>VXAL01006932.1:139128-160380 GCA_013399475.1 Chauna torquata
AAAAAAAAAAAAAAAAAAAGCTTAGCTTCCGTAAACAGGATCGTTCATTATCTGCTGACCAACTGCAATCCTTACATGAATGGTTCAAGTTGTTACCATCTACTGAACTACAAATAGAAATCAGAATTGCTTGGTGTACTGCTTAAATAATTGGTACCAATCTCAACCTCTCTCTCTGCATTTCTAGCCTTTAAAATGGAAACTAGACAGGTAGCAAGAACTCAAAGCTAAACCATGAAACAAATGTGCTCCGGATTTCGATGCGACTATTTTTTGGGTCTGCTGCACTTTCTGTAAACATCATAAGCAGATAATTTTTCTCTGCAGAACCCTTAACATGCTGGCTACTGTGCGTATGTTAAACACAGAACTTGACCTCAGTCTGTATGTCAGTGTACAAATTTACACATTTTGTATGCCATGAAGTGGATGTAAGTGATCACATGTGAAACTATACTATGGGCACATATGAAAATTGGACCTTACATTGATTCATTTTTTGTTCTCCAGCTTCTTATATAGACCAAGCATGTTCCCAGAGTTACTGACCTTAGCTAGATCTTATCAGGAAATGCTGAACTGGTTCTCAGGATGTTGCAGTTTTGCTTTTGTCTTTTACAAACACTTTTGCCTCTGGCCTAGTATAATACACGCAACTTTTCCCAAAGAAGAAAAGAAAAAGAAAAACCTATTAACATTTGCAACAAATTCCTTCTTTAACTAAAGGATTTCACATTACAAGGTTATTAACACTAATTTCCATTTTCCGTAATTAAAAGTTTGTAATACTGCATTGCCTAACAAGTAAAAAAGCCATGTGATATATTAATATTACATGAAAATGATTCATTACACAAATATGATTCAAAATATGAAAACGGGAAGTGAGGTTGCTTTGAAAAATGAAACAATTTAATTCCAGACCTAGTTCATAAGTTTTTCTTCCATATTCACCTTTTCTCATTTCTAGATGTGCTCATTTTCTCCATTTCTGCTTTTGCACTAGTTCTAACTTCTTGTCAGCTAAGTTAAATAGCATTTAAATGTTGTTTTTTTTTTAATTTAAAAAGAAATGTAAAATTAAAAGAAATGCAAAACCACTATAACACTTCCGATTACAATTCCCCCTCTCCCTTCTACCCCTGACAAGAAGTGGAGATAGCTGCACTTTAAACATTGAGTCTTTTTTTTTTTTTTCCTCCAGAAGATGAGCCACTTGAACTCCTTGTTCCAGGAGTTTCAGTGAGGGACATGACATAAGCAAAGAGACTACAAGCCAAGAAAAACTCAGACAAATAAAGCTATCAGATAGTTTGTTACCCAAGACGTTTGGTTGTGGGTGCTTATTACTGCCAATTTTGTTATAAATCTGAAATTATAAAAGCTAGGTGGCTCAAGCAGGATCCCCCTGTACTGTACTTTATTTTTTAAATGAGCAAAAATGGTGCACCAAAATCAGGGCAATGCTTATGCTGAGGGCTCCCTTGGGGCTGGGAGCAGCGGGGACTCCCAGGGGGCTGTCAGGGCAGTGTACTGGAAGCAGGGTGTTTTTTTTGTGAGTGTAGGAGCACCAAAATCCCAAGTCGTGGATCACAACTCTCTTTGTTGTAGATGGTGTAAAGGCAGAACGAAGAGATGATATCCACTCCAAAAAGCACAGGCATAATGGGGAGAGTAAAACAAAACATGAGATGATACTGATTGGTGTAGCACTGGTTTCTGAGCACAACAGTTCTAGCTGCTGTTGAGTTTACTTGTAGGCATCCAAAGTGAAGAAGGTTTTGGGAGGTTAATCAATTTGCTTGGCTGATGTTCACTGTGGGGGATCCTCTCTGGCATGAGTGATGAGGAAAGCACAAAGGTCTTACAACCTCATGATTCATTTTCCAGGTGTAAGTGGCCATTGCAAGGCCCTGTCAGCTAGGTGCTGTGTTTCTACACGTAAAAAACCTCCTCTTTTCCTCAAGAAGTTCATAGCCTGAATAAACTGTAGACAAAAGATTTACGGAGACTTTCAATTAGATGGTTTTAAAATTACATAAAAAGCCTGTAATGAACTTGGTTGAACTATGTGTCCTGAATTCCAGTCCAGTGGCTTAACTGCTGAATCGTCTATTCTGACTCCTAGAGTTTTTTTCCAATATACTTCTCAAATAAAGCTTTTTTTTTTTTTAAATTAAGCAACTAGAAACATATTTAGACTATACATAATAAAGTGGTATTCCCATTGTGAGTTTCTAATGGTGCTAACATGATTATTTAAATCAGTCTCAAGGTTTTACTCTACATATACATTAACATCTACATGAGCAACCTCACTGAACTGTTTTCTGCTTGGGCATGTGACCATATCTTGTCTTCATGCTACTCATTGTACTTTGATAGCACAGATAGGAAAAGGACAGAGGAGGAAAGGCAGCTATACCAATAGACGTTAATTAAAAGTGTGTGTGTATGTAAGAATGAGATAATAGCACACGCATTTGTGGGCAACCTCTCAACATGTAAAATCTTCACGTGTGATAATCTGATTTGCAGCTGCAGTTTTGGTGGGCACATCCATTGGTAAATGCAGGGAAGGGGCATACAATTTAAAACAGGATCCTTGTTTTAGTCCATTCCTTTTTGTTATGTTGCTGCATGTCAGGCAGGCATCCTTGTACCTTTTGTCTCCCAGAGCAATTTGATTTTGTCTGCTAGTCATGCCTACCTTGATACTATTGTTGGTAGTCCAACAGGTCGAATGACATTTGAATAGCTACATAATATTTTTATTGTGACCATTACCAGAACACAAAACTGAAAAGTAATATGGTAAAAATGTTTTTTTTTTTTATACTTACAGGCTTTCACGTATCTCGTAGTACTATATTTAAACATTCTGTGATGAAACAATTTCATTTTAAAATATGCAAATTATAACAGCAGGCTTTTTTTAACATTTTAAATCGTCTTTTCTAATAAAATGAGTCATTTTTCACTTATCAAATTCAGAAATACAATGGCATACAGCTATTCTCGTTCTTCTAAATGAGAGGAGGAACGTTATTTCTTTTATTGCCTGTCAGTTCTGAATTACTTTAAGTGCATTGTGGGTGGACTGTGCTCCTATACTTCAGCATAGCACCCAGAAATCAGTCAGGGTCTAAACCTCAGCTTTTCATTAGGGTGGGTTTGACTGGTGATTCAAAAGAGTACTGCAAATATAACCTATGATTTTTCTTCAAGCAAAGTGATATTTTGTTCCTATTAGTACCTTAGTTCTACTTAAAGTGGAGCGTGTCTCCTTTTTTTTTTTCCAACATGGTGGTTGCAAACTGAAGTTGCTGACTAGGAATAACTGTATTCACTATTACTCCACCAGAGTATGAGATCTCCCAAGAGGCCTTTCTTTATTCTCTGTGATCTTGTGTTTTTTTTAAAAAAATTGTAAACTGTAGGGATGAACTTTGGCCTTCTAAAATATAGCACGTTCTTAAGTGAAAATGAATACAAGCAAATTTCTAGCATATTGTACAGCCGCAATATTCAGATCACTGTTTTCGCTGGAGGCAAATTCATCTCCAAGCTGTTGTTTATTACTAGATCTTCTTATGAGCTGTATTCTAGAAAAAATAATAAAATGTATAGGATAAGATTCTGAAAAACATAAGCCTATGTTGGCTGCCCTTGAGGTCTACTACAACTGATGTCGGAAAGGTGAGTGGAGCTGACACGAGCTCTTCTAAAAACCAGATTCATACTGTTGTGAGATATCTTTCTAACATCTTGATTTACTTTGCCTCATATAGACCTGTAATATGTGTACTTGCTTTTTTTGAATATTGACTGAATGTAAACAGCATTAATGGAACTTGTGTAGTATGTGCTGAGGAGTTTGATATTAGAAACTGCCACAGGCACTAATCTAACACAATAAAAGTGGTAATACTTTGCACTATTTAAGATGTTCTGTCATTGTCTTGCTAGATCTTTCTTGTACTTGAAATAGAATACTTCTTGAAAGATCTTGGTAGAAATACTTCTGTATTACATGATGCAGAGGTCTACCCTTCAGAAAGCATATGAAGAAATGTTCAAATGTTACTTTATGTTCTCATTTAAAAATACTCCCTAGCTGAAACTATGGTGTATAGAAGTTACTGTAACAGGACTTAGAATAGAGACACTCCTGATTTATCCTCAAACTAACCCATCACTGCTCAGGTTCCAAGATGTGGCTGGAGCTCATATAGGTATACCTTGGCTGGCTTTAAGAGGGACAATTTGGCACTGTTGGCACTGCAGAGAACTGTGGTCTTTGGGAGCCATTTTGTCTAAGGCCTCATGACTAATTGCTGGCTTTGTGAAACCCAGGCTGACCTTTCAAACAGATACCAAGATAATGTACATCCACATTAACTGGAATTACACATCTGGACTGAGGTAGAGAGATGCCATGAGAATAGTCAAACATAGCTCCAGTGCCAAAATCAGTCAGGCCTTATGGGCTTGTGCAATTAAAGGACATTTTAAGTTAGGGAAGCAGACACAATACTGAGAAATTCAACGAGATTTAAATACTTCTTGCTATACGGATACATTTAAGCTTATCATTAAGTGGTTCTTTAAGCTGGGTCTTTGATAAAAAAGGATAACGGAAACTGTAAGAACTGCTCCTTGTCTTTGCTATTTCTCAGGACTAGCTGGTACAGTGGATGGAAAGATAATTTTGAAGAGTTGTATTCATGATACAATAATGGGGAATGCCTGTCACCACATTGTGGGTACTGACAGTATGTGCATCTGATAATATGGCTAATGCTCAGCTGTTTTGCCACTCTTAGACTCAGGTACTATGCTTTAGATTTTCCAGCAACAACTTTGTTCTCTGTGTATTTTCTCTTTAGCCAACAAAAGAACTGCCCAAGTGATTTGTGATCTCAAAAGTACTGTTACAGCTAGAATGTTAATTATTGAAGAATTGGGGAAGGGTGAGTATAAAAATCCCTCAGAAATATTTGATTCCTGTTTATGTTTTCTGAGAAGAAATAATTCAGTTTTCACCAAAGGTGAAGACCCCGAAAGTACTTGCACGCTTTGAATGAACCTGCCCTGGGATGCTGTTACCAGTGCCTCATACTGTAGCCTCTTGCTTCTACCCTCCTTGGGCAAATTGATTTATTTTGTGACATGGATTTTCTCTGTAGTTAGTCTGATCCATTTAATCCATTTCTCAGTGAAATAAGTGGGTGAGAATGGAAAATTAAGGGATTTTTCTTGTTTATAAGAAAAAGATGAAGGAAAAAAAGAGAAATATTAGAATTGTTTTTCAGTTCTGTGTGCTCTTCAAATAATCCTAAGTTCCAGTTCCCTCATTACAAATGCCTAACTTGCTAGCTTGGCCCTACTTTTAAACGCAATGAATTCATCTTCTGTCTCTGCATTTGCAGATGAATGTATATCCTCTAATTTACGCACGATACACTTACACAGTGACAGATTTAATATCAGCAGTGGATATTCAAGTTTTTGACTTTTGGAGGAAAAAAAACGAGTCTTCGGTCCAACTAAATACCAAACCAGGTACAACCAGTACAGTAGCCTTATGTGGTTGTTCACACAGAAAACACAAAATGTTTTGGCTTTTTTTCTTTTTGTTTTGGAGCTTGTGTATATTGTATATTGTCATCATTTTGTCAACATTCTGGGCTTCCGTGTTGGCGCCTTTGGTCTTTGTTGAGTGAGCTCTGAAGCAGTTTGCTGGATTTTAGTGGTCAGTAATACTGAATTGCCCAGGGGTGCAGTTAGCAAGACTACAAGCCTCTTTACAGTGGACTGTGAGTGTCCTTGTGGCATAATGCTCTAAGGATCTAGACAAGCAAAAGTCTTGGTTTGCACGCTTTAAAGTCTCTCTATTTTTTTTTTTTGTTTGCTTGTTTTTCTCTTCTTTCTTTCTTTCTTTTTTTTTCACTCCCAACTAGTTGGCTTATGAACATTATTACCTCATGTCTTGCTTATAGCATAAACTGGAGTATAGTGTAGAAATACTTGATCTCATGGCAGTGGTGTTATCAGTGGCAGCATTCAGGCTAATTTGTCCTGCAGAGTGCATTTCTGAAGATCAGGGCAGGGGTCATAAACTTATAGTCCGGTCCTTTTCTATACTGAAGTTATGTGCAACAATATAGTTTTGTAGGAAGATAGCTCCTGACGATCTGGATTTAGCTGGTTTAAATGTTTGTAGAATATTATGCTTTTTGTGTGTGTGTGTGTGTGTGTGTGTGTGCGTGCATATGTAGACAAAGTGAGGTACCACAGCAAGCCTGGGAAGATAATCTATTTCAGGGTGATATATCTAGCAGAATCCCTCTTTCTTTATCCACCTTCTGCTAAACAGCTCCTCTCAAACAGATCATGAGCACGTCATCATGTCAGTTTAGTTGTCACTCTAAAACAACAACAAAAGAACATTTTGTTTCCAAAACTGAAAAAAGATTTTCAACAGCTGACACGTAATTTAGGGATCTCTTTCTTAAAAATAAAAGTAAATAAAGGCCTTTTTCAAAAAAAAAATTTTTTTTACATATACTATCTGTATTGCTGTGAAATATATGGTATTTCATACATTTATTAGGAATACTCAGAATATCACAAAAAAGTCATGCTTTTAACTAATTTCTAAAGACAAAAATATGGATAGCTGACTGATGCAGTACCCTCTCCTCCTCCAAGTTATGGAGCTGAGGCTAAACAGTAAACAGCCTCAGTCCCAAAGGAGTCTGTTTCAGAAAACAAACAAACAAACAAACAAACTAAAACCCCATAAATTGCTAAAATTGGTGCTTTAATCAGAAAAGGTCTTGCAACCTTTATTCTCAAGACACTGTAATTAGATCAACTTGGTGCATACTTCACTACAAATTTATCAAATTATCTCTGAAATAGGTTTAGCAGAGAGTTCAGTTTTAAAGCAAGGAGAATTAAGCTGATTTTAGTGGGTTTTGTAGGTGCAATAAGTATAAAATACAACAGGATCTACTGAGAAAAGTTAACTTTTATTATGGTAAAACAGCAAGTTTAAAAATACTAAACAGTAAGACTAAATTCTTGACAATTAAATTTTGAGAATTTGGTTTTGAGATAACCTGCAGGGATTTTTATGCAAAACACCGTTTTGAATCTGTTTGTGTTAGAGTTCAACAGGAGAATATAAGTGGAACTGAATGTCTCAGAAGAAATTCAGCATTTAGTGGAAGTTAGAACTTAAAATGAGAAGATTGCTTTTGATCAATGCCTTCTGTTTAACCTGTTTTATCTCAGCTTTCAGAACCTATTCTCTTATTGACTTTAGGATGTTGAAGCAATGGGAGAATAATTATTATTCTTATTTTGGTTAGAAAAGAACATATTATGCATTCAGTTTATGTTCCTCGTGTAGTGTTAGCTGACTAATTATCACCTCCAAAAGTGATAATGGCTGACGTTAAAAGCATTTGACAATGGAAGTTTTCTCTTCTAAGTCTGGTGAAGAATAGTAATCATTTACTACTAGAAGTTAGCTTTTGGCACATACAATTTCTTAATGTTGATCCCTCTTCTGCTATTTTAAGTCTTTCAACAAGAGCACAACTGATCTCTTGAGGGGTATTACCATCTGTTTTTCTGCTAATGTAATGAAGTGATCATCCAAAAAGAAAATTAACAATTTTCTCCCAAACAATATTTCTAGCATTAATGTTTAGGTACTAAACTGTTGAAATGTTGATACTGAGATCTTATTTTCAGAAGCATTAACTTCTGTAGTTCTTGTTGTTGATCTGTAGCAACTATCCCTGTCAGGGTCTTTTTGATGTATTTGTCCTGCACCTAACTGGGAAGTAAACGTAATAATATTTCTTTTCTTTTTTTTTTTCCTCTAATATTTTTCTTTTTTTTTTCTTTTTTTTTTCTTTTTCTTTTTTAAGCTATTCTATTTTTAAGACATGAAAATGAAAATGTGAGAAATCCTACGGTAATCCTGAATTCTATATGAACGTATTACAGGCAGCCCTGTGACAATCCCTGAAATTTGTCCCATTGCTACCTGAGTGCATAAGGTAGTCTTAGTATTTGATTATCAAACAATTTCCACAGTGAGGGATTCCTATGGCTTTCCTGTTTTATTTTTTTTTTTTAAACAGGCAAGTTAAAAATGCTGGCCCACACTGGTTTTGTTTACCTTTTGTTTACCTAAGTAACAAATCATGGTTTGGGTTTGAAGGGACCTTAAAGATCATCTAGCTCCAAAACCCCCTGCCATGGACATGGACACCTCCCACTAGACCACGTTGCCCAAAGCCCCATCCAACCTGGCCTTGAACACCTCCAGGGATGGAGCATCCACAGCTTCCCTGGGCAACCTGTTCCAGTGCCTCACCACCATCTGAGTAAAGAACTTCTTCCTAACATCCAATCTAAATCTCCCCTTTTAGTTTAAACCCATTCCTCCTTGTCCTATCATTATCTGCCGTGTAAAAAGTCAGTCTCCATACTTTTATAAGCCCCCTTTAAGTACTGAAAGGCCACAACTAGGTCTCCCTGGAGCCTTCTCTTCTCCAGGCTGAACATCGCCATCTCTCTCAGCCTTTCTTCATAGGAGAGGTGCTCCAGCCCTCTGATCATCTTTGTGGCCCTCCACTGGACCTGCTCCAACAGGCCCATGTCATTCTTGTGCTGGGGGCCCCAGAGCTGAACACAGTACTCCAGGTGGGGTCTCACAAGAGTGAAGTAGAGGGAGAGAATCACTTCCCTCAACCTATTAGTTACACTTCTTTATATGCAGTCCAGGATACGGTTTGCTTTCTGGGCTGCAAGTGCACATTGTTGGCTCAGGTTCAGTTTTTCATCCACCAGAACCCCAAAGTCCTTCTCCTCAGGGCTGCTGTCATCACCCAACCTGTATTCATGTTTGGGATTGCCCTGACCCAGGTGCAGGATGATAATAATGATGATAAACTTTGTCCTCCAGCTTCTTCCAAGAGAAAAGTTAAAATTAACTCGAGTAAGTACAAATCACAGAAGGATTCTGGCCTTTCTGTCTTTGAAAACTATCTCTCTTGTCCCTTCAGGACTGGTAGTGGCCATATTTCTTTATATTTAGGAAGCTGGGGATGTAATCTGGTGTGAGTGGCTGGAAAGCTAATGAGTTTAAGGAGAAAAGGGTGGAGCTCTTTGATGTGTGGCAGCTGCAGGAGGGAGAAATTAAACTTTTGTCTAGGAAGTAAAATAAAGGCTTTATGTTGTCATATTACAACATTTGAACATTTGAAAATAGTGAATTCTTAAGTTAAAATATCATTCTAAAAATCTCAATTTACTCTTAACAGTCATGTCTTTCTTTCACCTCTTAAGCTGTACTCTTGCAGTAATTCAAGGTGTTTTTTCCATCTATGAAGGCAGAGACTGTAGAAGTTAATGGAGCTTGATGCTCTCATATAGTCACTGAAGTCCTAGTAGATTGGGTCTCGGAGGAAGAAGTATAAAAGCATGCAATGGAATGATTACATTAAAAGGCAGTGACACTGTCAGGCTTTCTTCATTTCCATTGCCTTGATTTGCTGATTTTATACAAGTATTTTGTGTATATAGCAACTTTAACCGTTTTATGACACAGCAGTAGATTAATTCCTTCCTTTCTTTTCTGGTTCCAGAGGAGTGAGCTCATTCTCTGTCATAAGTGATAACATTGAGATATTGTGAGTTGAATGCAATGAAGCCTTGCCGAAGATCAGCTGAATTCAGGAAACACATAGGCCCAAGGACCGACCTGTTCAAGTTCTGTTATACGTACAGTATTCACATTTTTGCTACTTTTGCATATTGCAGAAGTTTTAATTCTAGTTTCTGCTCATTAGTGATTTTGGTACAGCAAACAAGTGACAAAATTAAAAAATGGACTCTGTAGTATCTAGAACCGTACAGCAATTAGCCAGTTGCAATCAGGAATTTTGGCATATGTCCAAATAATGCTAAGTATATGGACTGTAGATTTTTTATTTATACATAGGAAATGGTAACATTGTTAAGAAACTTGATACTTAATTACTTGTACAACCTTAGTGCAAATTTGAAGCTGGGTTTTTAAGATGCATACAATTTTGTCTTTGGGAAGAATATGTCTGTCTGGGAAGCCATGATTTTAGGGTTGCACCAAATAATTAGAAACAAAAATTATTCCTAATAGTAGTGTTTCCTACTAATGGTGGACTCTTGTGGGAAAATAAGGAAAAAACATGTTTTGATGCATTGTTTTATTTGTTTACCCTAAGTCAGGTGCACCAAAAAGTACATTTTTTCTCTCTTGAATTAAAGGAATAATAAATAAAGCAACCAATTTTTACAATGGGTGTGGAATCCTCTTGGGTTCCTATTTATATATGAACATGAGATATTGACAGCTAGGAGGTACATGACTGATGATAAAAATGTGGTTAGGGATTGTACAATATAGATGATACGTTGTCCATTGCAATTTGTTACCCCAATAACACAGTTGCTCATTCTGGGGACCAACAATTCTTATTGTTCAGTTTCTTTTCTACCTTTTTTTAGAAGAAAATTGGATACACCATCTCACTAGACAGAATCTAAATTCATACGAAGCCAAGGGCTAGGAGAATATTCAGGAAAAGTATTGCTACATATTTTCTTAGTTTTTATACTTAAGTGTTTACTGTTGTTGATCATCAGAGACAGGAAAAAATGGATGTGATGGAGCTTGTTCTGACCATGCATAGCTCTTGTCCAACATGAAGGTATTTTGTGCAGGTCCAGGTGTTAAAAGGTGTGTGCATGAGCAGAGGATGTCAGCAGGGAACTTTTCTGTTTTCAACTCCTTTCATAGTCTTTACAACATGACCGAGAGGTGTAGATTTAGCTGAGACACTAAAGGGAAATTTACCTCTTAGTCTCCCACCCCTCTACCAAATCAGTACCACTAACCTGAACCTTGTCTCAGTGTCCTGGAACAAGCTGCATTGGGAATAGTGGAAGAAAGTGAGAGAGGTTTGGCAGACCCAATGTGGGGGCATGTTTAGCAGAAATGACAGTGGAGAAAAGATGGCGTTCAGCTCTCACTATTTTAGTGGGTGAGAGAGGGACTGCATTGTTTTTTTCTTCATAATAATGAGTGAAGCCCTACTCCTCTAACCAATAGCAAAACTGTTTTTGAACATAGATCAGCAGGAGATAAGTGCCTTGTTCCATGACTTTTAGTCCTTTTTAAAGTTTTCAAAAGAAATTCTCATGTTACTGGGGATAAAGTACCTAGATTTCAAGAAAACAAACAAAAAAAGAAAACCCAAAAGACAAAATGCAACTACACAACCATATACTTCCTTGTGATAGTATCATGTTAGACCTTTTTTTTTTCCCACTTCTTGTTCTGTAATTTTAATACTCTATATGGGGAAAAATCATCTGACATCTGTTAACATGTTATAGTTTGTGTGACTGTAGCCTCCTTATGGGTTCATCAAAATACTAAATATATTACAGACTATTTGATTTTGATTTTATGGAATTACCTACTTGCCCCTTCCAGTTCAAACAGACTGACGTGGTTATTTTGGATGAATTCACATAAAATACTATTTCTCTTCCATTGTTGTTATAGTTGATGTGAAACTTGCAAAAGTTTAGCTACTTCTGTATCCCTGAGGCTAATACAACCTCACAGCCTTTTTAGAGACAGGTTAAAATATGGAAGAAGAACCTCCAGACCATAAAATATTCAAATATAATAGGAATAACTCCTGACATCCTTGTTCAGAGGTCAAAAAGATGGAGCAACTTAAGGCAAAATGAAAGGAAATGGAAAAAGATGTTAAGAGAAAAGTAGGGATAGTTGGTTTAAGAACTAATGAAGTAACTTTTGTAAACTTTTCTGAGTGCTTGAAACTAGGGTTACTAGCAACCAAAGACAAGCCCTGCTTAAGAACTGGAGACCCAGACCTTTTCTCAGTTTATGAAATCCACCCAGAATATCTTTGCTATGACCTTTTCATTTCAGGTGCTTTAAAGGTAATAGTGTTTTGGAAAGTTCAAAAGCTATTGTGCATTTTAGAGTAGACTAATATTATGTATAAAATAATTCTGTCAAGAAATAATACACAGGAGTACTTGATAAAGCTCCATGAGAATTTTTTTTTTTTGAAACAACAAGTCATTCTTTGGATTTCCTTCATAAATACTGAGGGGTCCAATTTAAAAGTCTGTGATCTGAGTTCATCCTTGATGAAACTGAAGTGGCTTCAAAGGCATTACAGCAGGGAACAATCTGTGCCAGAATGCATTATTACCTTAACGGTGCCATAGGGTGACGTAGTGCCATGGCTGTAGGGGACAGTCTCTGCAAGGAGAGCTCACAGGAATGAAATTGGTTATTAAACTGAAATTAACCCCGTGGGGGTTGAGTTATCAAGGATGCAGGTTTTTCAATAATGCGTACTCCCATCACAACTTGGAAATCATACAGGCTGACAGTTTGCAAAGACCAAAAATTATCAAACAAGAAAAAAGTGCATCACATTAAGAAAGGTTGTTGTATATTTGAACATGAACTTGTGTATTTGAACAGAGTTTGATGACATCAGCTTCACTTATTTTAAAAGCTTTATCTGTGAGAGAATATCAAGGCTGCATATAGGAAATTTAGTGTCAGCTCTGCCTATCTTGTATTATGTCCATACTGAAACCCAAGTAAATCTTAGGTATCGGTCAATGACCTGTGGAAAATGAATAGTCTTTGTAGACAAGGATTATGTTATCTAAGGATAACAATTCAGGTTTAGCACAATTTGGTAGCCTGAACAAGCAAACTGCAAGTTAAACAGTACTGAAGAAGAGCTTATACTTTGCCAAAGATGTGATATTGTTATGATCAAAAGTTAGATTGTTTCTTTGGTCTTGATTACAACCAGCAAACCAAAACCCTTTGATTTTTTTTCTTTTTTTTTTTAGTTCAAAATTTGAAATACCTTTAAATAGTGTTTTTCTTTCATTCTCTTCTGTGTTGTTTCCCCCCATATTCTACTATGTCTGGTTTTGCTTAGGAAAATATAAAGAAATATTGAAGGGTCAGGAAAGGCTGTTGTAATGTTTCAGTCCTTGTTAAAAACAGTTTACTGGAAATGTCAACAGCGACCTGATTCCTATGAGCTCTTCAGCTCATTAAGTTTAAGGGGATATAAGGCCCTTCAGATGTTTCTCTGAATTAAACCTTGAAATCTTTTGAGATTCACTGGTTATTATTTATCCTGGGCTTGAATATAGCAAACTGTTAAGTAAAAAAGCCTCGACTTACATGGAACTGGGAGGGAAGGGAGGGCTTGTCAACCCCAAGTGATGGCTCAGGACTGAGATGCCAGGGCAGGCAAAACGGTGAGAGGTGAGAGACTAGCAGGATTTGCTTCCACTCTTTGGCTTCTTTCTCCCTCCAAGTGAACTTGTGCAGTACTTTATTCCAGCGGTTATGCTGTGCCCCTGCACTGTGCTAGTTGCTGGGGGATAGAATCATAGAAACACAAGGTTGGAAAGGACCTACAAGATCATCTAGTCCAACTGTCAAAGTAGGATGAAGTAGGATTAGTAAAGGTCATTTACATGTGAGTACATCCAATGATCCCTTTGACAAACTGATGAAAAATGATGGATCTTTTCCTTTTTTTTTTTTTTTTCTCTGCAGAAATATGAACGCTGTCAGGAATTTGTGACAATGAGAAAATTTCACAGGAAAGTTAGAGTCACTTCGCTACTGCTCCCTTCTCTTTTCTCTGTTTTCAGACCCTCTTACCACTGCTAGTGATCATCATTGCGTGCTCTGTCTGGCACAAATGGGTGGTCTACTGCTGCCATGGGGGATGCAATGCAGGAGCCAGCGGTGGCAGCCACTGCTGCCAAATCCCTGCTGCGCCAATGGCTGGGGCCTGGGCTGTGGTGGCAGCCCCTTCCTCCCTGCTTGGCTTCGTGGGCAGCGCCCTGTGGGGAACCAGGAGCACCCTGTGGGCTCTCGTCCAGCTCCCATGTCTCCAGCTGGCCTGTGCTGTGCCAGCCTAGGAAGTCATTCGGTGCCAACAATAGGTGACTTTGTGCCCTGGGGCTACAGCTGTAGCGTTTTGTAGGAGTCAGTTGCATTAAGATGTCAGACTGTAACATTTTATATGTGAGTTATATTTTGCTAATGTAATGAAGGTTGAGCCATCATTTTGGATAGCTCTGGGGGCCATTCTGAATCAGACAGAGCTGCTTTATTAAAAGGGTTTTCTTGCCTGATGTACAAAACTCCAGCTATGAGCAAAACTGCCTAGCTCTTTAGTATTCATGTGCTGATGGTAATCAGCACCTTGGGACTGCTTTAAGCAATAGTTTTCTGATTAGCTAGGTGTAAATGCACTTTATCAAATGCATGTATAACAAACTCTAAATCATTCATTCACAGGTTGTTAATTGTTTATTTCTGAAGCATTCAGATTTTTTTTTTTAAAAAAAATTATTTATTTGTTTTTTTTTTTTGTAATGTGCCTCTCCATGCAGCTAAAATACAATGTTGCAATTCTTTCATTTTTCTTCAATAATGTTTCATGACACTGTTTTGGTGCATCAGTGTTGTATATCATTGCTAATTAATGAAAAAATAAAGCAAGTTTTAGACCAAAAGAAAAATTTTAATTGTTCTTAATGGAGAAAGTTAAAACTTCTAGTCCTGCCAAGACAGGTTGCATAATTAATGCATACTCTTCAGAAGCTCACTATTTTCGAAATAGACATTCAGGCATGTGATTTTGATTATATGGTGTCTAGTAACATCTGGAAACAGTTTGAGTGGGGGCAGTGTTTTTACTCTGAATTATGGCATCTATGCATAGAAATTGAAGAGAAAAAAAGACTCAGTTATTCATGTCGTGTATTAAGTGATACTAAACAAATCTGTCATTGGCTTTTTCTTCCTTTAAATGCATAGTTACATTTTCTGAAGTTTATACAGGATTGACAGGAAAAGAAGCTTGTTCCAGGGAAAAAAAAAATAGCAATATAGCTTTCACCTTTTTGCTACAGCAGGGAAAGGGGAAAGTATATTCCCTAGTTTGCCACAATGCACTTGATGCAAGTATTTTCAGTGTGATAGCTAGACAACTTGACAGAAATGTCCATTTTACAGTCGAATACATATGTTAGAGGCAGAGGCAGTCTCTAGTTATTATATGACTATTTTTGTCAGGTTCTGAGCTTGAAGATAAAACATTTCTATGTTCATTAATGCTAATAATAAGGTGGGGCATTTTGCATTCCCATAAGAAGGACAAAAATATTCAGTAATTGGAACAAAAGGGTTATCTCGAATGCATGATAAATATAGAGGAAAACATTGTTTTTCAGTTCCAGTGTGCCTTTAAGATAACCCACTGGAACAAGTTTAAGACTTCATATGGCTGTAGCATGTTTTAGTGTCCTGATTCAGTGCAACTGTCAACAAACCTTTAACAGAATTTCATTGACTGAAAAAACATGCTTCTAACAGAATGTTATTTCATCCATCACGAAAAGAAAATATGTTTTCCTTACACGTTCTTCCTTTTGAGAATTTTGTGGAAGCTTTAATTCCAATACATTTAGCTACTCAGTAGGACAGCACACTCAGATTTCAAGCAAGCTGGCTGGAGTTTTCATTTGGATTCTGGTGCTTCACTTTCAGCCTCTGAGGTCTCATCTCAGCTGTCATCCCTAGGTAAAAGGAGTGTGGTAAAACAGCAACAGAATTTCTAATGTGCAGTCTTAATCTGAGATTTCTTATTTGATTATCAGTGGAAAACACATTTCTTTTGATATCTATTTTTAGAGATGAGGATTTAGAAGTGTAAAAGTTTGCAATCTGATATTAAGCTTATTTTAAACTAGGAACTCAGGCATGTGTTTTAAAGATTTATGTTATTATTATTATTATTATTTTTGCACATTGCAACCAGGGGTTTGGGCAGAGAGGGTCACACTAATTCGTGCTCCAAAGGACCTCGATGTTCTGATTCAGCAACTAAGAAGCTGAATTAAAGATGGGCATGATCAGGCTAGTATTCTCCATTTATTTTATAGTTTTAGCAAAGTGGTACTCTGCTACTACAACACGGATCCTACAGCAGAACTGGGTCCCACTTCAGCTGGAGGAGAGTGTGAGTGAAACAGAAGTGTGCCTCAGCACACACATCCTCCTAAACGTACCCTAAAGCTCAGCTCTAGTGATTCAAAATGGTTTCTGTTTTTTCTGTGTGAGAAAACTTGACCCAGCTGTAGTCTAGGGTTCAGAGGAAAGCAACCAGAGAGGAAAAAGAATAACCATGTTAAAACAAAAGTTTTGTCTGTTTGGTTAATGAAGTTTTAAATGCTTTGGATTGATAATAATATAAGTATTTTATAAAACTTGGAGAAAATCTTAGGTTCTATAGCTTTGATTTGATCCTTCTCCACCAAGTTTCTATTCTTGGCCCATGAAGAGTTGTATATCTAGGACTGATGTGAAAACAGCTAGTATTAAAAACCAATGTTATTTTCACTTTGAAATGGATCCAGTTTTTCTTATCTCTTGTAGAATTTGAGGTTTTGGAGGAAGGGCAAGAATATGTATGTGCTGGGAACAATTTTTAGTGGAAATTGCTAAAAATATCTGAAAAAAGTTACGGTTAGTTAATAAAAATGCATAGCTTTCTGCTGTACTTTGAAATGTATATTTTGGAAAACAAAATTACTAGCAGTTATACCAACATCAGCGTGGAATCATTTCTCAGTGGGAAATAATTAAAACAGAACAAAAAGGTCTTGTAAGAAGAGACACTACAGAACAAGTGTGTTCAATTAGCGATGAAAGCTTCCATTTTTTGTAGTTCCCTCAATTTTAAGCAAGTAAAAAGTTGATAAATATACTATGTGGCAGAGTTCTTGTAGAGGTAATCCTGTTGTCCCTCTTGGTAAAGGATTGCATTTTTCGCTTTAACTTTAGAGAGAGAGTGAGGAGAAAATTGTGATGGAGCTACAGTAACTCTTTCCATTTTCAAGATCCAAATCCAGTATCAAAACTGAATATCAGAAGAGAACTATTTTCCAGTTTAGTCTTTTTGCTCAATATGAGCTAATACATACTGTATTTTAATGATTAGTCTTGAATTGGGAAGGCAGCAAATAGCTGTCTTTTAAAGACCCACTTAAATATATATAAAGTAGATGCATGTACAATACAATGTGTAAGCCAACAGTAACAGGGATGAAATGCAATATTATTATATTTGAAATTTTGTCATTATAACTTTTAAGCTGAGACTGAATGAGAGAAAAAGGTACATATTTCCTGCATTTTGATGACTTCAGAGCAATATGCTGTAAATTGAAGCATGCAGAAGCACTCTTCCTATTTAAAAAAGGAGGAGGTCTTAGAAGTCTTAAAAAGGAAGAGCCTCAGCACAGCATAGTTATAAACTGCCAGATCTGGATGCACTAAAGAAGATACTGTCCAGTTGGTAATTTTCCAGGCAACATTGTCCAGGCAGTAATAAAAAGCTAGCAATGAAGCTATGTTTTATAGTTAGATTGTGTTTATGGACGGTATATATGTTGCTGATCTGAGTTAGAATAAGCTATTGAAATACAAGGCCGAATGTTCATCTAAATATCTAATATTGTCTTTGGCTTTTTTAGATTTTGCTTTCACCATAATTTAAAGGAATATGAAGAAGCTGCTTATGGATTTTTGTGGAGGCTTTAGTTTAACTTCACTTCGGTATAGGAATGTGGATATGTATTTTTTCTTTTTCTGGCATCAAGGATATTATCTCAATAGAATTCATATTAAGTGTCACCCAGGAGATATATAAAAGGAGCTTTCGTTTACTGTCACTGTTTAGATATTTCAGGACATAAGAAATAACCTTTTTGAGCTCTCAGCTATTAAAGGGAACAAAAGCAGCTATTTTCTACTAAAACCAAGCACAGTATTTTAAGCAGTTGTAAGATTTAGGATTAGCCGTAAGGCAAGACTGTAGATATGCAAAACCCCATTCTAGCCTCTGGTTAATTCATTTACTAAGGCACTTGTTTAGAGTACACAAACTTGTATTTGCAAGATTTATTAGCTCACTGAAAGAAATTTGCTATGGTAATATCATAAAGGATTTTTTCACCTTTTTTAATCAATCAGTTAATATAAAATGCATATTCCTCACCACTCTTTTGAGGTCCTTTTCAATTTAAGGGTGAGGTTACATTTTAAAACAGTTTAATCTTACCCTAATTTTACCTCAGGACCAATGTATTTGAATAGAAGTTGAATGTATACAATGGTTCAATCTGAGATTCACATTTCTCTGACTTTTTTCAGTGACTTTTTCTTCACATAATACAAACCAAAACACATTACAAAGTTTTGCATATGCTTTATATTTTACCTATGTCAACTTGTCATTCCACAATTCTCTGGAACTTTAGTTTAAGTGCTAAACAAATCTTGTAGAATAAGTTAATGATCCCTCTTAGCCATAAGTCTTGCATTATGGTGATATCACTTCCTTACTTTTTTGTTTATATTGTAAACTATTATAAATAATATATATTACATGAGTTACAGCATATACTACAATAACATGGCATGAACAGGCTAGAAATAAAACGGTAATACTAAAGTAAAACTGTTGTTTTACTGTTCTCCTTTGTTAGAAATACTTGGTTAAATACAAAACAGGGTTGCAAAATATGCTTCATAAACATGAATATCCCCATAACTGAAATGGTAGTAAACTTTTAGGCATCTGAAGCTGTAAATCTCAAAGTTTTCCTTGGCTTTGGCTTGTTACCAGACCCCACACACAGTTGCTCTCTCACTCCACCTCCTCAACAGGACAGTGGGACAAAATATGCTGAAAAAGTTCATGGTTTAAGATAAAGACAGGGAGATCACTTTCCAGCTACTGTCACAGGCAAGGTAGACTTGACTTGGGGAAAATTAATTTATTGCCAATTAAAATAGAGTTTTACCAAATGCAAATCAGAACATCTCCCTTTGCCCATACTTATGAACTGTCATGAAAATATACATCACACATTCTTCACAAACTTCATTCACATCAAAATCAGATCCCCACACCAAAATCAAGGTAACATCATCACAACACCAACAAATATGTACAATACACACAAAACTCCAGCCCTCTTCCCTTCACCACTTTACAACAACAAAAGATTCCCCGCAATTATTCCACTACCTGACAAGGTCCATTTCGTTTTGCCTGTTTTCTCCCCCAGTTACTGTTGTTATCTCAAATACCTCAAGCTCCATGTTGGGTGCCACTGTCGTGGTTTCACCCCAGCCAGTAACCAAATACCCACACTGCCTCTTGCTCACTCCCCTCTCCCTTGATTTGGGTAGAAAACAGAAGCAAGGTGAGATTTGTGGCTGATATAAATAGTTTAATAAGGAAAGCAAAAACTGCATGTGCTAGCAAAGCAAAATAATTTATTCAGTACCTACCATGGGCAGGCACATGCTAAGCTACTTCCAGGAAAGCAGGGCCTTGGTATGTTTAACAGTTATTTGGGAAAACTGTTACTTAAGAAAGCCATAAAAACGAATGTCCCCCCTTCCTCTTTCCTTTCCCTGAGATTTTACTGCTGAGCGTGATGTTGTGTAACAGAATATCTCTTTGGTCAGTTTGGGCCAGCTATCCTGGCTGTGTCCTCTCCCAGCATCTGAAGAGAACACCTCAAGGCTGTGCCAGCTCTGCTTAGCAATTGCCAAAACACTGGCGCATTATCAACACTGCTTTAGCCACAAATGCAAAGCACAGCACCATGTGGGCTGCTGTGAAGAAAGTTAACTTCTTCCCAGGCAGACCCAGTACAATATCATTCTTATATCAACAGATAGGTAAACTTGTAAATTCCGGGTGCATTGTGGTTGTTGATCTCAGATTTAAGCTAATGACTTAATAAGAACTATAACGTGAAAGAACATGGAAAGAGTAACAAATGGTGCTATGTAAGTGCACTGATGGGAACAGCCATTCTATTTGTACTCTTTGATGTGTTTTATGAAGCCAATAACTAAATCAAATTTTATTTTCCCTGTGGTATTCTTTCTGCCTTGTTAGTGTGTTAATGATTTTTTATGTCTGAACATAATGACATGCTCTTTGGGAGTTGTGAATTTAAAGCATGGGTGTGCTGTAATATTTTAATAGTTTCATATCAACAAATACTAAACATTTGTGCACCAAGAGCAAAGTGCCGATAGCTATAAAGTAGTCTCCAGCTGGTGCTCAGCGAGTCTTACTTGCTTCTTAGCCCATGTGAAAGAGACAGCTGATACAAGTGATGTTTAGGTTTCATGCAGTGTTAGTACCTTAGTCTTATTGTTCCACTTTGGGATTGTAATGGCAGACAGACTGCAACAGAATTCCTGCAGGGAACCAAAGAGCTTTCTGATGCTTCAAAGAGTATTAGTACTTGTTCTTGTTGGTAACTGCTCAACATGTATGAAAAATTACTTTTGAGGTATTGATCAGAAAAAAGAAAATGTGACTGATTATCTGNCAAGGTTAAAGGGAAAAAAAAAAAGATAACAGGTAGAGTTAGCTACATGATACAAGTCTTGATAGAAGTCTTTTTTTTTTTTTTTTAGCCCATGTAATTTAAAAAAATCACTAAAATCAAGTAGGATGCCAAAGGGAAAGGACTGTAATCACAAGCAGATAAGATAGGTCATGTTGAGATTAAGGCTGATGAAGGTTACTAGACATTTCCAATCTTTTTATTTCTAGAATTTCACTTGCTTGCTTCATAGCTTACAGTAAGCAGTCATGTAAAATAAATGATAAAAAAAATTCCTTATTTGAATAGAGAATCAGATATAGTTCTGATCCTGTATGGAAAGATAGTCAAATATAGCTTTTGCTTGCTGTAACAAGCAAGCCCTACAGCTATCAGACAATCACAAGTATTTGTTGCATAAACAACTTGGCAGAGCAAAGGAATAGTCATAAGACTTTATAGCAGCAAAGGTTTCAAATGCTGTGGGTCACTTTCATTAACAGAGCTTCACAGAGCTGGTATGTGGATTCTCTTCCTGAGAACTTTCCACTTCAGAAGGCATGAATTGGGATTATTTAGTCTGGAGAAGAGGAAGCTGAGTGGAGACCTCATTGCTCTCTACATCGACCTGTAAGGAGGTTGCAGCAAGGAGGCTGACAGTCTTTTTTC
>VXAL01006933.1:0-51688 GCA_013399475.1 Chauna torquata
ACCCAACACTTACCCTTGTTGAACCTCAAAATAAAAAAAGATGAAATGCTGCTTCTCCTTATCTCTAGTTATTATGCTTGCTACCTTCTCATCCTTTATATCTAACAATTAAAAAAAAAAAAAAAGTCCAGTGTGCACTTTGGGTTTTTTCCACTCTAAATGATATGAAGCCAATGAGAAATACTTGAAAGTGTTTGCTACCTTCCCTCCCAAATAATTCAATTAATTCTAAATGCATTTTCTTATGAAAGGAATATAAGGTGAACTTGTGAGTTTACCAAAATTCTGCTTATTCTGGCCTGCATTTACAGATTCAGCTGCAGCCTGCGGTGTTCATCCAAAAATGGAAGGACTGGATTCTTTCTCTGCGTTATAGCAGCAGAATGACTCTTACTCAAAGTTAGAGAACAAGTCCTAAGGATATATTCTTCTATTGTTCTGCAAGAAGGACTCTCCTTGATATTAATACATGTTTTGTGTGGACAAAGGAGTAATTTATATTCTAGTCATTAATTTGCTCACATGCCTATTCTGTCCCTTTGTAATATATACCCTCAACTTCTCAACTTCTAACCTGTATCTTTGCAGACTTCCCTCTGGAACTCTGCTCTAAGACGGCCTAACTATATGTTGGTGTTTTCCTGAGGGAAAGATTCAGACACGATTAATTCTTCATAAGGCTTGCCATTTTACTGAAAAGGGTGCTATACAATATTTGAACTAAATTTCAGATGTCCATGCCAAAAAGGCACCTGGTTTGCTGGGGGAAACAGTCTGAAAGGACAGGGGAATTGCTTTCCCTTTCTCCTTTCCTTTCCTTAAGCACTCCAGTAGCTTCTTAGAGTAACTTTCTATCCTGCAGTTTTTTCTCTGTTTTGTCTCATAGATCTGATTATCAAAAATAAGTACATTAAATAAGTTTGGGAGAATCATACGGTTTTTTTGTGAAAACCAAGAGCCTGAATGTTATTCTACTCTGATAAGACC
This sequence comes from Chauna torquata, assembly GCA_013399475.1. Classification (NCBI taxonomy): domain Eukaryota; kingdom Metazoa; phylum Chordata; class Aves; order Anseriformes; family Anhimidae; genus Chauna; species Chauna torquata. The sequence continues at coordinate 988 of VXAL01006933.1, forward strand.
AATAATAGGCCTTATTTAATTAAGAAGATTGAAATATTAACAATGGATTTCAAAGAACTGACTGTGCATATACAGTCGTAATGGGATAGAAGAATACTGTCTCAAAAGTCTTGTTAAAGTTGAGATAAATGACATCTGCTGCTCTCCTTTCATCCACAAATGCAGTCATTTTATCATAGAATGCAATTAATTTACAAGACTCTGATGAGTAAGGCACACATTAAGGGTCAAATATTGTTATCAATTCAGGCTTAGTCTACCCTACTGACACTCAAGGGACAGGAAAATCATATTGTCATAAGCATTGCATCACAAAGTCCAATTGAAAACTCAGTCGATTGAGTAGGAAGCCCTGCACTGACTCCAAGGATCAAGTCACTAGAAGCAAGCTCTGGTGTCATATGCAAAGTTAAGGTTTTGTACATACACAAGGAAAGCAGGTTTAGGTTTGCTTACCCTGCACATTTTAATTTCCTGGAACCTTCACCTCATTTTCCCCTTCTGTTTAATGGTAGCATTTACAGATGAAACTACACATCTGTGGGCATGTTTTGGTCAAACAGTTTACAACTTAAACTTATTAAAAGTTGAATAAAAAAAAAAACATAGTACTTAAATCCTGGGTCATTCTAGGTTGAGGACCAACATAAGAACACACATGGCATTATCTTAAAGTACTTCTGGAATAATGCCATAACTTTGGAGTTTAAGTACCATGGTAGAATTGAGATCACATGCTGAGCATTGATAATTTTAGTTGTTGAAAATAAATTTAATTTATTTGAGATTTCCAATTAAATTGTATTAGTATATACTCTACATTTTCTTTCTTCTTAATCTTCAGAATTGCCTTTTCCTTCTTCTGGGTCAGGCTGCATAAGTTTAGATTAACAGAGAACTTCATGAGAATTGCACAAAACAGCGGAACTGTTCCTTAAAGTAAATGAATAGATATACTGTAAAAAATTATGTTTTCAACTTTCAGCTTAAATCTAGGATATTATTTCCTTGTTTAGTTTACACACTGTTGTTTGCAATTATGATTTGTTTGTCTTATATTATTTGAGAGTGGAGATCAGTATGCTGAAAGAGAATAGTTACTGGCTTTCAGACAGTGAAAAGTATGTAATAAAGCTCTGAGATATTTGGGGACTTATTGACGTAATTGGTTTACTGAATAGGTTCTATTTCACAAAACATATCCAGCGTTTAAAAACTCATTCAGATTATCAGGAGCAATTGGTTGTATGAACTACTTAATTGATAAATATCTTTATCAGAAAATAAATTGCTTTGGAATACAAGACATGCTGAAAAAGTTATGTTAGAGAGCAATATAATAATATCATAATATATTATAATATGATAATTATAATATTGGATTACATTATAAATATAATATATAATTATAGTCTAATAATTTTTTTAGTAAGACTGCACAAAGTGTATGATGGGATACACTGCTCACACAAGCTATTCATCATTTTCCAGGTCATATTTCTTTGATTACGAGAATATAGAAGCATTTTAATTCTGGGAAATGCATTTGACACATTTTGTTTCACTCTTTGAGATATTAGATTTCAAGAAAAAAATCTTTAAATCATTTCATTTTAACTTCCACACATTTGAAAGAAAAAATATTTTTGAAGTTATAAAAATAAATGCTGACCAAACCTTGGCTGTAAAACTAGTACAGGAATTTACCTGTAGAAATTTGCATCATGACTGGCTGAAAATCTGTCTTTACTGAGTAACTTTACAGACACAAGAGATGACTTTTAAACTGCAAACTTTTGTTATATAATGAACTCATTACATGTTCAGGAAATCAGAATTTTTGTCTCATCATTTTACTTTTTATCACATTATGAGCATTTCAAATACTATTGATTAGGGAAAAACTTACACTGAAAATTTCTTTTTTCTTCTTTCTTTTTGAAATCACTGTGTACTGCAAACCTTTGCAGACCCTGGTCAAGTACATTTTCTTAATTTACTCTTGAATAATCTATACTCCAAGTTTTGCATTGTATATCATAATTTTTTAGACACCATCTTATTGTTCTAATTCTTTCCAATACTTTTCCCAATATTGAAACACCCTCTGTGAGGTTGCTTCTCTGAAGAGTTCAATGAGTACTGTTTCAAACTGGATGTGTCTGTCTTAATCCAAAGTAGAATATGTTATTTGTGGAATAAGCTGTATATACGTGGAATAGATTAATAGTTTCTAAACTATTTCATTATAATAGCAGTGTCTCCGTTTGCAAACTTGGGAAAGAAGAATTTTGAAAGTCCAGATTTAAGGCTCTTAGCTCTTTCATGTCTTTCCAGACTTCTGATGCATTACAGCTAAAGGGAAACTGGAATACTTCACTAAGCAAGTGTTGGCTGAACTAGAAGTTTTGGAACTTGAGACTGAACCTTTCAGGCTCCATGCTTTTAGAGAAATTCAGAGAGCCTGACAATTTGAACAGGAATGATCATTGTCAGGACTACCTGTCTGCTAGGGAAGAAAAATCTGAATTACCTCCTTGCTAGGGAGCAAAATTTGCTGTTTGTCCTGGCAAGGAGCCTAAAGCTCTGGATCCCTCACAGTTGGCAGCCCTGCGGAAGCACATATGGTAGTTATGTGAGCTTATCTAGACATAGGTAAAGCAGTGTTGATCGTAGAAACTTTCGGGAGCTTAGTCGCAGCTAAGTCTATGATAAAACTTACAGCCTTAAATCTATATACTGTAAAAGCGTGAAGTCTCCAAAAGAGTATCAAGCAAGCTAACAGAAAAACAGAAACGGTCCTGATGAAAACTTGCCCTCTGTTATCAAAGTTACTGACCAAATCCAAGTACCTCAATGGCTTTCTGGAAAATTAATATAGCCTTAAAGGTTGAGCAGCTACAGATCACATTCTACCCTTTAGCTACAGCAGTGCAGTAATTGCTCCTGCTCATCTGGCTGTCCAGATCCTCTTCACTGTTACTGCCTTGCAGATTATGAACTTTGGTCTTTCAAGCATGGCCCACATTCTTTTTTCATAGGTAGAGAACCTTGGAATTGGCATGTTCTTTAGATGAGTCAAATCTGCTGAACAACTCAGGCCAGTATATGCAATTGGCCTGTCTCCAGCATTGTTTATCACTCTGTTAATTTTGGGTTATCTGCATATTTCAGTAGCATATAATCTTCCAGAGTACTGGTGAAGATACTGAATATTATAGGGCTAGAACATTTACCTGCAGGATTATATTAAGAAGGCTCTTATTAAATACAGATTTTTACATTTTACAATTATTTTTGTAAGGAAAATTTTTACACAAAATATTTTTTTCTGGAGAAATATTTGCTAAACATTATAAATATGCTGATGTTCTAAATGCTTATTTTATTATCTGAGTGTTGAGTAAGAGAAAGTAAAATGTTTAAAAAGTGTTTAAGTATATGATATCCTAACATAGCTACCTTTATCAACAAATTTAAAAATGTCATCAAAGAGCAGTTTCAAGTGTTTTTGACTACAGATTTTCCACAGTAAAGTGTTGACTGGTGCTAATTATGTCATCGTCTTGTATCCCATATCAGTTTTTGTATGATGTTACTAAAGGTAACTCTCAGCACTTAGTAAAGATTGATTTAGACAGTTAAAATTACAGTTTTTCAGAATTTTTCTTCAGTTCTCAAGCATTTCCCAAGCGTTGCATGATTGTTACATATCAACAGTAATGTCTTGGAGAACCATCAGGCCAGGTTAATTTTGGGGGGTAATATTGTCTGGAACTGCTGCTTTTAAAATGACAAATAGTTGCTCTTTGTTACTTTTTTATTTCTTGGTGGTTATTAATTATCTCCAAATTAAAAATTTATATATATTCTTCCAAATACAGTAATTTCTTATTACTAGCATTATTCCCATTCAACATTTGTTTTTCACTGACATTTTGAGTTCTCCTTTTCAATAGTTTATGTTTATTAGTAAACTGTTGTATGTATGTGTGCGTTCCTATGATTTTTTTTTTTATTCTTCATGAGCGATAAGTTCTTTTTTTCAGCTTTGTATTATTGGGAAGAAGGTACATCACCTCTTTTTTTTATCTTTCTTTATTAGCAAATCTTTCTGATGCAACTATGTGAATATTATTTGACACTTGGTAAAAGCATTTTTCAGCTGCTTCTAATCATCGTGATTTTATGTTAAAAAAATTTCCTTCTTCTCAGTTCTGCTTATGACTATTTCCAGCTTTCATATAGTGATGTTTTCAAAGCACCTTGTGTTTGTGTGTGCATGTGTGTATTTATGTATTGGGATCAGATTCTGTGGATAAGAAATGTAGTTGTCTTAATTGCCTGCACCCAGGTGACCACAAGAGTTTTTTTCTAATTTTTATCCAAAAAAATCAAGTTTAATATAGAATCTCTTTTTTGTTTGTTTGTTTCTTTGTTTTGTATGAAAAATCTTTCAGATAAAATTTTTAGAAAGCTCAAGAAAACTTCTCTGGTTATAGCATTCAATTGCTACCCCACAGGAATGCTTTGCTGCAACAAAAATTCTTTTCCTACTAATCAATACTAAAGAAGCTAAACATGAACCTGTTGGAGTAAGCCCAGAGGAGGGCCACGAGGATGATCAGAGGGCTGGAGCACCTCTCCTATGAAGACAGGCTGAGTTGTTCAGCCTGGAGAAGAGAAGGCTCCAGGGAGACCTTATAGTGGCCTTCCAGTACCTAAAGGGGGCCTACAAGAAAGCTGGAGAGGGACTCTTGATCAGGGAGTGTAGTGATGGGACACTGTAGTAATGACTTTAAACTCAAAAAGCGTAGACTTGGATTAGATATAAGGAAGAAATTCTTCACTCAGAGGGTGGTGAGGCACTGGAACAGGTTGCCCAGAGAAGCTGTGGATGCCCCATCCCCGGAAGCGTTCAAGGCCAGGTTGGATGGGGCTTTGCGCAACCTGGTCTAGTGGGAGGTGTCCCTGCCCATGGCAGGGGGCTTGGAACTAGATGATCTTTAAGGTACTTTCCAACCCAAACCATTCTGTGATTCTAAGCTACTCAACCTACTTCCTGTTCTACATGGTAGTCTACAACGTATCTTCTAATATAACTGACCTTCTCTGGTACCCCATGTTGTGATTTAATAGTTAGAACACGGATCTATAAATATTCAGGGTCTTGTTCGTAAATCATCAATAATACTAATGGACCTAATGGTGATACAGAACTCCTAGCTCTACCTCCTTCTGCCCATCTTCCCAAAGTAAGACATACCCAATAAGTTTATTATTTTTAATGATGATTTACCAGGTTTAGTTTCTACCAAGACTGATTATTTTTTCTCTGAATTAAAAACTTTCCATTTTTATTTCTAGAGCTTTTCTTTGTAGCCAACTTAAAAATTTCTTCTCTTCCTACTCCCGATGCCTTGCTCTTTACTTTCATACATTACCTTTAAGGTTTCTTCTCTTAGATGCCAGGCTAAAACTAACTCTAGCCAGCCTGTCCTCAATGTCTCCACGTTCTCCTCTGTAATAGTGACTTTGTATTCTGCAGAACCATAACATAAGTGTCATTCATAAAGTAGGACTACTGAGGTGCTCTCCTTGTGAGTCACTAAGGTCCACCTTTCCTCTTTATTCATGTGAAAATTGTGAGGAAGTCTGCACTTGTATGAGCTAATTGATGATAGGCCTTGGGAGCAGAGTACTGTTCCCTGGCTATGGAAATGCCAGTAGTGCATCTGGGGACTGCTATGGTAGGCTGGCAGGTGACCATCCTTTCACAGAACCGAGGTGGGTGTCGTGTAGAATTCCAGGAAATTGTCTGCTCCCAGCATCAAACATTGAATACATTGTGTGACGAAGGCAAAAGATTTGATATGATAGACAAAGTCTTGCAGATCTGTGAGTGAACATGTAAATAAGACCCCACTGCCTAAACACAGGCACCTACCATCCTTTGAGGCATCCTAGACCATCCAAGACATGCATTGCCATATATGACAAGGCATTGAGGTCACAGACAAAGACAGATCTGTGTCTTTCTGGAGAAGCACCAGGCTACACAGGATACACAACAAAATTTAAAATAGTACTGCATGCCTGCAGCTTTTTCAATGTTTTTTTCACTTCTTTGACATGACTCTGGATCTGGATTGTGTGGATCCTATAGGGGTTTTTCCAGCTTATTGATCTCTTCTTTGACTGCCAGTGTAGTTAAAAGCATACTCACAGCATTCTCTAATTAGAGTGCTTCCTTTGGTTTCAAAAGACAGGCTAATCTGTTTCACAGTGTGCCCCTTCTAAATTTACAGAGACTGTCATAACAACTGGGGCAGCATTTCCAGGTTAAGATCATAATAGTTCTTTCAGCAAATTTTTCAGTGGTGACAAATCATTCTAGATAATATTTTCTAAAGTTTTAAAAACACGTATTAGGCTAAAGATCAAGCAACTCCACTTCTGGTGTCCTCACAAATCCTTATGCATTACAGAAGCTACAGAATGGCGCTGTTTTCTTATTAGTGAAATGAAAAGAATAATATTATCATCCGATGGCTAATTTTTCCTCCTGATACAATGAGTTAAGGGAGCTCTGATTTATTCCTTGTTAGTTACTTCCTAGAGCATTTGTGTTAAGGCACTGACCAAGGAAAGCTCGGTGATTAAAGGGTTACCTGCAAGTGACTTGGACTGTTTGTGATTTTGTGTGTGTGTTTGTTTTTTTTTTAATGAGATGTGACATTCTTACCAGATATCAGTACAAGAATATTGCTATAAACCAGTGATATTGGTTTTTTGGTTGGTTGGTTGGTTGGTTGTTTTGTTTGTTTGTTTGTTTTCTTTCCTGGGAGAACTAGAGCCCCATGGTCAATGTGTGTGCTGCTTCCTGACCTTTTTAATATCATCTCTGTGTATGAACCACCACAGATCTATCTTGCCATCCCATTCTTCCATACCCAAAGTAGCCGATGATACAGATACCGCATACAGTTTCAGGGACACAGTCTCTCAACAGAGTTCAGTGCAATCTGCTTGTGTTGTACAAACTTATAAACACTACCAAGCCTATGCAGTTCACCTTTGATAATCTGGTGACAATAGTACATGGAAGATCTGAAGAATCCACGTGGCCATACGGTAACTACTACAGATCAGTGTTTATACTTTATGAGGTCTAATCAGCAGCCCTGCCCCTGCCTAAAGGTTTGAGATTGCTGTATATTTATCACTGCACAGGGAGTTACATCTAATAGGAATACTTTTTATAAAATGAAGGTGAAGATTTAGCCATATTTAGCATGCAAGCACATTCCTGAAGCTTGAAAAACACATCTAAACAATGTAACACATTAGCAAAGGTTGCAGTGCCATATTAAATAACATAAAATCTATGAAGTTCTAATGATGACTCTTTGTTTCCTTTTCAGTCACTATTCCTGCCTCTCCCGCTGCAAAGTATTTGATTAGAAAGAAACCTATAGTGCGGGACCCCTTGGCTTTAGTTTTAAACTGTATAGAAATCTATTGCATCCTTGTTTCAAAATATGGGCATAATCAGGGCTTTCTGTCAGAAATATCCTTTCGAAAAGAGGAACTGGCACTCTGCACAAAATGTACTATGAAACCAGGGCATGCAAATGGACTGATTAAAGCAGAAATTACTGCATTTTCTGTTTTTAAACAAACACAAAGATCCTAAAAATCCTCTGTAAGGTGGACCTTCCCTTACGGGATAAGATGGAATTAAAATTGTGTCAATAAATTGTGTGAGAGACTGTATCTGTCTGTGCATTGATAGTCTGTGCATGCAGGATAAGAACATTGACTGCCTGCTAATCTATTCCCAGATGGAGGTGGATGCAGACGAGAAGCGCCATCGCACACGCTCCAAAGGTGTTCGAGGTACGTCTCCTGCTTCAGTAAATCACTCAAGGCCCCCGCTCAGGGTGACCTTCATCCTCCAGAATCTCTTTGCACGATTCATTCTGACCCTTGCTTTTACACAACCTTTCTGGTAATTTTCTGTAGAAGAGGGGTACTTGTAATAGATGATAAATTTTTATATATTTTCCATCTCTCTGCAGTTCCCGTGGAACCAGCCATACAAGAGCTGTTCAGGTTAGTGCTCTGAGTGTAAAATGTATCCCCATTAGCAATTTAGAAAATTCATGCCTTTTAATGGGTATAATGCACTTTCAAGTTCATTGGTGGTTTGCTCATGCCCTGCTGCACTGATGAAATTAATTCCCTCAAGACTTGCTAATAAAAAGCATCCCCTCTTTTTTTTCCCTTCAGTTATTTGATTTCTCTCTTTCTGTCTTTGTTGCCCTCCATCTCTGTAATACCTACTGCCTGCTTTTAGTATAATCTTTCTGCAGCACACCAGCACCTATATAATTAATTCTCTCTCTTTTGCAGCTGTCCCACGCCTGGCTGTGATGGCAGTGGTCATGTTAGTGGCAAATATGCAAGGCACAGAAGGTAATATCTGTAATTTTTCATAATTTACTGAAGAGATTTGGTAAACAAGTCAGCTGGCATGACCTTGATAAACCAAACAATGATAAAAATTTGATATTAGACCTTCTAGAAGCTATTTGGATTCACATCTTTTTCTTTCTTTTTTTTTAAGACAGTGTTGTTCATTTGTCTTTACTGTGCTATGTTATTTAAAACCTTCAAATTTTCTATCAAGTTTAATCATCACATAAATTAAAAACTTTAAAAATGCAAATGAGGACAGGTCCTAAACCCTCTTATTATGCTTACAGACTACTTTATTCATCTTAACCGTGTAGGTGAATGTCACACAAAATCTAAATCACATTCTTGCTGAGGAAACTTGTTCTTATAAGTTTTCTCTCTTTTTTTTTTTCTTCATGCAGCTCTCTTGATCATGTGTTGCAAACTAGAATTTGACCTTACTGACATGTTGGTGCCCGTGTAACTTCTGCTATTTAATGTATTTCGTAACTGAATGAGAGCTTCTAAACATTGTGAGTTTGAGGACCAGGGTAGATTCAAAGGTCAAAGCCTAAGACAAAATCATTGATAATAAGACTTTTGGATTCAAATATTACACTGTAGTAATAAATATCCTTACTTCAGTTTCTAAACTACGGCATGTGAAGAGATCTCCATTAAGAAAATGTGTTTATTGTTAATAACATATCAAAGTAGCATTATGTTATACGTGATGCTTCAAATTAATTTTAGAACTCAGTATTAAAATGTCTGTAATGTAAATGTTCAATATTGTCTTGTACATCTGTATAAACAACATTCCTGAATGATTTGTGCATGAATTTCTCACACAATAATTTGAAAATTTGTTTAAGCTCAAGAATACATTAATTTTTCTCATGTGCTTTGCATTTTACTTAACATATTTTATACAGCAGCCTATTGTAAAATGGCTGCTGTTTTGGCCATCTAAAGAGAGAGGTGTTCAAACCAGTGTTAAATTCTCCCAGAACCGTTAAGATTTTCTTCACTATTGACTTTTTCAGGTTTTAAAGCACTTCTTAAGTGCTATAAGAATAAATATTTAGCACCAAATCTGATAACTGATTTGTAATGAGGATATGTTTTTTATGAATTAAAGTGAAATTATACAGTTGGACTTGATGATCTCTGCATGTCCCTTCCAACTGAACTATTCTATTATATTCTATACATTCGTGGTTAGGCATTTATCTGAAAGATGCAAAATATAAAAAAATGACATATCAGTCCACTCAGTGTTGGATGTGTCACTTCTTATCAGTGAATGAAACTTAGGGACAAGTCAAGAAAATACTTTCAAAATTAAAACAAGAAAGTGATGTGCCTGATATTAAAATTCCTTTGAATTACATTTTTTAAATATGAAACATTAAATATTTATATTCAGATTTCTTTTCCTAATCCTTTTTCACTCATAAAAATGTTTTTGTGGTTATTTGAAGGATTTGGTTAAATTGGAACACTGATTTAGGAGAAGCAGCCAAAATCATTCTTCTTAAAACTGCTAGTGACTTCTCATTTCAAACAATGATTTTCTTTTGTCCGTTTTCTTCATGCAAATACAAGCTTCATCAGTAATTAATGAATGGCATCAAATCCTTCTTTTCCTTCAGAAATTTCACGAGCAGTCAACAGTTAAATGACATAATTATAATGTCCTTTCTAGTTACAAGATTGTAACTACATTCATTCTTTATGCTTCACGGGATTTACGTGCAGTTTTCAAAAACAATGATTTTAAAACCAAACAGAAGGAAACTCTTTAGCTTAAAAAAAATCTATCTTAAAAAAATTCTTCTGAATTACTCTAACTTTCACCTGTGTCTCTGTGTTTTTGTAATATTACCCTTTTGGGGTAGAGGAAGGAATAGATGTAAGTTTTGAAAAGATTATGTGCTGTTTTGAGACATCAATTCCATATTTTGCTTTCCTGACATGATTCTGGTATGTCAGTACACGAACAGACTGAATCTCAGAACTGTTAATTAAATGAAATTTTGGGGCGGATGCGCAAAGAATAAAAATTGGAAATGCATCAAAAATTAATTTTTTCTACTGACTAAAGAATTTGTAGGTTTTTTTATTGTTTTCTTGCCACCCTGATCAACTAATCAAAATATATTTAACTAACATATGTCTCATTTAGTGTAAAAACAATTCTTTCTTGAGGTTTACAACATATCTATTTGTTTTCTGAAATAGCAGTATATATTTTTTTAATCTAGCCCAATCGACACCTAGTAATTTTAAGTTTTTGAAAGAATTTGAAAGAATTTATTATCTTTTTCTTCTTTCTAATTTGCTATTTGGGTGGGAAAGACCCTCCGACATTTCTTCCAAGGAAATCAGACTCTTAAAAATTTGATGTGCTCAGGGAATTGCATATCTCAAGTGATGCCTAACTCAATTCCGTTTAGGCCTACAGAGCATTTTAATGAGGTTAAGACCTTCCCATTCACAATATCAGACTAGCTCATTATGAGAAATGAAATGTATTTGCTTCCCCTAGATGCATTCAGAGCTCTCTAGCATTATTCTTCTTTTCATAACATAATTTTTTATTTTATTTTATTTTTGTCGATATAATTTTATCTTTGTAATACCAATATGACAGTGAAAACGATGTTCAGGTACTACATTAAATTTGAACTGAAATCTACAGATCCTTTCAAATTTTCAGACAGATTCAGGGGATGAGACGTTGTTCTGCTGACAAAATATTAAGTAGAAGTTAAAGGAGAGTTTTATCATATGTTTTGTACCCCAATTGTATTTTTAATTATCAAAGGGCTGCTGTTGAGGTTTGCAAGTCTAAACCATAACCCTGCAATGCTAGGCTTAGACAGGGAAACAAGCAGGCCTTATAAGCCATTGAGGTGTATCAAAATGCAAGACTGGTACTAGCACAGGATAACACTGGTAACAGCTTGTTGCATCATTTCCATCCTTTTGAATTTTTCTTTGTATGAAATTTTACTGTAAAATGAAACATTGCATGACAGTGACTACTTTGCTCTCAGCTCTTAAGTGCAGTGCTTAATTTAGCTTGCTAGTTGGGCATGCTAACAAGGCATCTAAGATGGACAGGCTGCTCTACAGAGCAGTTTAAGGCAGGATGCTAGGATCTCTAAAATTAACTTGGAGGAAGCATCTCTCTCCAGTGACTGCATGGCAAGTTCAAAAAAGATTAGCATTCCAGTTTGGGCATTGAGAAAAAAGTGCCCAAAGTTAGACAGTGTTAAGAGTAGAGTCGTATCATTGTTTTGTATTTTAGTAATACCTAGAAACTTAAAGCTATCAGGGATCCTCTAGCAGTGGCTATGATACACACCATAAGGCAGTACCTAGATGTTAAAGTTTACACTGTAAGACTTCAGTACCTGATATTTATGTTTCCAGGCACCTAAGGTCAACTAGAATACTCACAGTTCATGCAGTTAAAGAAATGCATATATCTTTGTGGCAAAAAAACAAGACAAAAGTTGTGAAAGATGGGGGTAGGGGAGCGGGGCAGGGAAATGACGCATAGACCCATTCAGATAGTTGTGGAGAAAAGAATTCAGATCTTAGGAGTGAAACATAGAGCCTCTCCCTGGACCATGCTCCTGATACTGTTCATTTCATTCACTTAGTAGCTCTTCAGGTCTGTTGTGGAGAGCAGCATAATAATGAACAGTATTCTTAAACATTCAAAGCTGTGTATTATTTTTGAAGAATAAATGTGGCCCAGATCCTTGAATACTTTTAGCTGTGAATAACCCACCTGGGTATATTGCAGTTACTCAAGGCATACTAGGACAGTGCTCTCAGAACTGTGTTTTCAGGACGTCTGTCAGCTAACTCTCTGAACAAAAACATAAATATTTTAGTGTTCTTTCATTGCGATTAGTAGGAACTTGGCCAGCTTCATTACTCAACTTTACAGACAAAAGGGTTCCCATTCTACATATACAAATATAAATGTAAAAGCAAGTCCAACTTCTGGTCTAAGTTATGCAGGTGAAAATCCCATCGGTACACTAAAGTAACTGAGCACAAACTGTGGCCTATGTTATTTACCAAGTAGATGCGAATGACAGCTTTGGAAGTATTACACCCTACTGTGTTGCTATGCATTTAGCATTAAAAAAAAAGCAAACAAACACATCATATACCAGTAGATGTCTAAGGTTTGTCAATAGGTATTTAGACACTTCATAAAAATCGTAACTAGATTCCATGAAAAAAATGCTGATTACATGCAATGGCCTATTTTAAAAGCATCTTAACATCGTCGTTTAAATGTTTTCTCAAATAACAAAAGCAATTAGATTCTGTAATGGATTAATCGCTTGCCAAATACAACATGCTTCAGAATGAAACACATTTTAACAATTAAGAGCCCTAAAAAGAATCTTAAACTGGTATTGTGGTGCTATATGTATTAATTTAGGATTCTTTAATGCATATATAAGTGTGTATTTGAAAGCAGACAAGGCCATTGTATAGAAATTAAAGCTAAACACAACTTTAGTCTGAAACAGTATGCATCAAATTTCAGTGAAGAATGAATTGTTAAGGCCAGATGATAAACCCTTCAGATTTAAAATGGAAATAGTGATAGAGCTCTCACTACATGATGAATTTCAGTTTGATTGCTGAAAATAAGAATTCAGATGAAATAAAGCGACTTAAAGATTTCATCTACCAAGGAGTTTTGCATACCTTTCCTTCTACTCATATTGCATTTGTATGGGATTTTTTTTCATTAATCACTGATACAATGTCTGGCAAAAAGAAGCGAGTCTCAAAAGTGAAGAGAGATCTTAAAATGATGTTTGGATCTATAATGTATGAATTGTCCCTAGCCTTATAAAATGTATTGCATTTTAATTTACCACAATTTTTTTTATATCAGCCAGTTCTTTGTTGCTTTATGAGGCTGTTTCTACCAATTACTTTATAGATGGAATTGTTTTGATCATCTTGTAATTTTTAAGCATAAGATTTGTCACATAATACAACAGATTTATTTAAATTTATAAATACCTTAGAGTTTAGCATTGTTCTGATTAGGAAAAGCCCCCCACACCCTTGCATTACCTTCACAATATATACTGTAGTTAAGTCATCTATATTTTAGAACAGACTGAGGGAAATAATTCAGACTCCCAAACTTCGAAATTAAAAGACTCAAATGTCTCTCTCCTATTAGAAAATTATTGAATTTCTCTGGCTTGTTGTGCCATATTTCTTATTCAAATTTTTTCATTTCATATACCTTTTCACCCACCAGTTTGATTGCCATGGCTGCAGCCGTGGGTGAATAATTGCCTGTCTTCACAGGAGCATGTTCTGGAGCTAAAGTCGAGTGCTCGCTTCCTGATGTATGCCTCATTTGGATTCTGCCGACAGCCTAGGGGCTGTATTATTCATGCCTTGACAGATAGCACTCACTAAAAGCATTGGAACAGGGCCAGGTACTGGCAGAGAGATAGTGGAGCATTGCAACTTGCAACTGAGAGGAGCATCTATAATACAAAAAAGAGAAATCCTCATACCTCCCTTTTACTGGTCTCACTTTGATGGAAAATTCATTTGCATCAAAATAAAATACCCTAAAAATAAATACATTTTTTTCTAAACCACGCTTGAAAGTTTAACACAATTTTCCACATTTAATTGCAAAGCTGATTTTAATTAGTAAGGCCCTGCATGTGAAAAATGAAGATTCACTTGGGTGAGTGTAACACATTGCAGTGTCTGCTGAATGCTCTAATTAATGTATGGCTGCTGTACAACAGGGTGCACTGTGGGATATTTATGAAAAATTCTGTGCACGCAGCCAGTCTATCTGTATTTTAGTTCTTGAATCCACAAGAATAAATAACTTTTCCCCCTTTATTCTTTATGAGGCATCATTGTGCATGCCATCACTCCATCCATAAACTTTATGGCATGCCTGTCCTTTTTACTATTTGTCAACGATATTATAAATCAGAAGCCAGGACATACATATTTTAACATTAATTTGATAGCAGAGCATGGCTGCTTGCTGTGCAGAACCCAAGGTCCATTGATGCATTTCTGTTAAAGCCTAACCACAAAACAGTGAGGTCCTTATTGTTCCTTGCTTTTATGATACTATGAAAAATCGCACTGAATGCTGGAAGTATAGACAAATGTATATTCATTTCTCTCTAAGCTGATAGCCAACCTTTAATATAATGTTAAAAAATGATAAAATGATCTATGGGATATTTACCTGAGGACAAAAACATACTCTGGCTCTGCCTAGGCGATTTAATTCTTTCATTTAATGGTATATTTGCTAAAGGTTTTGGTAAGTAGTGGTAAATACCAAGAATAACACTATAATTGTATTTTACATAATGTAATTCGCCATTCAAGATTTGTAAAAAATGTTAATAAATGGAGCTTCACTGCTTTGTTAAATCCAGCTAAAGATAAATAAATAAATAAATAAACACATAAATAAATAAATAAAATGAAAGAGCATAGGGATTTTCAAACAGAACACTGCAAACAATAAATAAATGTGCTGACAGAGAATCCATAATGTATTAGAGGTCTGTATTGGCTGCTGTCTGGATTCAGCAATATATTCTTTGTCTGATTGTTGATTAATGATTAGAAAGGTACAAAGTTGGGTCTGAAACGTCAACCAGATATACACCAGCAATTGGTGTGTGGCTCTGTGTGCTAGCGGCCATTGTCTAGCGCTTACTACACAAAAGAACCAGAACTCAATTCCTCCTATCACCTTGTGGATTGGTAATAGCAATTTCAGTGGCAACAAGTTTCAGGATCTTCATGTGCCAGGGCCTAATCCTCGCCTAATAAAGGGGGAAAAAATAAAAATCAAAGGCAGGAGAGTGTTGACCCAACTGTACAGTAACAGCAAACAGCAGATTTTGGATGAGCTTTCTGCAGTGGGTCCCTAGGCTTGTATGGTGCTGAAATGATATGCCTATTTTCTTTGAAGTGGCAAGTGCTGGGCGTATTTCTCATGCAGAAGTCCACCTGCAGACACAGTGTTTTCTGTGGAAAGGTCTATATGGAGATGTTGCCGTCGGCCACAAAATAAACGAAGACCATGCAGAAAGTATGGGAAAGAAAATTTAAGAAAAAAAAAAACACACAGTAATAGTGGCGAGAAAATTTCCTCAAGAAGATCCTGGAAGTAGCTATATGTATTTTTCCTTTCCCTATGGGAAATTT
This sequence comes from Chauna torquata, assembly GCA_013399475.1. Lineage (NCBI taxonomy): Eukaryota > Metazoa > Chordata > Aves > Anseriformes > Anhimidae > Chauna > Chauna torquata. The sequence goes on from VXAL01006933.1 coordinate 16,711, forward strand.
ATTTGGTTGGCCTGGTAGCTTTGCTGAGAACATTTTGTTCTCCTAGGAGAGAAATAAGTTGTTTGAGGTTGAATAATTTGTGTTTTTCATAATGGAAAAGAGGATCTACAGAGTTCATTCACACATGATGGGCAAGACACTTCATCTACCTATGCCTCTGTTTCCCCAGTTGTAAACAGAGAGAGAATTTCAGGCATCTGAAGATGTAAAGAAAGAAGCACATATGGGGCCCAAAACTCTGTCTTTAATATTTATTGAATATTTAAATAAAGCCCTTTTAAGTGATATCAGAGGAAGTCTAACCTTACATTTCAGTACTTTCTGGATCAAAACCTTTTTCTGGAAGATAGAGCAAAATTAACTGATTTGTAATGATACAACAATTTTACATTTAGAAACAACTCCAGTTTCCCTATTCCATATTTTGTGAATTACTTCTTCATATTTTATGAATTACTACTTCATGTGTTTCAATAAAAATATTGATTCTGAGGTTTAAAAAGCTGGGAGTATTTAAGACATCTGTTTATTATTGTGTATTTTAGTGATAACACACTCTCAGTTGTTAGTAGTCTTACACTAAACCAGAGAAGTCAATGAGCAACATTGTACACGGGGTTTTAGGGTACTTTGGAGCTGCCTACATCCTCCTTACCAACAGTTTTTCTGAGCAGCAGCATAGCTACTGTGTGTGTTGTTGGTAAATGGTGTGGATTGCAGCATCTCAAATCAGGGTTTTGGGGACAGGATGGGTACTGGTGGATACAGGCAGCTGGGTAGACAGGGAAACCAATCTTATTCCTTGCTCCAATGTCCACACCAATATAACTAACAGAGATGACTTGGAAAAAATTTTATCCATAGGTGGCACCTATGCTATCAAAGAATACCACTTCCCTACACTCTATTCTCCACCTCAGTGAAAATTAGCTGAATTCTGCCAGAATCATTTAAAAAAAGTGGCAGGGGAAGTCAGAGAGATAAAAGATACTTCTTTCAAGTATTCAGATTTTATGAGACCAGACACCTTAGACACCTGGACTAGCAAAAGAATATGAAGAAACCAAGAAACTTACTCTAACCTGAAGAAACCAGAAATGAAGGTCTGTCTACCTTCTGCATGGTCTTAATCACTAGACCATTCTAGCAGAATAGTCCACGTTGATGGATATGTAGAGTCACAAAGATGATGAAGAGTCTGGAAGGTGTCACCTGTGAAGAAAGGCTGAGAGAGCTAGGGCTGTTTAGCCTAGAGAAGAGAAAGCTCTGGGGAGATCTTATTAATATATATAAATACCTAAAGGGATGGTGCATGGAGGATGGAGGCAAACTCTTTTCAGTGGTGTCCAGTGCCAGGACAAGAGTCAGTGGCCACAAACTGGAATACAGGAGGTGCCATCTGAACATCAGGAAACACTTCGTTACTGTGCGGGTGACAGAGCACGGGCACAGGTTGCCCAGAAAGGTTCCTCCCAAGGAGGAGTCTCCCTTCTTAGAGGTCTTCAGAAGCTGCCTGGACATGGTCCTGGGCAACCTGCTGTAGGTGGCCCTGCTTGAGCAGAGGGTTTGGACCAGATGGCCACCAGAGGTCCCTTCCAACCTCAATCATTCTTTGATTCTGTAAAAAAGGACAGAAATGAGGCATTAAAAAGTAAAGAAGTCAGAGAATAAAAACAAGCTTGTAGGATAATGACAATAAAGAATAGTTGTTTTTTTCCTAAAAAACACACTACGATGTGTCTTTAAAGACTTACATTGAAGTTCTTCAATAAGTTGAGACAGTTCTTTCAAAGACATCACTTCTCATTAGTGGTTGATACAAAGCACTGCTTCTAGTTCTGTCAGCTCAGGACAGGGAAAGGAGAGGTACTCCTGAGACATCTCTGATGACAACAGTAAATCTAAATAAATATATCCACAGTACAGAATCAAATGCCCAGGGGTTAAATACCTCCTGAAGACATCTTCAGCACTATACAGCTTAGGACACTGTAAAATATGATAACTTCGGTCAGATGAACAGAACTACAAAGTTAGTTTCCTGGCTATTCAACTGGATCACCTTCCCAAAAAAGTTTTGTACTGATTACATGAACAGGGATTGCAGAACCTAATGCCTTTTTGTTATTTGCAGGAATCAGCAGTGCCACACTTTAAGTATGCATGGAATCATGGAGAAGTACTATAATATCTAAAGGAAATATTCCTGTGACTGAAGTTAGGCCTATGTCTTAAACCAATGATCTATGATAAAATTTTCATCCTCATAATGTCTCCAGGAGAATATCTTACCCATATTTGACAAACAGGGAATAGGTGTTCAGAATGAAGGCTAAAGCTAAAAGCTGTCATGCATTTGACTTCTCCTTTAAGTCACCCAGTCCAAACTGGGGACCCTCAAAATCTGTCTCTAATTTTGCATCTAACTTTGAAGTCCAAGTAGACTTGTATAGAACTATACTGTAAACATTAAACTTCTCCAAATTTCTAATTTTCTGCTAGGAAACATTTATTTGGGCATCCTGCTAACTATCTTGTATTAAATCCATAGCATAATTATTATATCTCCAATCTCTTATCTGCTTGTTTCAGTGCAGCAAGTGTTTTTAAAGCCCTCAAATTTGTGATTTGAACAGACATGGCACTCACACAATATTTTGTCCTTTGTCAACAGAAGTTAGACCATGTATCTCCCATCTTCTGGGAATTTCTGTTGACTCTAAAGAACTTAATACAGGATGTTTTTTACTCTCTTTTCTTGATCTGCTTTCGTTTTATGGACAATAATATATCCAAAAGGAAGAGGGAAGAAGTTTGGTAACTCTGAGGATAGAGGAGAACCCTAATTCCAGTCCCAGCATTAGCTCTTCATATAGAAGACAGACATTTGTTTTAGAGAGGAATAGAATGCAGTCTTCACAGGTAGCAAAGATCATGTAAATGTTGTCTTTTGCATGAAGTGTTAGTGAAGTGGGCACTTTCAACCCAGATTACTGTAAAACCTCCTGAGTAAGCACTCTTCTTTGACATGTAAAATGAAGCTTCAGTTACCACTGGCAAAAGAGGGAAATTTGAAAAAGTTGAACATAAATTTCTCATACATTCCTATACGTTCTAGATTATCTAATGGCTAAGTCTGAGATCGTGATTCCTCCTCTGACCATCTCATAATGAAAATTCATCTGAATTCACCTCTGTTTCTGTAAGCAAAAAGGCTTAAAGTACTTAATTCTAGGAGTGGAAAACCCCCAATACAGAAAATAGCTTCCTCCATTCCAGATTACAGCATCTAAATTCTACTGTGTGTTAAGTGCTTACATTTCCCTAGGTATTAGGAGAACAGCAGACAGACCTCACTTGGATGTTAGAATTCCACTGTGCAGCTCTGCATAGAAACTGAGAGCTGTAATGCATTCACTCTCTTGGTAAACTAGCAGTTCGTGACTCTTTGCTACCACATGAGAGATCTGCGTCACAGCAGTTGAGTCATGTCTCTGAATTCTACTCCAGTGCTTTTTGCTTTAGACCGTGCATCTCATACTAAAAGTTCATTTATACAAAAATTAGCAAATGATTATTTGTTATTGAGTATTGGCAGTGACAATAATAATAATGTGCTAGAATTACTGATGCACTGTTTAATGTAGGTCTTGCCTGGTCATGGTTTCTTCTAAGATCGTCAGTTAGGATTAATAGTTTTTTGGTTCTTAATAACCATGAGGACTATTTCAGGAGAAGTGGACAAGCAAACAGTCATCTCAGCAAGAGTGTATCATGACATATATGATGAATGCTCTCTGACATTAGTCTTATGGATATTTGCCTGTTACTAGTGACCACAGCAAAAACAGTGGGTTTGAAATCTATTTCTCAGAGAATTCTCTAGATATCCCCTGCTTCGTGAAGGGAAGTAGGAGGTACAAAGTCACAAGTAGATGGATGGCTGCTCTGCAGCCAATTTATTACAGTAATTGTATTTTATGCTCATAAAGCTTTTTGAACTGTTAATTTCAAAACAATTCACAAATGTTAACACAGTAGCCTCAGTGCATTTTGTGATGTTAAGTATGCTATTCAAATGACACTAAAGGTCATATTGCCTATGATGTTGGAATACATTCGCAATAACACATGACTCACAGGACTGGTCATAGCAACTTTTTACCAGTGCACAGTTATACTACCTAGCAGTTTAAAATGGGAAAAAAAAAAGATTGTCCGAAAATGTAGGAGTAATTCTGACAATGTAATTGCACGACTTTATTTCCAGAAGGGCTTTGGAATTAACATTTCTGGTTCTTAAAACACAGACACTTAGCTCTTCTTTTTAATTCCCTGTGATACAAGGTATTACCAACTTTACAGTCTTCAGTCCCTTCCACAATGGTGAGCTAAACATTTGTTTTAGTGCTACTGGCAAGGAAAGTGTATTACTTTCTGAGTCATAGTACTGTCTCTGCAGCACCTAGGTGTTCCTTGGAAATACTGACATACTCAGAACTGATGTGCCCTGTTATGAACTTGTGAGACTTAAAAAAATCATAGAGAAAGACGGACTCAGAAACTGAATCAGAATTATAAAACAAATATCATTTTAGAAAGAATGCAAATAAATTCTGACTACTGTGTTAACTTCATATCTTAGTATTCAGGCTTGCTGCTTCCAGTTATTAAAAGGATGTAGGAGGAAGGATTGAACAGTTAAAATGGCAATGACTAAAAGTGGAACCACTTGTTTAAAATGTCAGCATTTAAGCAGAACTTTAAAATGGAGAAAACATTAAGCATTTTCTATCTACTATGATTTTGATTGCTCAATGAAAATTAGAGCTGTCAGATTTAGAAATCACAGTCTAGTGGATAGCATGGGTAGAACCACAACAGAACTATCATGGTTAATTTAGATTTGCTAGTAGGACTTTTTTTTTTTTTTCACTTTTTATGCATGCTATGGATTAAACTGATCTTTTGTGTAAGCAGGAATAGAATTTCATTCCTCTTACACCTCGGCACACTTAGTCTAGTTCATAATTATATTGCTGTAGAAGTCTGTAAAAACAAGAACTCCCTAGGAAGACAAAAATTTCTTGTCTGTTCTGAAAAATACAAGTGATATCAAACTCCCTATTTTTTAAGCTGTAATGAAATTTACAATTATCTGGTTCAGAGACAGAAAAGATTTACCTACTGATTACTTCGCAGTATACCTTTGCATGATATCAGAGAATTTGAAGTGATACAATATCTATGCAGCACAAACAGAATCACAGAGTCACAGAACGGTTAAGGTTGGAACGGACCTCTGGAGGTCATCTGTTCCAACGCCCCTGCTCAAGCAGAGCCACCCAGAGCAGGTTGCCCAGGACCATGCCCATGTGGATCTCCAAGCTGGGAGATCATCCCTTCCTTCAAAACCTTCTAGGTACTATGGACACTAAAATAATTTCTCATACTTGCCTCACCTTCCATTTAGAACATTTACCTGTTAATTACAGAATGAGAGAAAAAAATCTTTGCACCATTAAAAGTTCAGCATCTGATTTTCACAAAAAGCACTTAAACATCTAAACCAGAATATAAGCGCAAGCTTCTAGAGCACAACTTAAATAGACCTTAGATACTGAAATGTAAGAGAAAGATCCACAAAAATCCTGAGTCTGAAGTTGATCAAACTTGTAATATAAAATCTATTTATGTATGCCCAGAGGTGCTGCCAGCTTAGCTGAGCTGTGCTGGTCAGTGCTTTTTACATGGCAGAACATTTGAGACTTCCAGACCACACGTACTTACACCAGCATCCTCTGGTCTAGTAGAGGCAGTAGGCTATCTCCAGTCACACTAACATGCAGGGGACAACACTGGTTTCTACAGATAGCATAGCTGTCACATCACCTCTCTGGACCAGCAATGAGAATGCTACCTTAGGAAGCAACATACCCTGTCAGTTTCTCCATCGGCCTGAGTGGACCCAAGCACAACGTTAATTCCCAAACCGGAGTCATACCACAAGGACAACAGGTGAAGACTGGCTAGGATTGGGCTGCCTTCTGCCCCTGCTGTGGACTGGAAGGAGTACTAGGTTTTCTAGGGAGAACAGAGAGAAAAGCTAGTTTAAGAATTAAAGGACTCCTCTTGAGGGACCGGATTTGGAGCCATAACAGATTGACTGACTTCCAAAAAAAAAGAAAAAGGGGGGGGGGTCTAATGTTTTTTTGACAATTGTTTCAACCTGAATTGTTAAAAACCCGGCAGAAAACAATACCACGTTGTCTGTATGTAAACACACAGCAATAAAGTAGCATCCATACTACAGGCATGATTTTTGTACCTGCATTGGAATCTGCCTTTCTGGATTATGAGTCATATTTTCAAAATGATGCCTAACGGAGAATTGCACGTAGATACAGATGTCAACAAGAGACAGAGAAGTGATTTCAAAAACATTCATTCTATGGTGCTTCATATTTCTTAGCATAGATATACCACAGTCAGCATGCTGGCTATAGCGACTCCCATGCTTATATATCTATATATTCCCATTGGGTAATTTATTCACTAAGGAGCTTAGTCATCCAAACTTAAGTACTTTAAAGTTAAGTGTGATGACATTTAATGTTTCCACAACTACTCCCATTATAGACCTGTGCCCCAAATTGTACAGGGACCATTTTTAAAAGTGACTAACACATTGCTAACTGCCTTTCAATGAGACATAAGCTTTAAACATCAAATGCATCAAACTATTCAAAAAATTAATAGTCGTTGAAGTTGTATATATTTTCTAAGAAGTCACCTTTCGTCTTTTAAAACTAAAAAATCTATTCCTCTTCTTGCCATCTTCCTGTTACATGCTTGTGCTTCCAGCCATTTCCCAGTTTTACTCTTTGATCCTTGGACAGTACATCATTCTAGACCTTTCTCTTTTCACTCACTGATCGTTGCTACCTTTCCTGTCTGTGCATCTTTAAAACTGAGCAGCTGAATTTCAGAGAAGGATAACTGCCGCATTCCCCCATGAAATCTAGCCATAGGAGGTATATTGGCAGCAGATTTTCAATGGAAACCGCCATTTCCACCCACAACCCAGCTGCCACATTTAAATCATGCTGTGTGGGGCTTCCACTCCCATGGGAGGCTATTTTCATTTCCCTTCGGAGTCTTTTCTACAGTCTAATAGAACTCACTGTCAGCTATAATAAGTAACATTATATACCATAGTATTTTTTTTAAATCATGACATGAGTCAAGTTGGAGCCTCACTATTCTGGACTGGAATGTGATGGAATTTAATTAGATTTTTTTGGCCTGAATTGACAGCCTTCCTTTCATCCGATATATCAAAAAAGGCCAGATTAAGGGAAAGCCATTTAGGCCCATTTCTAGGCATCTAGCTTTTGGAGTCATGTGATTCAGCCAGTAGGTAAACTTTTGTTTTCAGACCAGAGTATTTCTAATTCTTCTAATCATGAATAAAACCATGAGAAAAAAAAAAATTAACTAAACTTAAGAGAGACAGTTTTCTCCTGTGAGTCTGCCAACAGCTTGAACCAATGTCTCTACGATAGGTGATCTCATATCTTAGTAGAAATACTACCTGCAGGACTCCCTGATACTACAACAAAGCAACCTCCATGTGCTGCAGAAGGAGACTAGTTTGGTTGGTTATCAGCACAAGCAAATATATCCCTTTCAAGGTGTAAGTCATGGTGTCTGGGGGGGTGGGAATGCAGCAGCATCCTCTCAGAGGGGAGAATAACGCTTCCCAATATCTGCCTTGTACTTGCACGGGGCAGAAAAACTTAAGCTGTTATACTTGTATCTCTTGAAGGATGTGCCCTATTACTGCCACACTGAGCAAAAGTTAGGGCAGGACAATTGTGTGGGTCTAGAACCCTGGACTGCTCTAACACATCTCTGATAGAAACTGCTAATAGGGACTCTAATGACTGTTGAAAAGTAAATAATACTAAAATAGTTGTGTCCAAGAGGGCTACAAGATACTACAGCAAAGACCATAAAGACTTGGTTTTAAGTTTGTGCTTGTAAGCTTGCATGCAGTAGTACACACAATTGCTAGTATCAAAATTTTGTCCTAGAAATTAAGCTCAAGAAGGTATAATGATAAAGGTATTTTAGAAGTTCTCTTTATACTAAACAGATTTTTGTGAACTTTATTTGGTATAGAGCCCATCAAGAAAGAAAGCACCTTTAAAAGATAATGTGAAGGGTAAACTTTTAGCTTCTTCATAATCATATGTTTGCTAAATGCATATTAATAATGGTGAACATTTTTACAAAGAGACTAATTTTAGCTGCAGCTCCATAATGCAATAAAGTACAGGGAATGCTATCATTTCTATTCTGTCTTAGAATAATCATGTTTTCTCTGTGCTACAGAAAGGCACAATCTTTTTTCTTTTTTCAAAATAGGAAGATTTAAATATCTCAATCCTCTAACAACCAGAATTTAGAATATTTCACACTCGAATGACTTCTAACCAACCATGCAAGACAAAGTGCAGTGTCCTGTAGCTTATGCTGGAGGTGAGAATCCAGTACATAAGCACTGAAGTGGCTGCAGCTTGTATCTTTCTGTTTTTGTCATTTTTTTTCTGTAATTTCAGATGTTTACTGATGACAGTCACATTCTTGCATTAGAAGGCTGGTCCACAGTATTATTCTTTTTCAGTGGTTATATTCCTTAGCTGTTAGCTTTTTGGATCAAGTAAGATACTTATTGCTATAGTTACAGGAAAATTGGTGTATGGTATTTCTTAATTCTCTGCCATATATCATTCTTAGTTAAAATTAAGCTGGGAGCTAGTGCTATTTTTTATCTACATACAGATGACTGAAAGAGTATTTATGATAGAAATCAGTAGCTGATAGTCTCATTACAGTAGCCTTACATTAGAGATGCGACAAATGACAGCATATTCTGTTACTCAATAGTTAAGTACATGCTAAAATGATAGTTTGACCTGCTCTGTTGTTGTTAAATATGATCTATCAAGTCTGTGTCTAAGGGTGTTGATTATACTAATGTGTATCTAGCCATGTTGTTAAATGATTGACAGTATAACAACATGAGTTGCTTTTCATTTCCAGCAGTTTACTTTCCCTTGATTTTTGAATGCTTGAACTTAGCCTGCTGAATTTCTTAAAAGCAATTGGTTTTAACATATTGGAATAGAAATGTTTCATATCATGTCCAAGGCTCAAGCATCGTGACTATGCAAAGATCCATTGTAACTGATAGATGCACTCTTTTAGCATTTTCTGATCCTTTCAAATTGGTGAAAGACTGATTCTGAACTTTTCCCATTTTATGGTATCATGTTATCATGAAAATAAAAATAGGAAACTGCCCTGCCCTCTACCTGTAAACAGAGTTGTCATTACCACTGAGGTTGAAAACACAGGATGCACACAAATCTGGACATGTTGGCAGCTCAAGATACTGCTTCGATTTAGTCAGGGTAGACAACCTCAGTTTTATCTGTATGTAGAAAAATAGAGGGTTTTCTCTCTTGATGTTTTTATTCTAGTTTAGATTTCTGAAATAAACATGGAGTTTACGACTTGTCATTAGTGCAGAAATCAGTGTTCTTTCACTTACTGCAGAAATGGTCACTGGCTTTGCATGTTTGCATTTTTACATGTCTGGGTTACATTTAAATAAACATCAAAGTGTTCAGAATCAATAGCCACTTAGCAAAACTTGATTATATGCATTTCATCTAATGAATCAATATGAGTCATTAAACCTGTTCTCTTTGGACTATCCTAGTGTCTTTGATCAGTCCCTGTATTCAAGGGTAGGCAACAAGATGTAGTCTGTTGCGGCTTTTTGCTCTTAAGCACACAGTTCAGTTGCGTATTTGTCATTCTAAGATCAGAGTGCTACAACAGCTTTGTCTGACATTAGATCATGCAGGTATTCTTGAAAAGATAGCCAAGTTATAGTGAGGAGAATTATTCATGTTAAGTGATACAGCAGGTTTGCAAAGGAAGTAAGCCAAGTTTTGTTTTTCTCTTTAATAAAGCATTGTGGTGCCTGTTTTTAAAATCTGCTAAGTACTATCTTCATTGGGGATGGACACGCAGTATTTAAAATAATGAGATAGTCTAATGGGATGGATTTCTCTCACATATTAGATTCCTCAGTGGCAGAAAGATCAGTTAAATCACCATTAACTGCTGTTATTTTCAGTGGAGATAGGCAAAGTGTCTAAAAAAGGGGAGATGAATTGCCTCCCAGGAGATTCTAGTTTCTCTGCATTGACTATAAAGGGAACTTAACATGACATGTATAGACTTAGGTTTTGGAAGCCTAGGGGTAGGTGAGAGATGAACCCCATCCATGACATCATAAGTCATGGGGCAATCAGATATTATATTGATTTATTTACATAAATACTTTTGAACAATCTACAACTGCAGGGCATGTACTTTGCTAACCTGTGCTGCCACATAGGCTTTCAGTCTCGTGATTCGTTACATTTATTTTTTACATCTTGCTTTAAATGAGCTCTCCAGGGCTGAGATTTTTCCTGTGTACTTGTAGAACACCATTACTGTGCCTTATTTTTCTTCACTGAACAGCTATGGGATTCAACTAATCAAATAAACCTATTGTTTAAATTGGTCAATTATTGCAAAACCAAAATTTCATTTCAGTTGTCATGCCCCAAGAGCAGAGAAACTTTGGTGATGGATAAAACGATCTCTTCAGAGGGCAGATTAGCCAGCAAGTTTGCCACTGTTCATCACAGGGTTCAGTTACACCATTTTAGGGTCTCAGTGAATTCGGGTGGGAAGGTGCTGAACATTTAAGATATATAGGATCCAGTTACATAAAAGATCCTCATGTTGACTTAAGTTACTATGTCTGTGTTGACTACATTAAAGATAGTCTGCTTTGTTTTGTTTAAAAATACATATTTCAATATCTGAATTTCTTAAAAAATATACTTAAAATCAAGTTTTGGGCTCAATCAATTAGTTCATTTCACTTTTGCCCTATCATTCTATGCTCCTGTTGTTACTCCTAAGTGATTTTTGCAATGTTGTTTTTTAAAGACACTAATTCTGCTTTAGGACTTATTTAGTTAAATTATGCTATGCACATAAGTAGATATGTGGCATGTTTGTGGCTACTCATACGCATGTGGCTTTGAGGTGCAAAAGGATTGAGTTGGCTTTTGGAGCTCTGTGAAGTAAATATATCTGCTACCTTTACTTTTTGAGATCTAGTATGCTTCTGGACACTTCCATAATTTTTCTTACTTTTCAGTAATGGAGTACACAAATATTTGAAATTCCAGACAGAAAAAAGGGATGATAGAATACTCTACATTTCCCTCATTCATATTGGTCAAGCTCATACCTGTTCAGATATATTAATAATTTTCACTTAACTGTAATACTATTGCACATGTCTAACCTGTCCAACTAAAGATGGTGTGTTTTGACACTTCATACATAGAAGGCACTTCCTGCTTATCATAATCTGATTTACTGAACCAGAATCAGAAGCTCATAGAAAAGTCTGAAATACAGCAGAGCTGCAGAAATGAGATTATTATATTTTAAATTGCATTTTTAACTTTTTATTATAGTTTAAATAGATAAAGACATAGGAATGTGGTCCCACTTTTAGAAAAATTCCTAAGCATGTAAAATGTGGATGGCAACAAAGATTTTCCGAAGCATCAACTCTGGATTAGTGCCTGACTCCCTCTGAAAAGATAGGGGTGAGGGTAGTCATTCTGTAAGTGGCATTAGATGTTATGGTGCTTGGCAGTGCAATGATTGCAAGAAGCATGCATGATTCTGGAATGGTGTTCAAGGCTCTGGCTCAGTTGCAAGCAGGTTCCTGGAAAGCAGATTAGGGTAAATTAGTCTTCCAGATTGGGATTCCTAACAGGCAGGATACAAAGAATTTTAATCCATCTGGTTGGAGGCACCAAAACCAAAGTATGTGCTAGCTCTGTCTTGCAAGCTGCAATTAGCCATCTCTGTGAAATAATGACTCAAAAAACTGAATGCTCTTCTTGAACTTTGACTTGGTGCTTTTCCCCTTTTCTTTTCTATAGCTTAGTGGTTAGTGTGCTGGGCAAAGTTCTTTACCTTTCCCAGCCTGGGAAGATTTGAATGAATATCCCCCATACTCCACGACAGTACTCAGTCACTACACTGGACTTTTCTGGGGTAAAGAAGTCTCCTGATCAGTATGGCCTAGAGAGCAAAAATAATTTCCCAGAAAGAAGTTTGACTCTACCGCCTCAGTTGCCACTGTCCACTGAGTTTGCTGCTCATGCCTGTAGTAATTTGGCGTACTTTAAACAATCAGTTGTTTAAATGGGAACGGAAAATTGTCCTCAGCTAACGGAGTTTATTCTTGCAATAAGGCAAATTGCTAGGCTGGAGTAAATCTCTTCTGAATTTATGATTCTTTCATTCCTATCAATTCAGTGGTCCAGCTTCAATGACAGTGCTACCACTTCTTTCTCAGAATAGCACATAGTCTGCTGGGGAGGGTATCCTCCTGGAGTGCAGGGAGTGTATGTTCAAGCCATAAGGTTTAGTGAAATCTGCGTATTTTATTTTCTGGTCAACTGTTATCAGCTGATAGTGTAAGTCCTTTAAACCTAAAAGTAGTCATTGCTTTGAGAGTGATTTAATAGGATGCAGTTTTATGCAAATTAATTAGGTTTGCACATTCTTTAAAGATTGGATCTGTTACAGGAATTATCTGAAAATGCCTGTTTTCTGAATACCCTAAAAGTCTTCACCTGCAGGTACAGACTTGGAAGCTATATAGTCCAAACCAAAAATAATACTTAAAGTATTCAGTAGGACAAGTGTAAGTGCTTTGGGAACTTTCTGCCTGTAGACTTAAGCAGAAGTCTGCTTCCAAGCAGACTCTTCCTAATTTGCTATCCTCAATTGTATATGACAAAATTCTGCCTCAGTGCCAATTCAGATATTTAAGTGCTTTATTAAATGCTTTTTGATAACCTCACAAGATGTCTATATAGTACATTTTTAGTACATTTCTGTTACTTACCAGATGTTATGTTTTACATTAGAGTAGTCATTTTTTAGATTGAAAAAACATTTTCTAAGATTTTTCAAATTACTAAAGCAGCAAAGAAAAAAAAAAGAAGAAAATAATTCCCTAAGAAAAAATGTTATTCGGATTTAGGGCACAATATTGCCATCATTTTATTTTTCTTGAGTTGGATATTGTAGCACAAGAATTCTGAAATAGGAGATTCAATAGAAAAGAGATATAAATTAAAAAAGAAGACTGGTAAACATGGCAAATAGGAATCACTTTATCTAAATTACGTATTTAAAGTTGACTGAATCGTTATTAGTCACATAAGCTCACTTTATAATCCATGTAGGGAAATAGACACTGTAAGAGGAAAGTTTCCTCCAGATATAGGTGTCATGTCCCACATTTCATATGTGAGGTAGCATATCATTCAGAGGAGAATATAACTCAATAATCTGATATAGAAAAATACTTGTATTTCTCTGGTCCTATATAATCAGAGAGATATGTTTAATTGTTATAGCTTAGAAATAGTAACCATACTAATTATGTTGCAAATTAGAATTAAATTAGTAAAAAAAACATATATTAGCAATCGAGGAGTTCAACTCTGGGAAAGAAATATGTATTCTCTGATGAAGAATCCTACTGAATGTGAGTGACATGGTATGTTTTTTAACGAAGAAAAATTGTGTGAGAGTTAAAAACATACCATATATCATCTTCTAACTAAGGAATATAAATTCATATATTATTTCTTCAATTTCTTCAATTGTTAATGTCTATATGTCCTCTTGGAGCTTATCACTATGAAATTCAACTATGTTCTTTCCACAAGAATTATTCGTGATAGATTCTGAATAGCTGAGATGACTGAGACATACAGCCAAGAAGTGTGGAATATTCAAAAGTGTATTTCAGGAAACCCAAATATATATTCCACTGAAAGCCAAGAGAGGTGAAGTGTGAGGGGAAAATGAGACAAACATAGCTGACCAGGGAAATGCAGTGAGCAATAAAAGAACTGATAAAGGCATAAATGACAGATATATCAATGAGGTCATTGCTTTGAGCAGGGATAAACAAGTCTAAAAAATAAGAAAATAAGGGAATGCTCACAAAAGACAAAATTGTGAATAGGGAGAAAATTGCAGGAGCTGTAAGGACAAACAATAATGGATTTTATAAATATATGAGGAACAAGAGGTCAATGAGAGAGACTGTAGTCTCCATATGTGATTGTAAGGGGAAGTCAGTGACAGATGAGGCAGAGACCGCTGGGAAGCTGAATGCTTCCTTTCCCTTGGTGTGCTCACCAGAGAGACCAAAGGGAAAATGCCAGAAACAGAGAAGTGTCCTGGAGGCAGAATCTGAAAAATTAATGAAACAAAGGCTGATAGCAGAACAGGTTAAAAAAGAAAAAGAAAATAGGGCAGCTGAATAGTAGGTTTCCTTGGTTTCTGAAAGACTTGAATAATATTTTTTCAACACTCACAAACTCTGAGGCCTATAGTGTATGAGGTATATATGAGGTATATGAGGTTTATAGCTGAAGAGAAGAAGGACTCCAGTGCAAGACAGTATTTTAAAGGTTTTATGAGAATAACCCATGCAATGGTAGCTTTATAAACTATAAATCCAACCACAGACAAAAAAGAAATTCAGGGTTGTAGACAAAATGGGCAGCACAATGGTACAAACAAATTAAGAAAGAGTTTTAAGAAGCTGAATCAGAATTAACGAACATGACTGATTTCCTTGGAAAAGTGGCATGTTCCTCAGTCCCTCAGTGTTGGTCCCAACCCTTAAAATATACAAGTCTGCTCATTTCTGTTAGTTGCTAATGTGGCCTCAGTTGTAATTCTACAAGCAAAGACAATGAGAATAGTAAGTGAAAAATGTCAAATTCACAACTTTATTTGAATATCTCAGTTGCAAATAGTTATTTAATGAGATTTAGAAAAGCATCAAAGCTGATCAGGCAGCTAACTGGCATTAATTTCCATTGCTAGTTATGCGCTTCTGGGGGGGGCCTAAATCCTGAGTAATGTCTTAGACTCTCACATACTTTAAAAAATGTTGTGCACAAAAGCATAAAGACATAAAAAAAAAAAGATTGCAGATGACCAGAAATGGTAATGACAATTTCCTTCTACCTTTGACCAATAATTTGTATCTTAAAAGTCATAGAGTTGTATTTAGATGCAAAAATTAAACAACACTTCAAATCAAAATAGATGTAGTCATTACCCTACCAGCATGACACATCCACTCAGTAAACGTTATCCTGTCTTCTTAAATTGCATTGAATTGATACACAAGTTTCTCAAATCTACATGAGCCCCCAGCTGTGACCCACACCTGTTTTTCAGGATCGCAACCTGCTAAGCACCTAAGTGAAATAGGTTCCTCTGTCGTCATCCAGCCATTTCCCTGGGCACTACACATATTGAAATTCCAGTTCTGAGGAAAAATTTACCTGCCTTCTCTCAGAATTCCATATAAAAGTTTTAGGTGTAGAGCTTCTGAACTCCTCCCATAGCACCAGGGGAAGCTCCAGAGTAAACCTGGAGTGGTCAGAACTACAACAGTGCTCCTGTTTTGCCCCAGGTTTTAGACAGCGTCCAGACTGTTGCAGATTGGACTCTGTTTCTGCCCTGACTGTGATCATGTGCAATATTCTCCATGAAAGTACGTTCTGCCTTTCCTCTTGATTCTGAGAAGCTGGGTCTTGACTAAGAAGAGGAGTCACAGAACAAGAGGCAGGACAGTCATTTGACAGCAGCAGTGGGGACCTAGGGACAAAGATTTCTGCCATATGTGTAGATTTTATATTGAAGCATCTTTGGGTAGAAACAAATATAGTACAAACAGAAAAAAAGAAGCTTATGCCTCCTGCCTTCCCAGGTTTAGGACTCTTAATAGTAGTAAAGGTTTGGGATTTTGTTTGCCTGCTGTGTATCAGACTGTTTGTTGGAGCTCCCCTTCTAGAATGGGGTGCTCTTCCCCAGGATATGCCATGCTAACCTGCTGGCTGGAGCTTGTTCCTAGGATCTGGATGGCATAGGTGGTCTATTCTCCTTCCAGCAGGCACCATTAAGCCTCAACTTTAGTGTTGATTTCTGGAAACTATGTACCATTAATACCACTATCACATACCGTGGTGGGTTGGCCATGACTGGCTGCCAGGTGCCCACCAAGCCACTCCCTCACTCTCCCTCTTCAACAAGACGGGGAGAAAATATGATGAAAAAAATCATGGGGCAAGCTGAGGACAGGGAGATCGCTCACCAGTTACCACCATGGGCAAAACAGACTTGACTTAGGGAAGATTAATTTATTGCCAATTAATAACAGAGTTGGATAGTAAGAAACAAAGACAAAACTAAAACACCTTCCCCCCTCACCACTTCTTCCCAGGCTCAGCTTCACTCCTTCACTCCTGACTCTCCTTACCTCCTCTCCCTGAAGCAGCGCAGGGGCATGGGGAATGGCGTTGAGGTTAGTTCACAACACGTCCTCTCTGCTGCTCCTTACTCCTCATGCTCTTCTCCAGCTCCAGCATGGGCTTCTCTCCACAGGCTGCAGTTCGGGCCAGGAACCTGCTCACACGTTGCCTCTCCACAGGCTGCAGCTTCTTTCAGGGCACATCCACCTGCTGCAGCGTGCAGTCCTCCACAGGCTATAGTGTGGATATTGCCTCTGGTGCCTGGAGCACCTCCTTCCCCTCCCTCTTCACTGACCTTAGTGGCTGTAGAGTTATTTCCTTTCACGTTTTCCTCACTCCTCTCTCACACTGCTGCACAGCATTTTTATCCTTTCTTAAAGAGGTTTCTCAGAGGCGCCGCCATCTTGGCTGCAGGGCCCGGCCATGCCCTGCGGTGGGGCCGTTGGAGCCGGCTGGAACCGGCTGTGTCCGGCACGGGGACAGCCCCGGCCTCGCTTCACAGAGGAGCCCTGCAGCCCCCTCTGCCAACACCCTGTGGGGTAAATGCAGTCCACATACCCAAAACCCAAATGAGGACAGGTGGAACCTGTCTAGATGGAGGTACCTAAAAGTTACTCAGTACTTTTTGATAGTGTTGATGGAGGGAGGTTGATGTCTAATTTAGGCATGCTGGATTAGACTTTAAAGACAACAATAGGCCCTACAGAGAGAGAAGTGCCCATGTTACCCAAAGAAGGTCTCCCTATGCAGGTTTTCCATCATGAATACTCATTTTTTGCGACTCTACGTGCTGCTTAGATATATGTGTGCCAGGCAGACTGAGCCAGCCCTCCCATGAGCAAGTGCTTTAAAATTTACATAAGACAATGGCTAAGTTAAGCACTTAGATAAAATGGGCTGCTTGTTACCTAAGTAGCAGTTTAAGTAATTGGAATGCATAGCTGCTGGGATGCGATTAAATCAGACCAAGATGCAGACACTAAGAAGAGCATATCTGTAGTAATAAATGCTGTGACAAGCCCTATTTTTCAGTAGTCCGTTAATAGAATATGAAACATTATTAGAGTAGAAAAAAGCGATAAAGATCTTCAATGTTTTGTAATCATGATAAAGGGTAAAAAAAATATAATGTAAAAGAGAAGATATAAGTAGATATGCATAAAAAGCTAGAAAGAACACTTGAAATGTCATAAAACTAGTTAATCTGAAGAAAAAACACTAAAAAAGCAGTGTGGTTTGAGTAGAACTTAAGCAAAGAAGTTCAAAGAGAAAGTTCTTTAAACAAAAAGTGATTTGTGTGTGCAATCAATCAGTGTAGGTGATAGGGCTTACAACAGTGGGGACTACATTCAACAAACACAGATTATACATCTTTGAGAAACAGGTGGCTACTCTGGTAGAAGACCAAAACTCTGAAATGCTACTTATGTTAAAATGTATTAAAATGATTGATGAGGAAGATGTACTCAACTTTGAAAAGTTTTACTTTCTTCACTGACAAAGGATTTTCTTCATTGTTTGATTTTTTCGGTGTGAGAACACTTCCAACATTGGCCGTGGAAACTGTTAGTTCTGGTTGTGTCAGTGAGCTTTCATTCCCATTTATTCAGCCTTGTAACATGTAATGAAGATGATCTGTGGAGATCAACTCATCATTTATAATAATAACAACAAACAACAGTGTTACGAATGCATTCTTATTTTTGTTATTTAAATAGCACTCAAACATATCTTTACTGTAAACAATCAAAACCTTACTGAATATTGCAAAATTATGTAAGCTTGCTTTCTTCCTGATTGTTGATAGCTAACAGGTAGGATAAGTTTGCTGCTTTTTTTTTTTTTTAAGTGTATTAATCTGCCTTAGAAAAGAGTGTAACATGAAGAAGAAAGAAAAGAAAGAGAAGGAAAAACACACATTTGTGTCAGTACTGTAACTGCTGTGCTTGTGTGACCCTTTCAGGCAAATAATAATCGTTTGCAAGTTCACAGGTTTTGTAAGTGTCCTCCATTTTGGTCATTATGGCCTAAGCAGCATTTTAGTATGAAAACATACATTTTCAGAACAGCAACTAATCATGGTACAGAATTTAGAATAAATGACTAAATGATGTGAGTTATACATCCGTAGGATAGTGTATTAATTTACATCTTTTATTTTTGCACAGTGTTTATGGCTGTCCTTTGGCAAAAAAACGAAAAACGCAAGATAAGCAACCCCAAGAACCAGCTCCCAAAAGAAAACCCTTTGTGGTTAAAGCAGACAACTCTTCAGTAGATGAGTGCTATGAAACTGATGGAACAGAGGAGATGGATGAAAAGGAGGAGGAGGAAGAAGAAGAGGATGAAGAGGAGGAGGAATATTCTGATGACAATGAGGAGCAAGGTGATGAGGAGGATGAGGATGAGGAGATAGATCGAGAAGAAGAAGAGGAGATTGAAGAGGAAGAAGAGGAGGATGAAGAAGAAGGTGAAGATGTGGAGGATGAAGAGGAGGAGGAAGAAGAGGAGGAGGAAGAAGAGGAGGAGGAGGAAGAACGTGGTAATAATCAGAGTATTAGTAAAAAGTAAACACTGTGTGTTTTCTGGGTTAATCTTCTAGTGTGGTGTGTGAGGATTTAGCCGTGCAGTTCTCATTAAAGTTAATGGAAGTCATGCAGTTAAATCTCTCTGCTCCACACTGAAAATATACCCCACTGTGTTCTCTTAACATTTATTTTAATAAGTCTGTCTTCCAAATATTTTTTAATACACCGGCACTCACATTTGAAACAAGGAGGGTGGAGGTGTGTTTTTGCAAAAAATACTTGCGTAAAATGTAATCCTAATAGTGGATTAATGCATGCAGTTACAAGGAGAATATTCACAAAGGTACAAGCAAAAGCTGGGTGCCTGTACTGATCATTTGCAAGTGTATTTGCTGGATCTGCTTATATAATGTCAATGATTGCCCACATAAACGCTGTCACAAGTTTTCAGATAATTTTTCTGAGGAAAAACGGACCTTTTCCCTTCGAAAATTTTGCCCCAAACTTCCCAGCCCCACCCTCCGCCAAGAAACTGTTCAGAATGAACTGTTATGGTATACTTTGGTTCTTTGAGACTTGGATGCTGTGTACTTTAGTTGATTCTATTTAAAATACAGAAAGAGAGAGAGAGAAAGGTTTACACAGATAAAGTCCTTCTAAAACTGATATATATTGGTTATGATACTTTGGCATAAATGCCCTTTATACATACAGGTCACTGGTAGTAACCGAATTAATGTAGTAGCAATGTGATTAACCTATTCAGTTTTTTCTTTTTTGGGGATATTGGACTCTATTTAACCAGTATTTTCAAAATACATAATCAGTGTCCATTTACTCAAGAGTCCGTATGCTGATGACAGACATCATAACACACTGGGGTGAAATGAAAGAATTATGCAAAAATTAATGAGCTATCTAAAAAGTATTTTGTTCCCATTTCCAGGGAACACGTTTTTGGTTGGGTAGATTCACCTTTCTAACCAATAAAAATATAAGAAAAGCTTTCAGCACTCCTCAGTTGGATTCCTCTTAGGAACCAGGTATGAAAGTTGTATGACTTTTGTTTCAGCATTCTGTAAGGTCAGATCTTAAATCTTATAGAAAGACTTTGGAAGTATTCTTTCCATTTGGCAAGATGGTGGCTAGCTGGGTGGCTACAAGCATTTTCTCAGGTGTCTGAATCTGTAGCATTTCTTCAATTGCTTAAATTTGCCAACAAATTTGGTGAAACTAGAATGGCCAATCTTAAAAGTTACATGAGTTTGATGCAACAAGGAAGCCATTTCCTTTTGCAGGGAACTCCGCTGTTTCAGAACCTGAAGAGAAGCTTTGTTAGATCAGCCTGATGTGCAACTGCTATTGTTATTCTGGTGGGCAAGTGCAGGAAGTCTAGCAGTTTCTTTCAGAGATAATGCTGACTGAGCTTGTTGGTACTCAGGTCATGGTGCAGCTGCTGCTGTGGTTTCAGCTAACATGAAAAACTTTGAATCTACACTATCAAAAATGATATAAGGGAAAAAAAAAAAAAACGAACTCAAGAGCTCAAGAAAATTGCTTCTGGCAAGCCAGCAGGCTTTATATTCACTTTACTTCTACTACCATTATGAAACACAGTGGTTTACTTATTCCAACACAGTTACACGTACAGTTAGCCATCCTAATCAACCTAAAGAGGCTGATGTTGCTTTTTAACTGCTTTCCTTCCATATATAGTAGGCTGTGGTTAAGAACTGCAAGAATTTTACAGAGGTGCCTATATTAGCTGCTTTGCATATTACTTGGAATTAAAACTCACACAGGTGAAGTTTTTCTTAGGATCCTATTTTATTCCGGTAATAATGCATACATCTGTTCATTGATATCCATGTATATATATTCTATGTCAAATATTAATCATTAGGAAAAAAGGCTCATAAAATGTAAAAAGTGATAATAGAATTTTATAAGAAAAGTATTATAAGATCTTCTGAGAATCAACATAGTGATCACTATATGGACAAGCCCAGTTAGAGCACAGCTGATTTACAAGATAGAGTTAGCATCAATTAATGAGGAAGGTAATACAGAGTTCCTTATGGCTATGCCAAGGAGTGGGGAGATTAATAACAGAGTTTGTTCTTGGTGAGGTTTAGAAGCTAATTAATAAAGCAGATTTGTTTAGATATTTTATTTCTTACTGATTTTGATAGGGATCCTGATGTCTCACTTTCTTCTGCTCATAACATAAGCAACACTGGTAGAATTTGGACTGTTGATTTTCCAGGGAAATGAAGTGCAAAGTTAGAGTTTCTAAAAACACATAATCTGAATATGGCAGTTGCCTTTATCTGTTGACTGTATGGGAAAATTAGGTCTGTCAGCTCTGAATTTAGTTGTCTGAATCACTCACTGCTGAGTACAATTTAGATATTGTAGCAAACCACCATCCAGCTTTTAAGGCACCTTAACAGGAAATGTGAATGTATCTTACTGTTCCTTTCCCTAGAAACAAAATGCAGAATTATGCAATGGACACTAGGATGCCCGCATAGTTCTCAGAAAAGTTTCTGTCACTTGTGCTATAGATTATAGCAGTTCAGAAAATTTCCGTAAGTAAATGTAGTCTAGCTGGACGAAACAGTTAAAATCATAAGTATTAGTGATAGAAGAATTCCATCAGCAAGTATAGGACTACAGAGCCAGCAATTAAGGGGAAAAAAATAAGCATAAGCTATTTTACCATTTCTTAGACCAAATTGAGTCATCAGTTAGAAAAGGATTAATCTTGGGAAACTCTAGTACCTCACTAACATCTCGCTGCCCATATTTTTTGTTAAAAGAAAGTGAATTTTGGATGGGATTCTCAGAGGATTTTAGGTAATACAGGTATATAATTCCTACTGAAAATACTTGGACAGTCACTGAAACCATCTCAGCCTTTCTGAAAATCACATCTTTTTAGCCTTGTCATTGATAAACTAAAGGACTTGGAAAATAAGGAAGTATCCTAAAGCAACACTCTTACAAATCTCAAAATACCAATTTAAAAAAAAAAAAAAAAACTCTTTTAGATCTGAGTCCCAAATTCTGTGCTCATATTTCTCTATATAACCCATTGAATCAAAATTAATGCTTAAAATTCCCTAGCAGTTGCCAACATACCCTTTTTCAGCTTCCATTAAATGTACCAAGTGTCTTTGAAGAACAAGTATCTATCCACCTGTCTGTGAATGACTATTCATTGACAAACCTTTATGTTCAGCTCCACCACTAAAGGGAAGATGAATCTTTCCGATCTCTTACATTCAAGAAAAAAAAAGGCAGACAGATGACCTTTGTTGAGATAGCCAAACTTACAAACTGTAATACAAATGGGAAGTAAAAGAATGAAGGAGTAAAAGAAAAGGCTGCTTTTGGAGTGCCCCTTCTCTGTGATGGTGACTGCTGAAAGTCTTTGGATTGAAATCTGAAGGGCACATTTGATTTGCAAGGCAAACTGAAGTGCTTTCTCCTGAGATGAGCTCACTTCAGGTAGTTGGGTCCCAAAGACTGTTTCACAAAGCTTTTCTATTATAGAAAGAAATCTCCGCTGGAGGAGCTCCCGGAACAGATGTTCCAAGGCACCATTTAGCCCATATCACATGAAGACATTCAAGATGGCTTGTACTCCAGGTATTTCATAATCCACCAGGGGCAGGAGGAGTCAGGCTTATTCTAGGTCTAAGGAAATTTGATACTTGAATCAAATCCATTTCACAAATAACGCTACAGAAATGAATGCAGTTTATCAGGAGATGAAGTGTTAGGATGTGTAAATCTTTTAGACACTGCCTTACATTTTCTAATGAACTCAAGTTAGCTGGCATACACAATATAATAATACGTGGTACTGCACCTAATTTATCAGGTGAAATATACTGCAAAAATAGCTGTAAAATGGAAATAGGAGTGTAAATTCAAGGAGACATAATACAGTCTTTTTTTTTTTTTTTAATACAGGCTAGCACATGAAAACAGAGAAAGATGGTGTGCCAGTTTTCACATTTCTTTAAATTGCAAGATTATTTTTAATAATCTGGTAAAATACGCTTTTTTTTTCCTCCACTTTCATGAACTAGGCACAGGCACACAGGCACTCATAATTTGAAATCCACCTATCAATGTTATTACCATGGTTAATGCCCTCGTCTATCTTCCTGGTGCCTTCATCAGATTGCTTCTACAGCACATATGTATGTCCCTCCAAGAAAGAGGAGACACAAACACCAATCATATGCTGAGGAAATTGTAGTAGCACACAGCTTTCCAACAGTCCTTGCAACTGAAGACTCTACATCTTGATAAAATAAAGATGACAGATCTGTATTATCAAGGTGGCCTGTCCAGCCTGCTGACCACTAATCGTTTATTTAAACTGCTGGCAGGAAAGTGGTTGTCTATTTGGTGAACACAGTGAGTGTTCACTATTAAACAGAGCAGAGCGCTGGACTTCGTAGACAAAACACCTAATAGAAGAAAATTGTAGCTTTAAGTGAAGAGGCCAGAAAGCATCATTTCACTATTTAGAACAATGTACATGGAAAGTGCACTTTCCAGGGCCAAGGAAGAGTTAATAAATAGCTGACAGCCTCAAAAAGGGAAGCAGATCTTAATCCTTTGCTAATGGACTCTATTGCTGTATCATTTCATCTTCTTTATAAAAGAAGATACTCTGTACTTAGGGTATCTCACAAATAGCAATATGAATAACAGAAAAAAAATAACAAGTTGCAGCTCGAAGACATTTATCCTGGCCATCATGTTGGTTTCCTCTAGATAGGAAGTTGAAGTTGTCTTACTGGTCTAGTTACAAAGTACACAAGCCTGGAAGTGGTTGGGTAAAGTCACTGCATAAGACAATTTTTATTGATATCTTCCTTCTGCATCGAAGATACAAACATAGATTGCAAGTTGTTTTGATGTTTAGCGGTTTATATTATTTCGTGTGGAGACATTCAGACTAAATGTTTTCTCTGAAAATTTTAGAAGATTTGGAACAAGTTCAGAGCTGAAAAGTAGGTATATCCAGTTCTTGTGGAATAGGTTCAGATCTATTTATTTTAGTTCTTATATGTTTGTAGTTGTTTGGTTGGTGGATTGCTTAAACATGACTGCTGTGCTAGTGTAGTAAACTTTTGCTTGTTGCTCTGTTGTGTGCTCAAGATGTTTACTGTGTGCTGCTCATAGCAAGTATGATTGGTTAAGGCATTATTTAAACATCATTTTTAATTCTTTGAAGTGAGATAGGACCTGACACTGAGCTCATTTACATCAGGATAAATCAAGAATAACTTTACGTCAATAGAGTTGCATTTACATGTGGTGGTGTGCACGTCATACATAACTTTTCCTTCCCTTGAAGAACTGTTTAAAAAGACATCCTTCTATGTAGATGTTTAATTCTGAAGCTCAGAATTTTCAGGCTGTGTCTACATGCTTATGCATAACTTTAAGCAGTTAGTAGTCCAGTTCCACGGTGAAAGTTAAAAGTGTACTTTAGTTTCCTTCTGATATAGGGGTTTGCATATTTAGCTTCTTTCCTACAAATAGAAGGTCTTAAATGGTATGTGAACTATCTGATCCTTCAAGAGCAAATGATTCAATTACAGCTTTATGCAGTGTAAAGAAATCATTCACCTTTGATGAGACAGATTACAGATCTATGCCATACACAACTTCTGCTGACGTAAGCAGAAATTCTGTAGAGGACTATGGGATACTTAGGGAGTTCGGAGTCTGAACTAAAGGCCATGGTAAGAGCATCACACAACACATTCAGCACCACGTCTGATTTTAATGTTATTTCATTCTGAATCTATTTTACTTGTGCTTGGGGTTGCTTGCTTGTATTTTTAATTCACTAACTCTTTCCTTCATTGTTAGCTGAATATACGATGTTGGACCTATTGTAACGTCAAATTGTTTCAGGGCTCATGTGTGACCAAGCCTTTATCCAGTCTTGCCAGAGAAGTAGATCTGGAAAAGAACCATATATCTCAGCAGTGCTGCTTAGGATTCTCACACATTGCAGTCCTCAAGAAGAGGCTGCATAGAGACTGCTTTTCTGTATTTCTGTTGCATCCTTCTGTCTGCAAATAAATGCAGAGTGGATCCTTGACTTCCCCTCTTTCATGTGTTATCTGGCGGGATGATATAGTAAAATTAATTCTTTCTGAAACAAGATGAATTGGAGAAGAAATTCAGAGCAAAAGTGCTGTAGCCTTAGAACTGTATTCCTGTTCTCACTCGGACTCTGTGTAAACAGTTCACTCCCAATGATCTTCTGTTTTTGGCACAACTGTGCCAAGAAGCTAGTTGCTTATGCAGTTTAATGCTTTATCATTATCAATTATATATCAGCTCTTTGCATCCATATTTGCAAACATAATGACCTGATGTTGCTGTAGAAAGTCTCATATCTGGGATATGGCACTTTGGGAAACATATTCACAGGTTGTGCGAGAAATAATTCTTCACATTCTCTTCGAAATTCTTTGCCTTTCACAGTGCTATTTCAGAGGTAGCATTGTCCAGACTGTACTGCAGCTTAGACAGAGACTACAGACTCTGTATGAATCCCTCTTGATACTGTAGATGTAAGGATTCTTAAAAAATAAGCTTTTCTTGGTCAATATTTCAGGTTCCTGTTTTACCTCTTGTGTTTACAGTTTAGCTCTAAAGACAAATTTTTTATCATCATATTCATTTGCAATTCCCACTGGGCTTACAGTATTTTTCCTAAAAGAGTGAACACAAGTGGTAACTTTTCACCCGGAAAAGTAGAGAGCCTTATTTGGTTGCTGTAGGGGTTAATTTTCCACTATAACGTTTCCTCCAGGAGATAATAAAATGAAATAAAATTCCAGACTGGATTGATCATTTCTTCTGATTCGTATCTATTTTCATGAATAAAATTTGCAGTCCTTGCAAATGCCTCAAGTCACAGAAGTTTAGTTAAACTGAAAAATATAAACAACAACACTAAGAAGCATTATTAGAAACAAAAGCATTGATGTATAATGAACATATGTATGTAGTTCTATCTAAACATCAGGAAGCCTGTCAGGAAGCACTTTGCTGTGTGTGTGATGAGGCACTGGTACAGGTTGCCCAGAGAGGTTGTGGAGTCTCCCTCCCTGGAGATCTTCACAAGCTGCCTGGATATGGTCCCGGGCAACCTGCTCTGGGTGGTCTTGCTTGAGCAGGGGGGTTGGACCAGATGGCCTCCAGAGATCCCTTCCAACCTTAACCATTCTGTGATTCTGTAAATCGTGAATACTTTTTATTATGAAAGCATTTCCTTCTCATTTTACAGGTTTCAGGACAATTCAGTTTTGTTTGTTTGTCACCTGTACCACACATGACATAGTTCTTTTATATCATGGGAGATTCTTTCCCTTCTTTGATTTAATTTATTCTACAGATATTGTGAGAGCAAACTGTGGGAGCTACAATTAGCTAGCAGGAGAACAGGGATGGTCAAGTCATTTAGCAGAAGAGGGAGAAGACTAATGCTAGGAAAGAAACCACCTGAAGGAGTTTGGTAAAGGATGTAAAATAGTGATTAGGGAAGGCCACTGATGTTCTAATGGAATCAACCTGGTTTTGGTCACTGTTGTTAAAATACTCAGAATTATTTGGAACAAAAAGGCTTCCTACAGAAAGTACTGATATCATAAAGTGTGTCAAGTATCCATAACACCAGAGTTGTTGGATTTTTTTTATGTTATTTCCAAGGAATCCATGGCAGATATTATATGCTCTGCACACTAAATATTCCTGTTTTAACATAAATTTGCAGTGGCTCTGTAGGAGAAAGTTTTGCTAGTTAACAGGATTGACCATTCAAGACTTAGTGTGGGTTGATTAGGTGAACTGGCATGTCTGTTAGTTCTGTTATCCCGAAAGCTTAATTTTGCAGACTATACTATTAATAGGAAGAGTAAGTAACAGTCTTGTTGTGACACCAAAAAAAAAATCCATGGAAGAGCTACATTTACAGTTAAAACAAACAAACAAAAAAGCAAGTAGGCATTGTTTTCCTTGTTTTCCTTAGACATGGATTACTGAAAGTAACGGATGTAAGGTCTGTGTGGAATGAATACTTCCTGTGACAATACAGGAGAGTTTGCAAAGCTGCACAGGCCCATGTTGGGCTAAGGTTATTTCCTTACATTTTCAAAAGCATATGTGGTGAGGTTCTTTGCTTGTCACATACACTTTTAAGGTATGCTATGCAACTACTTTTCTTCTGATTTCTATTGTATTCTATATATGAATTCTGTTGTTTCACCAACTGCCTCAGCTTATTGTAGAGGTTCTGTATAAACAAGATATATCTTGTATATATAAGGTTATAAGGATATATAAGGTATATAAGGATATATAAGGTTTCTTGGACACCTTATAAAGCACAGGACTGAAGTCTTTACAGAACAACCCAGAGCTGTCTTTTTATCATCTGCAATAATTAAAACATCATACAACTTTAAAGGCTGCCATCCTATGGAAAGATAAAAATTGTTTCTCATTCTACTGCAATATAATTTTGCCCTCAGATAATTAAGTACAAAATATATTTAATTAAATAAGAGTGGAAATTCAGAATGACAGGTAATTACTACCAGATTATTAGGAATAGTACTGTACTTGGACAAAAACTATGCAAGTATACAAAAACTATATTTATGCTTATATTAGAGATCATTTATTACCTAATGAGAGCAGTCTGTGGATGTCCTCTAAAAACACAGGGAGGAGGGGCAACTTTTAAGTGAACAGAAAGTAAAATACTTTCTTGGGAGCCTCCTGCATTTGATGGAGTGAGATAAATGTTTCAGAATAGAATGAAGTTCTGCCACTGTCTGTAACTCAGGCACCCAAGTTGAGTGTGAGAATTGAAATAGGAGTTCAACATCACATTTCCTTCTTTTCTAACACAGAAAGTTAGCAGCTAGACCAGAGACTGCTTTGGATAAACAATGCTTTTAAGCACTCTGCTGAAGCTCTGTCACACCCTAGAAAAAAATCAAGAACTGCAGTAAAACAAAGAGGGTCATTCTTCTGGGAAAGCAGGACATGCTGGATTCCATTCTTTGGTCCAAGGACACTCTAACCATCTTATGAATTGGCTGATAAATATTAGATTGCAAGATCAGTCCTGGGAACAGGGATCAGAAATGACATTTCTCTCTTATAGGTGAGTGCCCTTGTATACTGTGTACAATGAAGGCAGTATATATTTGCATGACCCAAATAGCATGAAAGTTGCATAGGTCTCTTGTGTTTTCTGCATCCTAGCCAGCTTACATCCAGTCCAGCTTTTATTGTGGTGATTAGCATACTTTTTTGGGAGATGTGATATTGAATCCATTCAAACTGGGAGAGCTTTTACTCCTAGCTGTCCAATTTTTTAGCAATTGATCTACCAATCAGTCTATTTTATCTGTGAGATAAAGAAGGGTTGAGCAAGGGAAATAAAGGAGGAAACAGGCAGTTTTTCCCTTGGCTATAACTTAAAGCAAGCCAGTCAAAGCAACAGTTTATTGGAAGCCTTTTTCTGTCACGTGTGCATTAGATGGATTAGGTCTCTCTGGGAACTTATGTATGAAAATGGCCAGGATGTAGAATTCTTCAAGGCTTAAATGGGACATAGGTGCAGAGCTTCTTAAGGCTGGGGCTATTTGGATAGAATTAGAAGCAGAGCCTTCAACAGCTGATCAGTGTTTACAGTTTTTGAGTTTAGAGTTCAGGTATGTCCCAGGTTTAAGTCTCAAATTAACATAGAACTAGCTGTATCACCAACAGAAATTAAAATGTGACTGTTGCTATACAATTCTCACGTGAGAATTCCGATCTGAAAATGATGTAGACATTTCTGCTGCTATTCATAAGAATTTGTTTTTGTTGTTAAAGTGATTCCAGCTGAAATACCCATTAAAGAGAAGTATAAGAAGTATTGATTCAACAGCTGGAGGGTCTTCTGACACAGAAATGGAAACAAAAAATTCCAGGTGTAAAAGGAAGTACAGGACTTATGCAGGAAAAGCAGAACGCGGAAAGAAGTAAAGAAATGATTAGGAGACCAGCATGGGAGTACAGCAGAGAGTAAGGGAAATATGTTGTTAGCATTCCTTCCTGGGAAAACAGGAAATGAAGAAGACAGGAAAGCAGCAATCTAGATTCTGCATTGTGCAGAATCGTTAAAATAACGATACAAAGGCTTTAATAAAGATGGTTAATTTTACAGTATGGTTGATCGGGGTCAAGGCTAGACAAAATATCCACACCCACATGCAGTGCATCCCAGTACAGTCCTATTCTGTTGTTATATTTTCACCTCCCCAGTGTGTGAGCATTTTCCTACAGTTCAAGGTGTGATATAACTTAACATCCTTTGCAGTAGTGTGGCTTTATACCATACTGATGACATTTTATATCATTGCCATTAATAGAATCAGGACTAGGGAAATGCAGAGCACTTTTAAAAACTCATGCAATATGTGTTGATTCTCTGGAACTTTTTATAACATGGGAAATCAGGATTAAGAAGGATATGGACCTGTTGGAGTGAGTCCAGAGGAGGGCCAAGAGGATGATCAGAGGGCTAGAGCACCTCTCCTATGAAGACAGGCTGAGAGAGTTGGGGTTGTTCAGCCTGGAGAAGAGAGGGCTCCAGGGAGACCTTATAGCAGTGTTCCAGTGCCTAAAGGGGGCCTACAAGAAAACTGGAGAGAGGCTCTTCATCAGGGAGTGTAGTGATGGGACACTGTAGTAATGGCTTTAAACTAAAAAAGGGTAGATTTGGATTATAGATAAGGAAGAAATTCTTCACTCAGAGGGTGGTGAGGCACTGGAACAGGTTGCCCAGAGAAGCTGTGGATGCCCCATCCCCGGAAGTGTTCAAGGCCAGGTTGGATGGGGCTTTGGGCAGCCTGGTCTAGTGGGAGGTGTCCCTGCCCATGGCAGGGGGCTTGGAACTAGATGATCTTTAAGGTACTTTCCAACCCAAACCATTCTATGATTCTATGGTTAAACTTGACTTGATCTGTGGAGAATATAAAAACAGTGATGAGCTAAAATTACTAATTATTTGGAAATACACAACTAAAAGTAATAGTAATGTGTTCGCAAAAGAAAATTGTCCTTTGCAAATATGTGTTTTGCTTGAAGTCTGCGTGCTGCAAATCACTGAGAAGGTAGGCAATGTGGAAATAATGTACACAATTTGTCTGTTTTAAGAAACTATTTGATTTAGTTCCATTTAATTTATTTGGAAGTCATAAAACGTAATACAACACCAGATATAGAATCATAGAATCATCTAGGTTGGAAAATACCTTCAAGATCATCAAATCCAACCATTAACCAGACCTACCGAGTCACATCACTAAACTGTGTCTCATGGTCCTTCATAAATGAAGGGACAGAGGGAAAAAGTTCATGTTGGATTCACTTTGGTTCTTAAGTAGCTCAGATACTTCAATGTGCAGAAATTTATGTTAAGGAGACTAGAGCCTAAAAATAATCATACAAGTTGTAACTGAGAAGGAACAAGACGTTAAAGTGATTGCAGTACGAATCACCTGATGAATACTTGAAGAAAAAAATAAAAATATTTCAGACAGAAGTAGACGAATTGACTCTGATCTCATGTACCTTATTTTTATGAGTGAACTCCAGTAAAACAGTTCCTGCACAGTTCCATGAGACCAGACTCAGACTCAGACTCAGGATTTAGTTTTGTGCAGAATGAGTATCTCTCTATCTACGTGTGTGTGCGTGTATCTTGGGAAACTGGCTGCTGTGATTATTTGTCTTTTTGATTGTTCCACTTTGAAGTTTGTTATTTCTGCACAGCCTGTTAGAGTTCCAGCAGAGATGTCATGCACTGAGATTGCACTGCTCTAGTCAACGTAGGCACTGTGATGCTGACTATGAAGCCACTGCCATTGTAGCTGGCAGGTATATCTTTAGTTAGAAATATATACAAATTTATCTAAGTATGTAGATGGTTGCATTTCTCCAGCAAAAGTTTTCTTTTTATGAGAGACAAGCTCTCATCATCAGGATGGATATTCCAATGCAGATTTGAACAGCGGTAGGAAATCTCTCATGGAAGGAAGAACTGACAATTTCTAAATTGGTGGTACTGGGCATTTTTAAGGTGGGCAGATAGTTGGAACAACCTCACTGCAACTATCTTTGCAGATGCAGTAGCAACAGAAAAAGCTTTTTTAGATCTGTTATGATAGCATACACTTCCTGCATTTGACATGTCCCTGGTACTCTAATCTCCATCCTAGACGTTGCCAATGTCATAAACCATTTGTACACATAGGGTAGATGGCAAATAAACAAGACGTAATAAAGAGTCTCCATAGCTAGCTAGGAGTTAGTTGCACCATGGAATCACCACTTGGTGTTTTGTGAGGACCAATGCGCAGATGTTCTTGGCTGACTGGAGTAGCATGGTTAAAAGAATAGGTTCCAATTTGCCTTACTCTTTCCATCTGAAGTCACAGCTGACAGTGCGTTTTTCAAAGATCTCACCTTACAGATTCTCCTGCTTTGTTCCCCTTCTCTTTAATCACAGTAATCAAAGACTACATCTATGTGAGTGAATAAAACAGACCATAGTCAAATCATTTAATGCTGAGTCCAACTGTTGCATCATGGCTTGGGTCCATACAGCTAAACTTTAACCTCCCAAAAAAAGATGACCACATGTGGACCACTTCTTGGGAATGGTCCCTATCTAGCACCACTGCACTGTGCCTGGACATTGCTGGAAGGATGCTAGCTCATTCAAATCAAAATCATGGCAGGGTTTTGCTAAAAGTTTAACATTATGAATAATCACATACCACTGCTTGGTCTCGTGTCCTGTCCCTGAGTAGTTTTTGCTAGAAAGGCTGTAACCAAAGAGGCAAATTACCTTTTGTATTTGCTTTCTCCTTATTTTATGGAGTGTTATTGAGCCTTCCCTGTCACTGAAAGACAGGAAATGAGAGAAATGTACATGAAGAAGCTGGATCAAGTGATAAGGAAAAAAGGAACAAACCCCCTAACAAAAGGCTTTGCATTTCAAATGAAGTGAAGTCTGTCACTCATGCACACAGAAGTCTTTGTCCTTCCAGATTCCTTGCCACTGAAATCACTGAGTGGATAGAAAGAGAGACAGGAAGAAGAAATTTGCAGGAATACTATATTTTGCGGTTCTCTCATGCTCTAGAGTGTTAGTGATATGTGCTTCTGTCCACTCTGCCCATTAGGCCAGATTTTATCAAAGTACAAACAGGCATCCTTTGATAATAGAAGTAATTAAACTTATCATGGAGGTCAGACTAATCCAGTAGGATATAATTCTGTCTATGTAACTCATGCAATGGGATGAGCATCCATTAAGCATCCATCCCATCCAAAGCATTCATACTACCCCATCGGCACCAACTTTTCCCTATATAAGTTTGTGTCCGCCACCTAAAGACGGTTCCTTTTGGGTCGCTCCTTTATTCCATCCTCCCTGAAATTCCTTCTGTGTCATA
Source organism: Chauna torquata (assembly GCA_013399475.1). Lineage (NCBI taxonomy): Eukaryota > Metazoa > Chordata > Aves > Anseriformes > Anhimidae > Chauna > Chauna torquata. The sequence goes on from VXAL01006933.1 coordinate 49,321, forward strand.
TTAGACATATTGCTAAAGTTCAGCAAAGAGCAATTTGAAAGCTCTGAGTGAAAACAATTGGGATAGGATTCATCCCATCAACTTCATTTATAGCCAATCAAGAGAAATAGTCGCTTTTCAAGAATAATTCAGCCAATCTACTTCAGATACCTAGCTTAGGATAAGATAAATCACATCCCAAGATGCATATTTTTGTTCACTGCCTATATATGGGAGCTGGATGGCTAGTTCATACAGAGACATGTTCAATATGGACATCTGCATTGAGCCAGAGATCTGAACAAAACCAATGAAAAGAGATTATGTATCCCTACAGTAACAGTTTCCAACCTGTCTTTCTCAGGGATTTGTATGTGAAAAAGAAAATGTTGGTTTATGAACTGAAAATGTGTTCTTCAGGCTGCATCCTTTGCAAAGCAATGATCATAGAGAGGGGTATAGGTAGGGGTCACTGTCTCCTAAGCAACCTTTGGAGTAGCCCCATGAGAAGCTCCAGATCAAGAGTTGTCTGAGTGGGTGTTCTCCCATCAGTGCAGCTGGTCCTCTGCTCCCCTGCTGTCTCCCTGCTGTATCTCAGTATTTGGAGACTAGCTTTGGCTGCTTCATTGCCTGCTGCCCTGCTGAGCTCTGGAAACCTGAGAGAAGGCAAGAAACTGCCGTACTTCACTGAGTCATTATAAGGCTATGAGAGAGGGTGTCTCTCCTCCCTCATATAGACTTCCTGGGGAGTAAAAGTAGGATGAAATGAGTACCAGCCATCGGCTAAAGTCGTCTCATTATTTGCCCAGCCAGAAGTCAGGTTAAAACAGTTAAGGCTGACTGAACCTGATTATGGTTCTCAAAGAAGCGTGGACCAGGTGTGGATGACTGGCTAAACTGTACTGTCCTTGCAAACCCAACATATCCAACTCTGATCACAGATATTCTCAGCCAGTTCCTTCTCAAACCTAAACATATGCCTTCATAATAAATATTGCAGATACTACAAAGCTAAAAAGCAGGCTTCATACGAAACAGAACTCTATCTACTTAGGGGGATTCCTGTAGGTAACTGAAAAGTACTTTTTGCTGTCTCTGTGGACAAAAAAATCCCCAGCATATTCATTGCCTTTTGACTTTTTGGAAATACTGTTTGGCTGTCAGGATCAAAAGGCTGGAGAATGTAACCAGAAAGCTGAGGGAAGTAGGGAAGTGATTATTCCCCTTTATTCAGCACTTATGCTACTGTACATGGAGCCCTAGATCCAATTTTGGACCCAGCAGTACAAGAAAGACCTCAAATACAGGAGTCCAGTGATGAACAGCCAAGATGATTAGAGAGCTAGAACGTATAATGTACAAAGAGGTTGAAAGAAAAGGGTTTGTTCACTCTGAGGAGGAGAAGGCTAAGGGGAGATCTAATTTTTGTCTTCAACTACCTAAGCGAAGGGTAGAGAGAAAATGGAGGTGTACAATGACAGAATAAGAGGCAAAAGACACAAGTTGTAACGAAAGAAATTCCATTTAGAAACTAGGACAGAATTTTTCACCATGAGAGTGGTCAGGCATTTCCCAGAAATGCTGTGGCATCTCTAGCCTGGAAAATATTCATAATGGGACTGACTGGACAGGGCCCTGAGAACCTGCTCTAACCTGGACCTTTTTTCAGCCAGGGTTGGACCAGATGACCTCCAGAGATCCCTTCCAACCTCAGCTATTTCATGATTCTGTGGCACCAATGCAATATAAAGTGGCATGTGAGATGCTCTAAGATCAAAGAAAGGCAAGGAGTGTCTTGTTGTTAAAAAAGAGAAATAGTAAGCTAAGCACATCAGCTTGTCAGAAGCTAGGTATTTTTTAATAAACAGGTGTAATATCTGTCACTAGAAGCAAAACTATCACAGTCATGGTCTTGCTAGCCAAAAATTGTACAGAGCTACCTGTATCAGGTAGCTCATAAGGACTTAGGATGGGAAAACATGGATGATTACCAAATAACCTCATTTTTAGAAATATGTTGCAGACACATTCTTCTGGATTATCTGATGCTCTCTCTATCTAAATTCCTGCTTGAGTCTATGATATTAATGGGAATAATCCAAGTAAGAACTTCTGTATTCTACCAATACTTCATGAGAATACTTATAGATTAGGATGCTATTCATGCAGGTCTGACATAGATGAGTCATAGTAGGAGGTCACAAGGATGACTAAAGTGAAGAAAAAAGAGTATTTCATGGCATTGATTATATACAAACGGCTGTGCATTTAGATGAGAATACACTAGTTTGTATAGAAATCAAAATCTTCAAAACTGCTGCTATGCCAAAATAATTTATTAATATTCATTGTTTCTATTTCAAATGTATTTTAATACCAAAAAGAGGAG
>VXAL01006933.1:60475-108229 GCA_013399475.1 Chauna torquata
CCTGGAAGAGATATCTACAGAGATGTATGATATGGTTAAGTGGAAACTTTTGGGTTACACAGGTTTGCTGTGAGAAATACCTCTGCCTTTTGTCTTGAGGAGTTCTGCTTTCAGAGATCACTGAAACAACCATTAAGGCTCCACTGTTTTTTCCCTGCTGTTTAAAACCTTCTAAACAAACTTTCTTCTGAAATTTATGAATTTTAAGAGCATTTGATTCCTCTGACAACCTTCACTCAAGCAATACTCACGTTGTGACAAGGAGTGAAGAAATGTTGCAGAATTAAATAAAACTATGCAATATTTCTCCCCATTAGCAGTAAAGGAGTTACAAAAGAGTATCCAGTGTTTTGTAAAAAGTTATTGAAAGTTTAGTCAGATATCTTCCATTAAAAGCAATGGGAAATTGTGCAAGTACAATTTTATGCAAGTTTTGAAATCATTAAGAATAGTATACAGCATCTTTTCTGACTCATTAGACCATAAAGGCTGTTAAGGATCTGATACATGCTATAACTTTACAGCATAGACCTGAATACAGTAGAGGATTTTCTTGACAATGTAAGATGTAAGTGTCTGGATCCTCGGCTGCTCTAAATTAGAATACCTTCATTGACCTCAGTGGAGTTATGACAACATGGAGTAGCTAAAGTTCATCTAATTTAAAATCTATAAAAAGCCGTTATGGTCTATTAATCATCTACATTTTTTGCAGTCCTTGAATATTGTTATATTTACATAATTTGTATTTCATTTACATTACTTATTCACATATCTAATACTTTTACACATCCCAAAGTACTTGACATGAAGAGTTGCTTAGAGTTGTGTACGTATGTAGCTATGGGCTTGCTCTTCTAGTGGTCTCAGCACAGGCCTATCTGGCAAGAATTCTAATCCTTCCTCTGACATTCACTCCTTCTGTGGCCTTGGGTTTAACTTTTTGATCTCTTTGTTTCAATTTTCTGAAGTATAAGATTATGGTATTTCCAGGAGTGTTGTGATAACTGTATAGCACTTTGAAGATGGATTTATATGTGCATTTATCATTAAAGAGCATAAAACAAAGAACTATATTCTACAGTCAACATGCAGGCTAAGTAAAATAAAACTTTCACAATTAGGGATTCCATTTGCAAAAGCCAAGGTTTAAATATCATATTAAAATTGAAGAATGGATTTAAAACATGGAGAGTCATTTACAATGTGCTAAAGAATTTCTCTAAAATGAAGGTGTTTCGGAAGGACTTGGAATGTAAGAGTATATTTATATAAAACTACCAGAGGGAAATCAAGGAAAAATAAGTCCACAACTGAATGTGAGCTCTGGATTGTATTTATTCATGCTTAAAAAAATGGGTTGTGCGTGAAGGTCTGCAAGTACTGAAATTTCCACTGATTCTACTGAGGGTTGCATTTGTTGAAGCTGGGATGGAATTTAATGTAAGAAAGACTTTGTGGAAAACACATAGCAAAATCTTATTTTCCAGAGAGGAAAACATAAATCCTGAAGCAGAGCAATGACAAGAGCAGCAAAAAATACTTAAAGGAGGATAGCTCAGACTGGATATTGAAAGGAGGCTGGACTAAAAAAAATGGAAAGGGGACGTTGCTTGATTTTGATCCAAAATGGCAGCAGTTAGAGTATCCTGAATTGTATTCCTTCAATACTAATATAAACATTTGGAATTGTCTCCAAAATCTGACAACTGTACTCAAGATGATGTGATGTGATTTGTACCATGTGCTGGGCTGAAAGGCTAGGAATGTTATTTGCAGATGTTCTGTAAAAGGAAACAAGCTGATGTGAGCTTGTTTCAAGTTGTATATGAGCAAGTTCTAGTTCAAGATTAATTTCAACAGCAGTTCCACTACTTCCTTGGCAGAAAACTTTATTTTGTTGAAAAAATGTCTGTTCAGACTTTTCATTGATATGTAGACAGAAGATCCAATAACATTCTAAAAGATCATTAACCTTTTAAGGATATGAATATTCAAGCATTATATATGCATTTTTGTAATGGCCCAAATTTACATGGCAAGTGCTACTTTCAGTAATTCTGATTACAATGTTTACCCCACCATAATTTATTGAAGAGAAAGGAATATTTACATAATTTGTACTACTTTATAAGGAATTTAAAGAAAACAGAGTCATCTGCTCAGAGAGCCTTGGAAAAGGGATTTATTTGTGCTGAATCGTTGAATCATTGTGCTAAAGAGCTGGGTTTGCTACTCGCAGGACATTGAACTTCTATGACAGTACATTTGCAGACTTTAATACATCAGGCAAATAAGAATGTAAAAAAGGGAAACTCCAACTAAACAGTTTCCAAATGACCTTACACCCTTGAGCTGATGCTTGCCAACAGAACATTGATTGACAGTGGTATGGTTTTGCTATAAAAGGTCACTTTCCAATCACTCTGAATGGATATTGCTGTGATCATAGGAGCCTGCAGTCTGAAAAGAAGATAACGGGATAAAAGTGACAAAACTGTGTTAAGAAGTAGAAGGGTTTTTTTTTTTTTCTTCTAGTTTTCATGAGAACATTTACCAAAGAGTAAATGACATGATTAAATGAACCTTCTTACAGAAATGTGGAAAGCATCATTCACTTGACACATTTGTTGTAAATTATAGATCCCTCAAGAACAGAAAAGAAAGAGAGCAAATGTCCTACCCCTGGGTGTGATGGAACTGGCCATGTAACGGGGCTTTACCCCCATCACCGCAGTTTGTCAGGATGCCCACACAAAGATAGGGTCCCTCCAGAAAGTAAGTTCACATTGTTTCATGGAAACTGGGGATAAAACTACAAAGATTTCTCTAGCATGCTTTTTAAACCTTTTATTTAAAAAATTAATTTTATTTTTCAGTATGGTTTGTCTCAACTTAGTCAACTGTTCTGTGTTATACTTTTTCCTTTATTCCATCATTTCCATTCTCTAACTTTTACACTGAAAGAACAACTTTTAAAGCTGTATTCTTTGATTTTAAGAATGATAGGTTATTTTAAATAGATCTGTTCAGTCAACAGAGAAAAAGGTTTCCAGAAGATGTGCACTGCTTTCACTTCTGCGTGCTGATGTCACATCAACTGTCCCTGTTGTCTTGTACAGGAATAACTGTACTTGAAAAACTTGCAGCCCCTTTCCTTTGTTGTTGTTGTGTCTTAAACATAATTTATCTTAAATTAATATATAACAATCTGGCTGTTTACTTAGTCATACAACTCAGGATTTTGAGCAATATTTTCCTGTCAATTACATGGGTGGAATTTCCTGTCATGTCAGTGGATTCTGTGCAAATGAGGTTCGTGCATCTGGACACAAAGACATTAACCAGAAGGCAGAGGGCTCCATTTCTGGAAGTCACCTCTTTGGCTGGTAGAAATGGCATAGTTCTGTTGAAGCTAATTCCTCTATACTGCTATACACCAGACAAGCATCTAGCTAAGATGCCGTTCTCTTTCACATTAATTTAAAAAATGGAGTTATTCCATTGAATTCTGTGGCCTAAAATCACCACTGTCCATGAGCACTTACAGACCTAACCTCAATAGTTTTCTAAGAGGCTAAATGAAACATTAAAGACAGTCAGAGCTATAGTGGTCCCCAATTTCCAAAGGAAAGTAAATTCCGAGGGACAGGAAACTGGAAATAGATCAGCACACCAAGAGTAGCAGACATAAGATGTCTCCTCTTTCATGGTAGAGTGAATTCTTCCAGAAGTAATGAGGAAGTGCTTTAGGAAACTTTGCTGCATCTTGGTCAATCTCTGAATACAGTAGAATAGATAGGTTCATTTCTCCACTTTGCAAGACCCTGTAATTTTCTGAAGCACAAATATTTTTTCAGTTGCTCAAAGTTCTCTCATTTTTATAAATGGTAAATAAAAAGCTCTTTAGAAGACTTTGTAAATCAAAGAAGAATATAGCTTTAAACTGTTTGCATGCTCTTGTACCCAATAAAATGAAAAAGGTGAGCTCATCTTTTTATTTTTTCCTGTGATGTTGGCCTTGTGAAGCATGTTTCAGGAACAGCTTTGAATAGTAGGAATTTCAGAGTAAAGCTTTTGCATCTATACACGTTTTAGTACGCTGATGATGGGTGATGATGACGGTTATCTTTTAATCAGTACATGTGGTTAATTTCTCAGTCTCTGAACAGCTTTTATTCAGTTCTTTACTCAGTCAAGGAATTCACTGATTTTATTAAAACTTTTTTTTGAGTGAGAACTAAATACAGGCTTCCAGACTAGTTCTTGTATGAGAAAACCAGAACATTGCAAGAGCTGGATGGCCTCTTTCCGTAGAGTGATGTGCTGCCATCCAGCTCCAAGACATGGATTCAGATATGTCTCACACCATACAAAACTATTTAGTGTTACCAAAAAGCTCTTGATAATTTGGCACTTCATAGCATGAGTTTTATGATTCAGAAAAGAACTGCTCTAAGCAGCTTTGGGAGTAAATTTTCCATCCAGTTTGCAATGGATGTAGATGTAAATAAGTTTACTTGCTTAAGCTGGTACTGCTTATTTCTTTTTTACAAAGGTTGTTTTTTTCGTTTGTTTCATTTTGGTTTTTGTTTGTTTGTTTTTTCTTTCCCACCATCCCTCGATTTTTGAATTGCTTATTTTTAGTTTTCAGTCTTTTTTTTTTAAAAAAAAAATTATCCATTGCAATTTTCACATCTGTGGACAATATAAGTTAAAATAAAAGGACCAATTCTGCTCGTCATATAGACATGAATGGTATATCTATGTGGATGTGGGCGGAACTGGGCCCTAGATCAATTGGGCTGTCTTATAGTTAGCATGAAATTCTAATCAGGGTTGTGCTCAGGTATATTTCAAATAATTCAGTGTTCTACCAGTATAACTTGAGAGCAGATTTTCATTCTCGAGTTTGATACTGTGTGTATAAAGCTATATATTATGAGTGCATATATTTCCTGAAAGAATTTTTCTGGTCCGTAATTTTTTATTGGACTTTGGCTAGCTCACAGTTTACTGTTGAGCTGATCTTTGCTCAGTCTTTTTGTATTGAAGATGTTGGAAGTCTTCTGCTTCACTGTTGCACCGGAGATACATTTGATTATAGGTTCTGTAACCTTCATAACTTTCACTGTTACCCTTTGTTAAAGAGCATAGGGTCACAATACTTCCCTCATCAGGCTTTATTGGCTATGTGTGTCACGTGTATTTTGAGGAATGCTGGTTGTTAATGAATCCTGCTTTGTTTTAAAATGGTTTCATATATACTGGGATTTGATTTTTTTTTCTTGTTTTCATACTCTGCTGTTTTCTCTTACTCTCCTTGTCAAGTTCTTGCCATGCATGAAAATGTTCTTAAGTGTCCTACACCAGGCTGCACAGGCCGGGGCCACGTAAATAGCAACAGGAATTCCCACCGAAGGTAAGGATGCCATCACTGGACACCAATCTAGAGGGAACAGTACCTCCAAACTGCAGCCCTTCTAGCAGTCCATTGGCAGGGGGGGGGAGTGTGAGTGTGTGTTCTGTTGTTTTGTTTCTAAGATTGACAGATGGTGCTCCGTGTGCTTTATCTGCTTTAAAGAGTAACATTTATTTTCATGTATTTTCTGAGGAGAACAAGTGTTCATTTGCTTCAGTATGGATGAATTGATCCACAGAAGACATTTCAAGCATCCCTTAGCTTTTTGGGTGTTTCCCCCCCCCCCCCCCCCTTTCAGTACTGGTATTAGCAGCGGTACAAAATGAATGGTGTGACTCCTTCCGGGCATGTCACAGGGATAAGAAGAGTCTGCCAACATCATTCAGACTAGGGCAGAGTTCTTGTCCTCACACTTCACTCTTTTCAGAGATTATTTTATAATGCATGAAAAATTCCACTCTACTCCTAAAAAATGATTTTTTTATACATTAGAAATGGCATTTTAAGTACACAGACATTGAAAAAGTTAACTTTTCTACTAAAAAAGTAGTCTCAAACCCAAAATTCTTATGCAGATATAATTAAAATAGAATTTTGCCTGATTAAGAAACATTATGAAAATGTCTCATTAAATTTAAAAGTTAGAAGCCAAAAATGTTCACATAGTCAAACAAAGGAATATCAAGAAAAAATATAACTTTCCTATAGTTTCCTGAAATTAGTAATAGATTCTTATAGAAGGGATGTCCTTACCTTTTAAATTCTGTCAAAGAAATAACAAAATTATCAAAATGTTACTGTAACTTTTAGTACGTCATAAGTTTCCCATAAATGACAAGGTCTTGCTTATTTCCTTACAATTTTTAAAAAATCCAGGACACGTGGATAGAGGGTGAAAGGATGCAAGGTTCCTGTTAGCTAATTCCTTTTTTACTGTTAATTGTAGCACAAAGGCTTAAGGGATTATACAGGTGCTGAATGTTAAGTCTTAGCAAGCTCTGGGTTACTGGAGCCCCCCATATTAGCTGCATGCCTCCTGGAAGACTGTGGTGGGTACCTATCCCCCTGCAATAAGCTCTGGTACCCCCTTCTTCTCTGTAGTGATGCTGCTACTAGATGCAGCAAAAATCTCTGAGAAGGCTTTTTGGGATTTACTACTGCTTGAAGGAGCATTCACTTCTGGTTGAATATCTACTAGAATATTAGAGGTGTCTGAAGAAGGGTATGTCAGTAGAGAGCAGCTGCCCTCTGGCATGACTCCAGAGCCCCCTCACCCCTCTGCAGAACTAGGACAATGAGGAAGGGCTGGGGGGAGCAGTCTGCAGTCTGTGCTCACCTCCTTCTGCAGCTTTTGGAGCATTTTGCTCTGCTTCACTTTTTTTTTTTTTCCCTGTAGAGAAGGGAACATCTGGGAATGCACTGATTTGCCTTTCATTTTAATTTCTTTTCCTGTGGAGAACACAAAGAGCTGCGGTCACATAAGCACGCAATAGACTGTGACAAGGAAAGGACCCCCTCCATTGTCAGGTCACAGGTTTTTACAGCTTCACTAAGAGCACCATCTGCTGGCATCAATATATTTATTTTTCGCTGTTCTAAATCTTTTCCAGAAGAATCAGGCTTATTTTAGTCACTTCAATAATAGTTCAACATTTGCAAATTTAAATGAATTTCAATTCAAGTGCAGAATTTCTTTGCATGTCACGTCATCTACTATCAGAAAACATACCTTAGTGTTTGAAATCCATGAACAAACACTAAGTATAACATATTTGAGTTGTAGATTTAGAGACCCTGGGCCAAATTTTGCACTTATTTATATGTCTTGCAAAAAGATTGGAGTTAATGGAGCTGAATGAAGTGTAAAGCAGCACAAAATTTGGCCTATATGGTATTGTCGTTTAATCGTCTTCAGCAGCCATTTCATTGGCAACGTTTGTAGATGTATGAAGGTCACAAGTCTGCTAACGGAGCTGCACAGTAGATTCCAGGTTATATTCTCGTCTCTTACTGGTATGTTCACTGGCCGACATCCATAAATAATCTACCCATATACAGTCAGAGAAGACAAGCAGTTTTTAGATCTACCATGCAACTTTGAAAACAGAAGAAAGGAACTCTTGAGAAAATACATATGACCAAAAAGCTTTTGGAAAGTCTTTTCCTTAAGATTCTTCCTGATGCAGGCTAAGGAGGAGAAGGAGTAATTGGATCAGTGCTATAATGTGAAACTACGCAGGACAAGACAATTAAATTTCCTTTCTGTAATTGCAGCCTCTCTGGATGTCCTATTGCTGCAGCAGAGAAACTGGCTAAAGCTCAAGAGAAGCATCAGAACTGTGATGTGTCAAAATCAAACCAGGCATCAGATCGGGTTTTAAGGTATTAGAAATCACTATAATACTTATTACTATGCAGAATTCATCACACATTCACCTAATCTGAGAATTTATATTTATATACATTGTATATACATATATATCTCCTTTAAAGAAGAGTTAGAATTAGGGCTTCTGGATCCAATTCTCACACAGTATATTTCCCACTCAATTTACATGGGGGAGGGTTGGTAATTATTTTGGCAAATACATGTAAAGCTGAAAAGCTCATTTTTGTCTTAGGCATTGTTTGGTGTAAAGATGACTGCTGGAGTGCAAAGTCTAAGAACAATGTGAAAAAAGTTGGTATCTTTTGGGAATAAACTAATATTTACCGGTAAGTCTTGGTTTTTTCAGCAGGCTTTTACTAGTAAATATCAGTTTAAATTAAACCAGAAGCCCTATTTACATTACCAGAATGGTAATAGACCTTTTGACAGGACACTTGGAAAAATGACGGGTATAGTTTAGATTCCAATATAAGATCAGATGTAGTTCCTTGTCTCTGTTCCCCCACTCACTGCCAGGAAGGATGGAAAAGGAGAAAAATAGTCATAAATTTTTGAATGGCAAGGACCTTGAACCAATTTGACATAACTATACTGCTTTTCTTCTTCCGTATAGGATTCTGCATTTATCCAAAGCTGTATCCAGCTTTGTGCTACTGTCTCCTCTTTTGAGATATGTGGGTGGAAAAAATATTTTTTCTAAGGATCTGAAGTGTGAAGGATACACGTAAAGGGGCTAGACTTCTGCATGATTGTACCAGCCTTATAGTGACAATGCCCCAAGAGCTGCAGAATTTCTCTATGGATACTGCAATATTTGTGGGCTGGGATAGGTACATCCCCCTCAGCAGTTGTGAAGAGCATGGAGGAAGTGCCACAGCTTTAGTTCCCAGAACTTCCTAATTATCCCATAGGTTTCTTAGTTTTTGGTTATCTTCTAGATTTGAAATCTGATAGGGTTGCTTAAAATGAAAGTTTTCTACTGTATTATCAACATTGTTCTTTGCATATTCTGTCAAATTTCATCTAGTCTTGACGGTTTTTTCAAAAACCACTGTTAAACCTAAGAATACAGAATTATGGTTCACATCTACAGAAGATTTTTTGTAGGGCCTGTTGACTCTTTTTTTCATTCCTTTGATTGTTTTTGATGGGCTTTATCTTAACTGCTCCTGGTTCAGACTACGCTATTTTTCATATAGCATCCCAGACAGTTTTCTTAGAGAAAGATTCTTTAAAACCTATTAATAAAAAAGACCTTTCAAGTGAATAACATAGTTTCGCACTGATGGAAAAAGGCAAATAAAAAATGCAGTGGTTTTTAACACTGCTCATTAGAAAGAAGTCACTGAAGTCAGATGCCATACAAAGAAGGCAACTGCTCAGAAGCAGCATCCAGTTTGCTGGCAAACTCCCTAGGAAGATGCACTGCAATCTTAACTTTGCTTGTGAGTCTGCCCTGTGTTTCAGATTTTATAGGCAGTTCAAATATTGCTTTGATCTTATTTTCTGCTTCCCTTTTACCTTTAAGTCACTGAAGTATTTAAGATGAAGATCTTGGGGTTACTTATAATATTTACATGCAGGCAACTGATGGGGACACAGAGATGTTCTAAGAGTAAATCTTGAATATTTATCTTCATCTCAGTTTCCATCCTGTCTGCATTTAAAATTTCTTAAAAAGAAACCAAATTCATAAGACTTCTGTTCCACAGAAATTTTGGATTTGCATTGAATTTTCAGGAATGAAATTGCATTTTTTTTAGCTAAAAGTGTAGATTATCTTGAGGTAGGATCAAAATACTATTCATATCAACTCATTGTATAGATGACCCCACTGTATTTTGGAGGGAGAAGTGTCTAAAAAATCATACAGAAGTCAAAGGGAATAGTATGATTAATGTGATTTTTTGGGTGATCTTTACATACATATCCTGACTAAATTCAGAAAAGTCTAATATTCAAAAACCTAATTCTTACTAGATATCACATTCCATTTTGTCAGCCAGCATGATGATTCTTCTGGTCTTAACTGAGTTTGTGGTGATCCTATGAATATTCCTTCTATTTCCTCTCTTTATAAATGCAGTAAGGAAAACAAAAGAAAAAAAAAAAAAAAAGCCTGATATGATTCTTGATTCCAGCAGAAGCACCTCAGGTGTGTTGTTCATCATCTTTACCTCCTGCTAAACACAGTAGGTGGACATGCATCACTATGTAGCATTTGCTTCCTCTGACCCATTTATATAACACTTTCTTATGAGGTAAGGTTTGCAGGATCTGACCTTTATTTACTTGCTTTATACATTGAGAGCTGATGATTTCTGTGTCCACATGAAGAAGACAGCATGACAGAGGAGGAGTTCACTACAGCATTCTTTCACTAAGATTTCACAACTTTCTTCAACAGCCTGAATGAGATCAGTTGGGCCTTTTCCTAACTATCCTCCCTGATCTTAAAGGAAAGAGAAATTTAGCTGATACAGTTTTATTCTGTATTCAGTCTCAGAACCTTCCTTGAGGTGTGTATCTGTGTAGCAAGAGTTGCAGCTCCTGCCAGAACCTTGCATTTAAGGGTGAGCAGGACCTGTAAGGCAGCAGCTCAAAGTCCACAGCTCTTGTGAGAGTCTCCTGTGTATTTCTCAAGATGAACCTGGATCTCTATATTGAAGGATGAAACAGGACGAAACAGGACTAGCTCTTTTGGAAAGAATAGAGGAAAACAGCATACAATTCTGTTGAAAGAAATTTAGAGGAAACTCCATTAATTAAATGGAGCTTCCACTGCTATTTTATATTTTTTACATTTAAAGGAATTTGTCCAAACTTCTTCTGTCAATCTGCTTGCCCCTTTCTGATTCACTTCCCAAAAGAGAAAATGTTTGCAATATTATGCAATTACATGGGGAAAGGGAAACCCTGAAGTATTTTAAAACAGAATTTTAAAATAGCTACAGGATACATTTAGTGGTATCAGAATTAATTTTGTCTAGGCTTTGTTCAAGAAAGTATATATTGTTTGTCTGCTGAAAATAACCAAACCAAGCAAATGCAATAATATATTGCTGTCTCTTGAGTACAAGAAATAACTAAGATTTTCTAATCTGAACTATAAATTATGCACAAACATAGTAAACTGAACTGCATCTAACAAACTTTACATATCTTTAATTTCTAGGCCCATGTGCTTTGTTAAGCAATTGGAGATCCCTCAGTATGGCTACAGAAACAATGTCCCCACCACCACACCCCGCTCCAACTTGGCCAAGGAACTAGAGAAATACTCTAAGACTACGTTTGAATATAACAGTTATGACAACCATGCCTATGGCAAGAGAGCCATAGCTCCCAAGGTGCAATCCAGGGATATATCCCCCAAAGGATATGATGGTAGGAGGTGCACACTCTTATACATGAGAGACAAGTTTGCAGTTAATCATGTTGTTGTATATGTAAACATCATACAATTAAGACATGTTTTCATGTTCATATAGTATTATGAAGAATGCTGTCATGTGTAAGTTATTTTTAAAGGCCTTTTTAAAAAGCATTTTGTACGGTGCTTGCTTCACGATTGTTGCGCTGGCAAAAGACCTCAGCTATTAAGCTCCTGGGATGTATTGAGATTTCAATAAAAGCTAAGTAATAGAGCTAGTTCTTGTGGTGCAGGAGCAGTGCATTATGTTGCTATCTGGGAGACCTGTCCTCATGGGTCACATTAGGATTCTCATTTCTGTACAGTAGTTCAGGTAACTCATAAAGATAACATACTTACTTTGTGGGGATGTGGAAGTAGAAAACCTGGATCTTGTTGCACTTCAGAAATCACTGCTACTTATTTAATGAAGCATTTCTGCTCGTTTTGTCCTTGTGAATCCACCTATTGAATTGTCTGGAAAACCTCACATAGGTAACATGTTTAAGATTAGACTGAAAGTGTCTTCAATTCAGGAGAAAACAATGGTGTCCATCAGGCAAGAGGATTTTTGTTAGGGGAAAAAAATGAACTACATGATAAAGAGTAGAGGCTTTGGATTGTAGCTTTTGAGGACATCAGGATTTCTTCGGAGCAATACAAATTATATGTATATATGTAATACATATAAAATACTAAACCTGTGCCTTTACCTTTTTTTTTTCTTTTTTTTTTTTAATGATAACAGGGTTTTTTTGTTAAAATATCTTATGCTAGTCACTGACTACTGCAGGAAATTTCAAATAGGTGTCAGGTTTTTGTTTAGGAAAACAGAAATAAAAATACTATGTAGAACAATTTATGCTGGTGCCTGAATGCAGACTCTGACATTCAAAAATAGGTAAGTGGAGAAAGGGAATATTGTTACAGATCCTGCCTTCATATTTCTGATATTTTCGATATTTTGTTTTCTCATAGAATCAACAGGCATATTCTTCCACTATAGCAGAAAGGAGAAGGGTTATGAAAGGCGACATATTTTTGAGTAAAAAGGCCCTTTTTTCTTCTCTCATACACTTGTCTTATTTGCTTGTGTCAGAATAAGGGCTCGAACATTATTAAAGGTAATGCACTAACTCTAACTTCAGTTAGTAAGCTGATGATATAAGGTAAATACAAAAAAAATGAGATATCAACTGTTGTGTATGTGCTCTGTCTACTCTTGCAGAAGGGAAAGAATCAGTGTACTGCTAGGGAACCTGTGGACATGCATATTTATGGATCAAATTACTGATGTTTAAGCAAGTAATATATTTTTTTTTCTCATTTAAGACCCTATTTCAGCAAAGAATTAGAAACTACACTTTCTTTCCAAATCATCAGAACTTGAAAATACATGTAACATTAAACACAAGTTCAACAGTGGCCTTAAATAATGAAAGATTAGGGCGATATAGCTGTCTTTCTACACTCTCATCTTCCTTTGATATAAATAAGTAAAATAATAAATTTTACTTTGATTGGGAATCTTATAGATTGGGACAAGCTTGTTTCACTGCTCAGTTATCTAAGTCAGAGAGGACTGAGGGACCCTGTATACATGTGATTCATGCTGATACAGCAAGTATATGTTGTTCTTGTGTACTCAGAACAGCTAATCCCTGTTACAGCTGGAGCAGGTTGTTTGCAAAATGAAGGCAAATTTCCTACAGATTTACTCCATACCACTGGCTCTGCAGGAGGTGGCATGTGCTGTAGCTGGTTCCAAGTGATGTGTGTGCTGTTTGACCAGACAGAGATGCTGACATGGTCTCAGACATTTGAGTTTCTCTTTGCACCCAATCAGTAATATTCATGAAACCTTTAGGATCCCCATATCTTTAATATTACATAGCCACTCTGTCATGTTTGTCTTAAATGGGCAAAGGGTTCCTGAGTTCCTCAGGAAAATCGGCTAAAGTCAAAGAATGATGAAGTAAAATCCTTGCACTGACTTTCAATGGGACAAGGATTTTGCTGATAGCTATTGGAAATAACTGAATATGAAGGCGATTTCAGGAAGAGTCTATTCACTTAAAAGAGCCATTTTTCCTCGAGAAATTTTGCACTATTTGTAGGTGATTTCATAGCTGTGTATGAAATAAAGTATTCATTATTTATATCAAAGCCATTATTGACATACAGAGTACATACCTATTATGTATGTCAGCGAACACATTTATGTAAGAGCAGATTTAGTTCTGAAAAGTCATCCTGAAAAACCTGAAAAGAAGCCTAAGTTATCTGCGGAACTTAAGAGTAAACAGCAGCTTATTTTTTCTGACTGTATAAGATGAAACAAATAGTCTAAGGATATGAAAAATCAATAACTTCATGTTTCAATGTTTTTTTAATTGTAAGTGAGCATTGTATTTTCATCATCAGAGAAAAGGATTGTATGTTCAGTAAGTGTATGGTTGTGAGTGACATGAACATAAATAGGTCCTTTGGATTGTTTTCTTTTTTTTTTTTTTCAGTAAGCTTTAATAAAAAATAACAAACAGAAAATGGATACTTTATATTGTGAGATAGGATACTCTGATAATTCTTAAGGAGTAAGTCCTGGTTGTGTTTGTGGACTTGCTTTATCTTTGATACCAGTTTCGTGGTGGATCACATCTTGGGTTTATTGGGTTTATGATATACAGCAGTAGAGATATGAACATCTGGACTCAGAAGGCAGAGGAGATAGCAACCCTTCCAGTTTCTCAGGTGGTGATGGGAGCTCCTCTCATCCCACTAATAATACTGGGACCTTCTGTCAAAACACTGAGAAAACATTAGGGGTGGGATTCATCTGACCATATTTAGAGTTTTATAATATGTAGCACCTCTGTCTAAGTTAGTCACCTTTTTCAAATCCATGGAGGAAGATAGATGCTTCTTTAATGCAATTCATCTCCTCCTGAAGTACGTATTTAAAACTGACCGGGTGAATTATTGCCTGAAAGTTCCTAATTTTTTCCATTGCCTGTAGAGAAAGCCTGTAATTACTAGGTCAGATACCTGAAATTAGGTGAGATGAATCTCTCACTGAGTCATAAAAAGCATTGAGGCTGTAATTAATTTACATAACAAATTCAGTGTTTAGGCAATAGTGGGGATGAGGGTGACTGGGTAGAATTTAATTCCATTCCAAATATCTGAGTTTGGTCCTTTACGTTGTTGGGATCTCTCCCACTCCTCTGTTGTTAATTAGCAAGAGGAGCCTCTAGACTTAGAGAGGTTCTCTGTAATCAGCCCCTAGGCAAGCCTGATGGGAGGTCAGTATGCTGGATGGATATGCAGCTGGTTAGACTTGTGTCTATTATTTAATGGGAAAGGTGTTCTCCACATTTGGTTTCACTGCTGAATCGTAAAGCATAGCTGGACTGCAGAGCTGCAAACCTGGTGCCACAGAGTTGGGCTACTTAGAAAGCAGGATTACCTGGTATTGAAACAACGTAGCTTTCCCTTCCTTAGAGTCGGACTGCATTTAATTCATCATAAATTAGTGATCTTTGTTTCTCCTGAAAAGCTAACATGGAATGAACAGTCTGGGCTATGTGACTTGTTTTAAAAAGTACACTTATAGTAAATTTAAAATAACCACGGCCATTTCTCTCCAAGTTTTGCTTAAATCATTGGTAATCTAAAAGCTAATAATTGTGTAGCATGCTTGTAGCACTTCACACCTTCAAAGTGTTTTGCAAGTGAATCATAACACAACTAAATTTTAGAAGCAATTTTCTATTTATAGGGAAAATGAATTCAAGGGATAATATAGCTTGACCAAGGCCACAGAAGAGTCCATATCAGAGCCTACATGAGTTTCTGATGGTTAGTCCTATGTATAAAGCTGCCTGTTTCCCTTCCTTTCTTTAACACACATTTTTATATACATGATTTCCAATGTAGTATGTCTCTTATGTTTGTTTAAATGTGACCTCCTATAAGAAGACTAACATTTTTTGCAACTAACAGAAGCCTTATTTGTTCCTATGAATTTTGAAAGATATTTCTAATTTGACAAGTTCAGTGGTACAGGGTGCTTGCTGTGTTAACACAGTAAAAACTGAATTATTCAATTCTTTCCTTCCTGAAGTATAGGAAAATTCTTGCGTGTCTTGGATGCCATTACAAAGTAGCAATGGATAAATGCTGAATTTTTAATGACCACCACTGACTACTATATTAATAATGAAATTCTGGAGAAATTGTTCACAGGTATATTATTAGTGGATACTCTGCCAGAGTAGTGCTACTATGTGTTCAAAACAAAGAAAAGTGATGAATGTTTAGCATTCATTACACTTAAAAAAAATCACACCCTGTGCATTATGTGGCTTTCCTGAGAAAATTCCATCTGTTATGAATTAAGTGAAACACTATTTCCTTTACAGTAAAAATAGTGCTGTGACTTTTTTCAGTTTTTTAGAGAAAGGAGGATGACATAAGCTCTAGCAGAGAGATTTTGCTTTCAGATTCTTCTTTTGAATCCTGCCTGCCTACCACAGCAGCCTGTGGTTCACAAATGGTCTGTGCTCATGGGAGCAGATTATTGTACTTCTGCTCAGACAAATACACCTGAAGAGTCTGGCATTTAAATGGAACCCATCACAGAAGAGCTCTAGCTAGGGTCTGATCTTTTTTGTATAGCTCTCTAATCAGCACGCTAGTTGGTTGTTGTTATACTGTGTTATATGGTACGATCTCTGCAGTATACATTTCTGTCTTAGGGGGAAATAGTTGCTGTAATATCCCTGTATGTATCCTCTGACCTTGACTTTTATTTTATGTGAAAATACATAAACTTTTAGATTTAGAAGACCAGCCGGCACTTTCTTGCATTTTACAGAAATGGTTTTAAATAGTTTATTTGGGAAGACAGTTGGAGAAATAAGTGGGCTAATAAGACTGTTTTGCATTGTTATTGTAATATGTTTAGCTGCAAGGAGAATTTCTTAAAAGCAGCATTGTATTTAAATAGGATGGAAGTGAACTTTGTCAGTGCGTTTGTGGTTTCTGTCAGTCAGAATGCAGCTGAGTGCCTCTGTCCTCAGTATGAGCAGAAATGAGCCCTTACTGTTTTTGCGAAGAGTTGTAGGCACTTGGGATGTTTGAAGATGGAGAAGTTTCACTTACATTTGTTTCCATTTATACAGCCACTGCTTTTGCCTTTGTGAGATCCATGATAAAACTTACATGTGACCACCTTCTTTCTTCTTTCATCATGTTCTCTTTTTCCTCTCCTTTCTGATGGCCAGTGTCCTAATGTGGTAGGGGAAGCAAGAACCTTTTAGGAAATATGAAGTGTTTAAGGACATATGGTTAGCACTTTTGTCCAGAGACCCAAGCCCATTAGCCTTACAGTGGACTTGATCTCCAGTAGGTCTGGGGAGTCTAGGCCTTATAATTACATTTGCTCATGTAACTATGAAAGGTCCCGCTATGTTATGTTGCCCCTCATTAATAAAAGTGGATGACCTGAGCAGATCCTACCTTCTGTCTGACTGTATATGTGGGGTAAAAGCAGTGTTTGTGTTTTTATTGTTTTCTAAATCCAGCCTGTTTGTCAGAATAATTCATGATCACATCATACAGATTTGTACAGGAGGTTATTTCATACAAACTCATGTATTTAGCATATAAAAGTCACAGACAGAAATCAAGAAATACAGCCATCATTCTTACTGCATTTTTTTTTTTGTATTGGTTACTGTTGCTCATTATAAATTTCACCTCCAGCAGTTTGTTTTTCTCTTCACTTATGCAGAATGCTAGTTCTTTTGAGTCATCCTTGTCATATTTCTTCCCACAGCTAAACGTTACTGTAAGAATTCAAGTCCAACCAGCAGCACAACAAGCAGTTATGCCCCTAGCAGCAGCAGCAATATGAGTTGTGGTGGAGGCAGCAGTGCCAGCAGTACCTGCAGCAAGAGCAGCTTTGACTATACTCATGACATGGAGGCAGCGCACATGGCTGCTACTGCTATTCTGAATCTCTCCACCCGCTGCAGGGAGATGCCTCAGAACCTCTCCACTAAGCCTCAGGATCTCTGTGCGAGGGTAAAAATCAGTAATTCTGTTTGTTGATGAAGATTCGTCTTTATTGCACTAGCTTTATGCCTTTGATAGAAAGAATAGCTTTAATACATCTTGCTTTTTTTTTCTTTTCCTCAAAATTAACATAATCTGGTGGCTCTGCTTAAGAAGAAAAAAAAAAGGGAAATTCCTCACAAGTATCTTGGAAAACCCCAATCGGTATATAAACTGCTGATACTGATAGCATGATAGCATGTACTCCCTCTTTTTTTAATTTGTCTCTTAGTAGTGAGATCTATAATTATAAAAGATGTTTGAGTTGCTCAAGTGGTATTAATTGCACTACAGAATATTTTGCTAAACACTGTCTGATTCATACATTTTATGAAAGGATTAAGATTTAATGATGCAATTTCATTTAAGAGTCATATATGGGATGTAAGGTTGTAAGATCTAGTAAAAAGAAATCTGTGCTACTTGCATGTTATAATTTCTTGCCTGTCTGTGATATCACAGTTCTTCAGTCATTGCATAAGGCATTTGAAACAAGCAATAAATCCTCCAGTACAGGTGACTTCAAAGGTGCTTAACAGTAGTGCAAGGGTCACTATTGTTCATAGACTTCATATATTATGAAATGACCATAGAGACACAAATAACAGATTTTATTGTTAAGCTTTATATATTAAGAAAAACAGTGCACTATTAACATTCATCATTCATTAAAGATTTAGCAGAAGATTTATTTTTTAATTACAAACATTATTAACATCAAATTTTTACTCTTGATAGCTGTTAAAAATGAGTATTTAACATGCAACAGTACAGTGCTACCTATAGGAGACCACTAGATGGCTAAGTAGACAGATGCAGTGCAGAGGAAACATTTTTGTTGTGCTTATAGAAGAGCTTTTGAGCTGGCAGACATGTTCTATTCTTCTGCATATAGACAAAGGTTTTCTTGCCCTCGTCATGTAAAGCCTCTAGATCATACATAACAAACTAAACTCTTAACAGTAGATATTAGTAATAAAACAATTTAATCCAGAATGGTTGGTGAATTTGTTTTCAAATGCTGCTTTTTACATTAATTTATTTAATGCCATAGAAGAGGGAAATCTCTTTCTGGCATGTAAAAAATGCAGTTGTATTCTATAACAACGCGATGGAAAAAGTTGGAATAATACGTTTATTGTCTTTTTGGTCAAAAGCAGAAGGGACCTCTTTCCTAATGTTTCACCCTATATCAAAACTGAAGGAATGACTCTGAGAGGATAAATGGGTGTTTTCTCAATTAAATTAGCAGGATAGCAGGATAGCAGCAATTACATATATGCTATGAGAAAAGGCAGTAATTCATAAAAAGGGATTTGCATTCACAGTGCTTTTCTGCAGGTCTTTTGTTATTGGAGAGAAAGTTGCCAGGTGTACGAGGAGTCAGTAGCACTCACACTAGCTTTGAAACCAAATTTCTTGTGGAAAGGTTCACTATTGAAAAGATGAGGGATTCTTTGTGGGCACTTTTATTTTATTTGGTCTTAGTTTTTTAAAATTCATCTTCATTTTAAGATGTCTTATTTCCCCTCAGCTAATATAATAGACAATGCTTGTTTGTTTCTATAAAGGGAAAAGTCAGAGCTTATGCTCACAATTTCACAGTACCTCAGTCACCACAGAAATTGTCACAACTTCTCCTTTACCTAAATTTATTGATTGTAAGGGTAGATATACAAAATGCTAATACATTTATGTCTGCAGTGAAGGAACTGTGAAATTTGAAGGCGTTTTCTCGTCCTATAACACTGCCAAATGGTGTCCAAAAGAACTTCTTTTGGTACCCTACATTCCTGTTTAATACCCTGACAGTATCTATTCAAACATTGGCTGTTAATGTTAAATAAACAAAGAAACAAAATTTTTTTGATGCTAGCTGCTGCTTTTCTTCTTCTTCTTTTTTTTTTTTTTTACTCTAATCACGCAGACAGGTGCCAGGACTGGAGACAAGAATTACACAGATGTTAACTCATAGATACTTACCTGTCACAGAGTAGACCAAGAACATAAAGACAACACCAAGAAAATACCTTTAGAGGTTTCCCATTTTCACCCCAAATTTTGCACCTGTTTTCTGGGTGGTGGGAGAGCGTAATGAAGGCTCATGCCCTATTCCCCCAACCATCAGATTAGCCATTCAGGAAGCAATCTATTTGAACAGCATTAATGTTGTGTAACAGCATCATGCTATGTGTGGGAGGGGGCTTACAATCTATACAGGAATGGAAAAATGTTTTATCATTCTGCTAGGCAATCATATATACTGAAGAACACAGAGAGGTAGCAGTTTGATAGCATGAAGCTGAATTAACAATATTTTTCTTATTTTGACAGAACCCTGACATGGAAGTCGATGAAAATGGGACCTTGGATCTGAGCATGAACAAGCAGAGGCAGCGAGATGGTTGCTGCACCATTTTGACACCACTGGAGCCAATGTCACCACAACGGCAAGCCGTGATGAATAATCGGTGTTACCAACTGAATGAAGGTGACTGCTGGGACTTGCCAGTGGACTACACTAAAATGAAGCCCAGTAGGATAGATGAAGATGATTCCAAAGAGATTAATGTATGTCTTTTTCATTTATTAGTTCTCATTTCGATCTACTTTTTGTAATTCATTGCATTTCTGAAATTTGGAGGGAAAGAGGATACAATAAATAGGTGATAAAAATGGTGGTTTTCTACAAAAGGACTTCTGCTGATTACTCTTCAGAAATATATCATGCTGGCACACATCTTATCTGTGACTAAGTTTCGTAAGACAACATTTGAACCATGAATGTGAATCATGTTTTCTAACAGCATCATCTTGTTAACAAATATTTTCTTCAGAAAAGATGTTGCACTATATCCAGATCATGTTATTCCATATAAGCAAGTTGACATACCTGTGCAATACTGGGATAACCAGCTCTCAAGACAAGATATTCCACTGAATCTGAAAATCGTAAATGATGTGCTGAGTATCTGAAAGCATGTATTACTTAGAAATTAATTTAAACAAAAGCAGCAGAGTATAATGTAAGCTTTCAACTATTTTAGCTAATATTCTTCTAGGTTACTTATAGACTCCTGAAAGCTCTGTGTCTGAAAGGGTCTGTATTAATGAAATATTTTGTTTCAAGAATGCATGCAAAGAAAGGGTATTAGAATGTGGTGTTACTTTTCAATTCAGAATACTAAGTCAACAACAAAACCCTTTAAACAGAAAATGCAAATAAAGAAAAAAGTTAATGAATTTATTTTACATTTCAAGACTTAGAACATGTGGGATGTATTTTGGTGTGAACCAAGACACAGAAAAAGTCTGCTGACAAGTTTTAATGGAATTGATTTTGTTCATCAGGTTTCAACTCTTATCCACTTGTATAGCTTACAATGATGCATTCCATGTTTAGACTTTTGGACACTTCTGTAGATAGTTCTTTGTTTTTTCTTGGTATAAATTATAAAATAAGGCTAATCATTTGTGTGTGGCCCATATTTTGCCTGTTTTTATTAAAACTTAAAACTATTTTCAATACCTTTGAAACTTACAAGAAAATAGCATTTTCAGTAGGTGTGCTGAATACATTCTAGGTCTGGTGTTAATCAGAGTTTTGCTATTAATTTTTCTAAAGTTAGGAAATCTGTCATTATCAAGGAAATGTGAGGTAAAACATACAGTATAAAGTGTTTATCAGAGCAAGCAGGATGCCACATTTCTACTATGGTGTTTATAGCACCATCTTCAGGAATCTCTAAATCAATGCATTCAGCCACTTAATTCCTGAAATAGATGCTTTTGAATATCTAAATGAATCAGTAAAGTTCATTATAAATTATAGAAATATATGTTGCCAGACAGGTCCATTGAGGTTTGCCCCAAATTGGGATTCTGTGTGCAGATGTTAAGATCATTACTGTTTCCTCTTTTACGTGTTCTAAAATGTTAAAAATATTATTTATGGCTTTTTGATGTGTAAGATATTGCATTTAGTCTTCTTTTTTCCTGTTCCTCAGTTTGTGGTGACTTTAGAAAAAAATCAATTCTTTTAAAGGAAAATAATATGACAGTTATATAACAAGCTGTGTTTTGCCCTTTTTTCTTTCCTGATTAAATAACCTAATTAATTCCACATATTGTGAAGTCTGCATCAAAATATCCAAGTACTGTTTAAAGGTTTAATAGATGAAGGAATATAAAACAATTTCTTTATTTTTCTCTGCCAGACTAGGATAAGGAAGGAGATAATGTCTGATGACTGTGCTTTGCATCATTTTATGTAAGTTCTAACCTTGCCTAGTTGAAACTAATGCTCATATATTTGCCTATAGCCAGAAGATTTGGATCCTTTCCAAGAGGCACTTGAAGAAAGAAGGTATCCCGGTGAAGTTACAATCCCAAGTCCTAAACCCAAATACCCTCAATGCAAAGAGAGCAAAAAGGATTTAATAACGTAAGCATAATGTGAGGTGAAATTATTTTTCTCCTTTTAACCTTTTCTCTGTCTTTTTTTAAACAAACGAGTACATATACGCCTTGCAGTATGAGCATGCAACATTTGCAGCATATAAATGTTTCAAACTGCCAGTTAAGTAAAGTGATAAGCTAATGTGTATTTGCTTGTTCTTAATGATGCTATATGGTATTGAGACGCCATTTTCATTTAATCCTGTTCATTTTGCAGCTTTTCGATTAGGATGCTTAAAACCCCTTGCAGTCATTGCAGCTAAACTGGAAACAATGAAACTTTTAAAAGTTTTTTTTTAAACATACTTACTATTTTGGCTGTTTTTGTTTTTGTTTGGTGGCAGATGTCCAACACCAGGGTGTGATGGGAGTGGTCATGTGACTGGTAATTACGCCTCACATAGAAGGTGTGACTTCATTTTTTTCATGGTGGATTCTGTCTTTTCAATTTATTGTTTTCAGCTTACCTCAACAATGCTGTCAAAGTAAAACGTTGAACTATGTGTTAACCCTTTGAGTAATATATGTTGATCTTAAAAGCATGCTAATTTGTGTGTTGTATAAACGTCTTTTATTTTTAAATAGATTACTAAAATTTCCAAAGTATTCTTAAGCATTTAAGTAGTTAACCCAGGAACCACAAATATTTTTGTTACATTTTACTAGTTCATAGAGAAACAAAAAAAGAACATTTACAGTATGTAATTTTGGAAGTAATGTTGATATCTAAATATATTCAGAGGGTTAACTATATTACAAAATTCAATATTACAGCACTTGCCCCATCGCTTTTCTGCATTACAAACTTTTACTTTTTAATTTTTATGTTGTGTTTGTTTGGGAGCTTTCAGTTAATAAGATTAACTTACTTGTCTGTCCTGCCATGTCTTACAGTTTATCTGGCTGTCCCTTGGCTGACAAAAGCATTCGAAGTATGCTGGCCACAAGCTCACAAGAACTCAAGTAAGATATAAAGAACAAATATTTTCTTTGTAAATATGTATTTGACCACAAAATGTGCATAGTTACATCAGAAATTAGAAATGCTATCTGTCTGGAGAGCTGCTAGATGCTGCAGAGGGGGTTGATCCATGCTTGGAAAGTGTGTGAATCTCTAGAAATTCCACACAGGCTGGGTCTATGCATAAGTCTGTTGACATAGTATTTTCTTTTGTGAATTCATTAAGCGATAGGGGTGGAATTTCATCTAGATGTTTAAACTCCTGTTCAATTTTTTTCTGAACATTTGAGTTTGCTAGTTAGAACAGAAAATCTCATGAGATTAGACTGATGAAATATGTCTGATTACACAACTAGTGAAATGGTGTAGTTTCCCAGAGTTAGATTGGAAGGAAGAGGAAACAGTCTGTTTATTCCAAATGCTTGCATAATTGTCCCCAGGTTTGTATCACTGTTAATAGCTTAATGCATTTTCTCATTAGATTATGTTTTTTAATGTCTACTTAGTTCTTCTCCTACTTAAAACGCATTCTTTACAATTTCCTTTCAGTTCTTTGGAGTGACAATTGTGAGCAATGAAAGTTAGAGAATTATAAGACTTAGCTTTGATCTGTCTTCCAGCACCATGTGCTTGATTGGAATTCTGTATGTGGAAGAACTATAGCATTTGTTAGTGGTAAGAGTTAGTGGTATTCCTGAGATGGTAGTATGGTTAACATGGGAAGATGTTCACAAATAACAGGAAAAAATTGAGTAGGGAAAATATGAACGGGTAGCTTATGCTGCTGTGCTAAGCAGTGTTCTGTCTTTACCATACATGAGTGTCTTAACTAGCATTTCTTGAGTTCAGTACTTTGATGAAAAAACAAACTCTAACTCATGGGAAAGATAAGAAAGCAAGTTTGAGAAAGCTAATAAAGTTAGATTTCTTTCTAGTTTTATCTAATCTAGTCACTAAATGCAAACAATAGGTACAAAATTCACATGTATTACCCTTTCAGTCAAAAGTAACTTTTTTGAACTATCAATTCAGATCATGATGGTATCTGCTGCTAGAAGGCTACGTGATATGCAAGGGGAAAGGCTGTAAATGAGATCACAGGGTATATATAAGTATAAACAGGGTATGGGCAAATAACCCCAGGGAAACTCAGATTTGGGCCTGTATTTTGGGTTGGGATGGGTCAAGTAGTAAATATTCAAGGAATTGTAATTACATAAACAAAACACAGATAAGACTGTTAGGGCAGCATGAATAATACTTTAAGCACGTACTTTGCTGCTCTAACCTTTTATAAGGTTTACACTTGGGTTGGGAAAGTGTTCCTGAATTATCCCACCTCCTCTACCTTTCTCAAGCATCTGCAGTCAAGCCTACTTAATACAGACCAGAGAGAATAAAAGATTTCTTAAACTTGTGTCCCCACTCCTTTCTCATGCCATTCTTCCTACCCAGTTCAAGTTTTGCCTAAGAAAAGAGAACAGATTAAGACATATTTAAAATTACAAGTTTAGGTTTAGCATCTATTATTTGTTTAGCAGTTATCATAGTACCTATTGAACACATTAAAACTCTGTTAAACAAATTCAAATGTTAGGAAATGCCAGAATTTTAAGCAGGCTAACTTAGCACAATTCTCTTTTATGTTTTCATTATAAGGCAATCTTTCATTTTATGATCACATATTTTTCCATAGGATAACAAATAATATGTTGCATGGGACAGACAGTAATCACTGCATAAGCAACTAATGGATTCCCTCTGTGTTCCTCATTATCCCATGTGTGGCCTCATCTGTTATTCACTGAACTTTTCTCAAACTGTACTCTCAGGATATAACTACTAATTCACTGACATATTTGTCACTACCATTGCATCTGAGTGTTTCCTAATTAATTTATCTTGGTTATAAGGGGATTAATTTATTTTCACTTGGAATTAATTTATTTTCACCTGCAATTATACACTGAAATAAGTCAGGGTTGGTATTATCACCAATTTAGAGCAAAAAAACTTAAGCATATAATTTTGATTGCTCAACTTGAGACTTCTAGGACTCAACTTGTCAGAGTTCTTTGTGTTATAGAGAATTGTATATGTTCAAAGCCAACTAATTACCCATTGAATTCTTTTGGAGCTGTGGGAATTTGGCAATTCACAAGTGGTTGACTGTTTGTGTAAAGGAATGAGCTATACAGAAAAAGCAGAATAGAGTCCAGTGTTCCAGAATAGCAGTGGGACTATCCTTTCTCCTCCCCCAAAAAATCTTTATTCAGTCCTAGATTCCACTCAGTCCGTTCACTGTCCTGTTTCCTTTATCATTTTTTCTACATTGCTGCATGTCTCAAGCTCCTTGTCTAATCAGCTCATCTCCTGTCTCCATCACATTCATATTTTTATTGTTCTCTGCCTCTCAGCCATCATGCTGAAGTTGGTACAAAGGCATATGTTCAAAAGCAGGGAAGTAGGAGTCCTGTAGATGACAGCATCCTTTTTACAATTCTCATTTATGCTCTTGTTCTCTGCCTAAGAGGGGAGAAGATGTGATCATGTAAATAATGTATATTGCACAAAGCAGCTAATCCAAAGCTACACAAGCAATTTTGATTTGGGAATTTTTAAACTGTGAAGTACTTCATTTACATTTGTTATATTTTTGTGTGTGAGGTTTGGGGGTATAATTTCCTTGCTTTTAAAAAGAGCAAGCTGAAAAGAAACGCAGATTCCATAATATGGAATCCTACTGGCACTCTGTCAGGCCACCAGCATAATGAGAACTTTTGGTATCTGCTGCATAGGTCACCTGAACTACTGTGATAGCAAACAGCAGTAAAAGGTATAACACTCTGCATGGATTGGCACCAGAAGGAGGTGGGGAATGTTGCTAATGTGTTTCGTACATATTTGCTGACAGCAGAAGAGTAGTGAGTATCAGTAACCTTGGCTCCTGCCCCAGGCTTTAGAGAGAAATATATACACATTTTTTGCCTATATCCCAAGCTGAGATCCCTTCTGTCCTGTTCCTTCCAATCTGTGCTGTTCCTATCTCTTCATCTTTTATTCCTTGTTCTGGTTTTCATGTAGTTATTTCCAATCATCCATAAAGACTCCAACATCTGTAAAATTTCTGGTAAATATTTTTCTAAAGTATGGGGTATAGAGAACAATCAACAGTGCAGTAGAAGAATTGATAGTGTAGTATAGGGGCTCAATTTCTGGACTGCATAATTTGGGATGATTTCATAATTTTAATGCTTTGCCATGCGTAGCTCATGTAGGAAATATCACATATGTGCTAGTACAGCCTTGATATCACATTCTACAAACCCACAATATCCTTGTGTGTACTTTAACAACACACACAAATTATGTATAATGCAGTTTCCTAACTAGAATTCTGCTAGCACTTTGACTTTTTCTTAAGTCCTAGCTAAAATAAAAAATAGCAGACACTGGAGACTTCAAATAATGTTCATTCTGTAGTCGTAATCAAAATAACAGGAGATCTGTAAAGGTTAGAGAAAAAAGATTTTGCTTAATAATTATGTTTACTATATTGCCTTTTGGTTATTGTGGCTCTATAAATTCCATCACTTACATTTCCTGGCTTCCAGAAAAATATTAAAAATATTGTTGCAACTTTCAATTAAATTGTTCCAGGGTTGTCCTAGTTATTCCTTGCCACCCATACATCACCTCTGTAAGGCTTCTTGCTTAAGGTTACTGTACAGATTGTGTGATTCTCCTCTTTCACCGAAAGTCCAACTGAAAACTTGAGTCTTTGTGCATAGTTTATTGGCAGGCCAAAGCAGTTACACAGCCTGGTCAATGATCTTGTTGACATAACAAAATAGCAATAATGAAAGAATTTCTTTGGTTTTCAGTTCTGGTGTGGCAAAAACGATGTCAACAGCTATAAGGGTCTCTGAAGAAATTAGTATCTGGCGAGAATCCAAGTCTATCCAACATTAAGATTAGGTTATAATGCTTATGAAAAGCAGCTTACATTTAAAAGATCTAGGAATAGTATATTGATGAATAAACTTAACTATGATGGGAAAGCAATTAACAGCCCACCTAGTGGCAGCTACCAATATTAAAATATTCATAAGCTAAATCCAGCTTAATCTTACCTAGGGGCCTTTCCTTATCATTTTTCCATATTTACTCCTTGTCATAGAAGTTTTTCCTAACACTTACAGTTGCTTCAAAACTGTAATCCCATTGTAGAATTATAAATACTATAAAAAGGCAACATTTTGAAGCACTTTTAATTTATTTAAAAGAAAAAAATACTCTTTTTAAAGGAAATGTGTTGATCATCAGTAAATCAATCCCAGACAAAATGCAGCATGCTGACTGAGAACATTAGAGTATTGCCAACTCATTAACCAGAGAACCTGGCTACCAGAGAGTCCAAGGACATGACAAATTTAGTTCTGATCCTACTGTGATGTAAAAATAGTGATACTTTTTCAAAGACCATAGGTAACTAAGTATTAGCTTGGACTACTGTGGAACTGAATGTCAAATTATCAACATTTACTCTTTGTCCTTTCGGTCAGTTTTCTGCCAGGAAATCACATTAGTGCTTATAGTAAAGGATCTGAAACTCAGAAAGATTTGTAGTTCAACAAAGTGCCTACAAGTCTGGATATGCAGCTGATAGTCGTATTATTCCCAGTACTTCAGACCCAAAGCACATGTATCTTTATGTAGATTATGCATGTCATTACTGTTTCTGTGGTGAGCATCTTTTGGCATTACCATATGGCACTTACAGGGACGAAGACAGTCTCATTTCCCTCTATGCAATGAAGCCTGAAAGCTTTTCTTTTCTACTTCTCTTCTTATCTGAAAGTGAGGAGCTCGGTCTGTTTTTGTACATTTTCTACAGTAAAGTAACATTTGGAATTTCTGTGCCTCCTTCTTCTTTCCATGTCACTCTGCACTAATTTTCATATCCTTGATGGTCATCTTCTACTCTCTTATCTTCCCTTTAGCCTTGTCTTCCCATTACCAGTTGTGTCATCCTAGCATTGTCCTCCACCAAGTCCAGATGGAAAGGTGAGCTTCTCTGAAGCCCTCCCTGTTTAACCACAACTCTTCAAGGAAGAATGACTCTATGCAGTACAGTTTTCTGGATAGAAAGGATTAGCTTAGCTCACACTTATAGGGAAAATCTTCCATGTTAGTATAACCTTTAATATTCACTTTTTATTGGTGTACCAAGTAATTATACTGCAATTTTCTCAGCAATAACTAGCAACTGGGAAGAAAAGATAACCTTGCAGAGATGGAGAAGCTGGTGTTGTATTTACTGTGATTAATATATAAAATCAAACAGTACTGGAAAAAGGTAATATTTGCTTCCTCGCTTTAGCCATCTGGCAAGAAAAAAAAAAAGCCTTCTCCAAATACAGAATTAAAATGCAGCAACAAAAATTAATAGGATATATTAATAAAACACTGTGGAAACATTCCCATCTTCAGACAGATAACCAGACTATTATTGGGCATTGATCAGTACCTATCCTCTTTAAACCTTGATGGCTCTCCCAATACAGTCACTTTTTTAGTCAGAACAGTTATTTCTGCAGAGACCTGTTTAGCTGCTGAAGTGGTTTCTCCACCTACATCTTGTGTTTGCCACTTGAGATGTTTTGGAAGTTCACTACCTGGGTGTACATTTGTTGCTTCATCTGTACAGGAGTACTACCCTTTTTCTTTCCCTTCCCTTCCCTTCCCTTCCCTTCCCTTCCCTTCCCTTCCCTTCCCTTCCCTTCCNTACATCTGTCCTCCTATAAGAACTCAATCAGACTAACATTTGGAAGGCTAGGATCCATTATACAGTTTTCACTCACTTTTTTCTTAGAAAACTACTCTTTGTTGAAGAGGAATAACCATTTCCATTCTTATTATCCTTTTTTTTTCCTTTTCCTAGTTTTCTGCTGTTTGTCTTTTTTTATTTTTTTTTGTATGGAAAACTTAATAGAAGTTGTCATTTCAGTTTTTCTTGAATAGTAAGGTTGTTGAGCCTAGTAAGTAATTTTATGTTATAATACAAGACTTATTTGATGTTAAGTAAGTATCCTTTGAATCTTCAAATAATTTTTTAAGTTCCTTGATGTTTTATCTAACCTCTATATGGAAAATGTGATTGCAAAGACCAGACATGATGTATTTTGTGTAATGTTAAAAATGACTAGAGTGAGTCATTTGTAAATAATAATATTTTATTAACTTATCTGCAATGTTATGCTAAAACAAACTGCGGTTTATAATGTGTTATTAAATTGCGAGTTAGTGTGCAAATCTAATTGAAATTATTAAAAATAAAACCAAGGAACATAGAACCCCAATATTAGCTCCCCTATAAGGAATAATCTTTCCCATTTTGTTCAACTAGATCCTTGGGCCAAGTGAAATTAGGAATCTCATGTGGTTTCAGTGGGTTTTTTTTGCATTTTTGTTTCCTGTATTTATTGCAGATTTCCACTTGGATACCTTATCTTTGATGGCAGCATGCATGCCTGGCCAGAACAGAACACCTTGGGCTCTGTTCCTGCACTTCTCAATACTCAAATGGGCACTGTAGGTTATACCTAGCATTTCCAACCTCATGTTGTGTGGTGTTATGATAATGTCCTTTGTATAGAAACCCATCATATGCAGCAACCTCATCTCTATAGTCGCAATAAGTTTTACATATGGAAGTGGCTGGGCTTTTTTCTGTTAGAATAACTCGTTCAGACTCTGGTAAGGTTGAGTCATTCCATTTTTCTCACTTAAGTTTGTCAACTTTTGTCTCCCAAATGAAAAATACTTGAGTTCTGTTTACATAAGACCCTTCATCATTGTTTTCATTACTGAAAGGTAGTCTTAAAAGCATGTACTCTCTAAAAAGCTCCTTACAAGCCATCTGCATATCAGTACCTCTGATACTGTGAAATGTTCCATGCAGGCACAAAATTGTTTGCATGAAGCACCTTGCAGAATCAGGGCCTTAGTAAGTTTTCAATACGATGAAATGCTCTGGAATTAGAGGCTTTAATTTGCACAATGGCATCTAAAATATTCAAATAGTTTATGGCCTCTTTCTTTTTTTTTATGCACTAAATTATTTAAAATAAAATATATTGCTAGCTGTACTTTTGCTGCTGTTCAGATTATAATCAGTGTTTAAAAGCATTTACCATTTAGTTATAACCTAGAATAGTCTCAATTCAGATTAATGTTCACTGAATTAATTTTTTTTTTCAAAACAACCTGTATGACTTACGAGTCTAAAGTTTGTTTTCAGAAGCAGTAAGCACTGGGAATCCACATCCCTGCAACTTCTATATGCCTAACTTTAGAAGTGGAATTTAGTGTCTGCAATAATAACTTAAACACTTTTGAAGATACTACCCTTAGTTCCTAGGCTCTTCTCTAATTACCAGATGTTTCAGTGTGAATGCTTATTTGATGGTTCATTTTAATTTTCAAAACTTTACTCTTGTCAGTCATTCCAGTGCCATTCTGTGCAGTCCCTAAGCAGCTATTCTGAGAGGAGCACTTAATTGTGATTAATTATCAATGAATTTGCTTAGTTATGTTAACATGCCCAGTGAATCTCTCTAAGGCCTTCTTGTCTTGGAGTCTTTCCATTTGTACAGTTACCTCCGCCTTCTTTGGGTTTGGTCATACTTCTTTGTCATTGAATGTGTCCTACATAATTAATCTCATTCAGCCTGGCATTTGCTTGTATTCAATTCAAGGGTCTTTTCTTTGGCACAATTTGGTTATTGTGCAAACTCCCATTGTGATGTTGATCATTTTTTGCTTTAAACCAACAGATCATAACCAATTGCTCATTCCATCCAGATCCACAAAGATCTGCAACATGATGCTGTGGTATATCCCAAGTGCTGAGGCAATCCCCATGGGAAGTTGCATAAACTACACAGTTGCTAAAAGGGGAATTAAAAGTGCAATGTTTTTGCACTTTCTGTGTTTGGTCAGACTTGCCAAAACCCTTAATATATACCACAAAATAAAAGTAATTTTGTCACCTGAAGTCCTAAATAAGATTGTCTGGATCCTCAGTTGGTGTAAATTAGCATAGCTCCATTGCCTTCAGCGGAGTTACGCTAAAATACAACAGTGATGATCTGGGCAGATGCCCTCAGCTGCTCTCTTGGGCTAGCATTCATGTTTGATTGCCTTATTTAAATCTGTTGAAGTTATAAAATCCCTTGCATTGTTTGGTTTCTTAGAATGGCCAATTGCTAACTCAATTACTTGGTGTCTGTATCTGCACAGTAACATCTAATTTTGCCATGTGGTTAAGTTCACCCCTTTATTTTTTATCTAAGTGCTATTGGGACTTTATGTGGCACACATTTTTTGCAGCACTGTAGTATCTATATCAATGTTTTATATCCCTAAAATATCCCATATCCCTCATAAACACCTCATCGTAATCTTCTTTTACAATATTTTTGTATTCCCAGTAAGTGGAATTTACATTTGCTCATCTGCATGTAAAAATTGCTCTTCTACCCTAACACACAGAGAATTTCCACTGCTTCAAAGTCTACTGGTTTCTCTCCTACAGATAACGACTCTGTGCTCTTTCAGCATGGGCTTATTTGGTGTACACTGTGTGAAACAACCTTAGATTTTGAGGGATGTTCTAACACTGGCCATCATTAATTATTTTTATATACTTGAGTGTGTTTACACTGCACTCAGCTCCAGCAGTATCTGTTTTCTGTAATGAAAAAGAGGCAGAGGAGGACTGCTGTATAAACACATTACTATTGTTGTCTATTTATTTTTGGACTGTGGTAAAAAGGGAAAAAAGAGCCTTGAAAAGAATTGAATCTATTTTTTTTTTATTGCAGTTTCCAGAATTATGCTATTTACGTAGTTCTATTAAAATGATCAGCTGTAAAGTAGTCAATCAGATTGATATTTAAAATGCCATCTTCAGACTTCAGAGTTAACACTACGCTGAGATGAATGAAATCTAGTTTCTAAATTTTTAGGCTGCAGTTTAATGGGGACATCATTATGAAAGCATATGATCAGCTTAAAAGATCTATAAATATAATTAATTAAAAAGATATTAGATACTGAGCACTTTTCTTCAGTATTAAGTAGGAAAGGAATCAAATCATACAGACACGGTTTATAAGAAAACCAAGCCACAGTCGTTCTTTGTTTTTTGTTTTTGTTGTTGTTGTTGTTGTTGTTTGTTGTTTTGTTTACAGGTAAATAAATATTTTTTCCAGGCCAGTCAGTCTGGCACTTTTCTCGAACACATAATTCACACAAAAAGCATTTTAAAGCAGACTTAATGTCTGAACATCACAACTTACTCATTTTGCCTGCTAAACTATGAGTTTAGAGATTTTTTGTTTGCTTGTATAAACTGATGATAGCTAAAAGAACTAAAATGACCCTGTGTAATGCAGTCTACTGAATGCTGAATTCAGAGTTGAATAGGTAAACTACATATAATTTACTTTTTGACCATATGATCCAAATCTATAATGAAGATATGAGCATATGATAGATATAAAAATGAAAAACTATCTTGGTCATTTCTTATGAATATTTATATATTTTTCTTTTAAGTACCAGGGATATACTTTAAAAGGATATGAATTCAGTATCTGCTATTTTAACTTCTGTGCATTTCATAAATAAGTTTGGATATAAAAGCTGTGAATTTTGGGTATGCTGGACACTGCAGAGATACATTGCTGATTTTGTTCCCCTTGAAGAAAAGTTATAAATAAATTATGAAAAAACAGGGAAATCATAGAAGTTGTATTAAAATAACCAATAATTAAAAAAATGATAGATTATGGGTTTCTTCTCAAGGCTTCTCCAGGAACCATTATAGGTGGTGATTTGTTTTCCTCTGATGCACTAATCAAGAAACATCTGTCAGGAAAGCGTAAGTATGTTCCATAAGTATAGGTGCAATGGAGGAGGGGCAAGAGCTTTGTCTTTGAATAACACCCAATACACCTGTTGTGACTTAAGTGTGAAGAATCTGAAAGAATGGAATTATTAATTATTTTTTTCTTTATTTTTTAAAGCCAGCTAAAGTTTAGTCCTCAACACTCATTCACAGAAAAAGACTTCCAATATTTCTAAGACAGTCTGAGACCTGATCCAAAGCCCTCTTAACTCAATGGAAAACCTCCCACTATCTTTAGTTGGCTTTGGATCTGAGATTATGTTCAGTAGTTGTGAAAACCTTGCCCTGAGCAGCTTTTTTTTTAATGGAGTGAGAACAGTATTATAAGGCCAAATTCCGTGCACATCCCCATGAGCAGAATTTGCACTCCTTATGCTAGACAAAAGCAGTTTCAGGTTGGTAATGTCATAGACAGGGTCCTATTAAACCATTACTTGTTTTAGAAGAAAACATTTTTAAGGTATTAATTAATAAAATATTGGTAAGGAAGCTCTTTAACTTTTGTTTGACTTCAATACAATAAACCTCCACTGATTAAGAAATGAGTAATATTTAATGCATATGAGAGGTAATCATCTACCAATTTATATACAAAATTTATATCCAGAATACAATGTTTTAACCATATTTTACCTGATTTTAATTTCTTTTTTTGCAAATGTTGGTATTAAGTGTACTGAACCCACAGTAAATGCTGTTGATTTACAAATAGGTAATAAGTAAACACGAGGACCATTTATCTCCAATTTTTTTGCAAAACTTCTTGTGGTTGCTAATGTATAACAGACCAAATGTATTTTACATCTTCATATAAATCCTTATATAATCAAGAATGAAGTGGAAATGTCTTTAAGTCTAAGAAAAACTTTTTGTCTGTTCACATCAATGAAAATACTTTCCATTCAAAAGTAAAGTAACTGTAATGAATTTATGGTATTTATCAAAAGGGTGATTTTTTTCTCCCTGAGACCAGACTCATTCATAAATTTCCCTCAGCATAAAAAAGGGACATACAGCACTTTCTAAAGACAATGCCAATGGATTAAATTCTGTGTGTGGTACAGTCCACAGCAAGTACTGGGAAGTGGCAGCCTATAGGAGACGTTTCCGAAAGGTGTAGTTTGCTGGCTAACCTGTTCCACTGTCTTTCGTTTGACTTTCCTGAGATGCTGTAATCATCTTGAAATTTGTGGATTTCCTGTGGCTGTACGGGCGCTCGGACTGGAATTCTGCCTATCCCTAATTCATGTCAGGGGTTTCTTAAGATGCTCTTCTTCTTCCATGTAATGTATAGGTGAGGATCACCACCTCTGAGCTAATCAAGACAAAGAATCTGTGTTTCAACTATGTTCCTGCCCATGTATTATTCTCCCAAATCCTTGTCAGGGGGCAGTTAATTAGCAGGAATGTTTGTGAGGATAGTGTTTTAAAAAAATAAATAAAATTGTTTGAATACAAGATATAAACATTCACCCTGAAAAGAGAAAGCCTGGAAAGAGAAAAGCATTAATCAATGTTTACATGAGATCTGTATCAAAACTAACCCAGTGAATTAGAAATGAGAGTAAGGAGCAGTAAATAGATGCTGAGAGATATTTGGCTATAAGCACACA
Organism: Chauna torquata; assembly: GCA_013399475.1. Classification (NCBI taxonomy): domain Eukaryota; kingdom Metazoa; phylum Chordata; class Aves; order Anseriformes; family Anhimidae; genus Chauna; species Chauna torquata. The sequence continues at coordinate 94,824 of VXAL01006933.1, forward strand.
AAAGCAACAAGTGGTTTTGGAAGAGGAGGTATATTGTTTTAAAATAAAAAATCAGAAGGAAACCTCTTTCTTGTTAAAAGGATGTAAGGCAAACTTGTTAGCCTCTCACTCAAGGCTGCTTTTCTAATTCTACAGAGCATGAGAGTTCTGAGCCCTAAGGTATAATAGAGCATGAGCACTTTCTCTCTCTGCCTGCATTCCCGACTGTGAGCAAAGTGTTTCTGGGAAAGAGAGAACTGTTTTATACACTGCAGTATGCAGCTTCACAGTGCCATTGTGCTGCACAGCCATTTATCCCTGTTTGTAACCTCTGACCTCTCCAGCACTCTGCACAGCTGTTTAGGAAGCTATTCCTGCAGCTATTAGACTGCGAAATTAAAGTGACTCTTTCATGAAATGTTTACAGTATAAACTAAGCTTGCACTGCCTAATCTTATGGGAGTTACAGAAGGGGAAATTGTACAAAAGCCTGGGCTTTCTGCCTTTGTTAACTTTAAGGAGAAAGTAAGGAGGGCCAGAGTAAGAAAAGACACTAGAGAATATTGCGTGACAATAAAAAGCACAATTCATTTTCAAGTGCTATAGTTAATGATACCTTGGAACATTCTTATGAAGCTGGAATTATTACTTAAGTGCCGTTCAAATACAGTCTCAGATTCCAGCACAAGGAGTAGTTTAGCTTGGAACAGTTTTAATGGTCTTATCAGAGGTTCCTGCCCTCACTGAAAGGATGTCTCCTTTGTTCACATTAAGTGCAAACTGCTTCATACAGTCTGACAGGTTAGGGTGAAGTGGCACCCATTTCAGGTTATTGAATACCATACTAAAAGCTCCGTTGTTTCTCTTACTGCTACCCAGACAGCTGCAAAACCCTGTCAGGAGGAACAGGAACCTCAGAAGCGGAGGCAGATGAATGCCTAGAGTAGAAACTGGGAGTATTATCTCAGGCTACACAGTCCCTGTCACTGAGATCAGAAAGTTTGGTCTGATGCACTACCATACTGAGAATTTCCTGTAAGGAAAAGTTGCATCTCTGCTCCCATAGGAGGCCAAACAGTATGCTCTCTGATAGAGATTCTAGGACCTATTACAGAACTACAAAATCATGCGGGAAAGGACCTCCAAAAGTTATCTAGTCCAAACTCCTGCTCAAACCAAGTCTATTTGGAGCAGGTTGCTCAGGACCTTGTCCAGCTGAGTGTCTCCAAGGCTGGAGATCCCACAGCCTGTTCCAGGGTTTGCCCCGCCTGATGGTAATTTTTTTTTTCTTTACGAGTTGGGCTTTCTCATGCCAAATCTTGTCCCTGTTACCTCTCATTCTTCAACCGTGCAGCTCTGAGAAAACTTCTGCTACACCTTCACCACACTATCCTGTTAGGTATTTGTAGACAGAAATAAGATTGTTTCTTACACTTCTCTTCCTAAAGAACAAGCCCAGCTCTCACAGTCTCGTATATCAAGTACTCCAAGACCCTAACCATCCTGCTGCATCATGCAGTAATACAGACTTGCAGCTCAGTGTTTATAGTCCTCAGAGTGCTGGGAAGAGTACAAAAGACATTGTACCCTCCTAAGTATTACTTCTTTAGGGCTGATTTGTCTGTCCAATGTAAATCTTCTGAGACTACCTCAAGGCAATAGGATGGAGTATTTGTAGGGGTAGGCATCGCTCTAGTCATGCCCAACCTGTCCTCCTTGCTGATAGGTTCATGACTGAACTTGCACTAAGAATTTTCCCTTCAGTATGCCATTAAGCCTTGCTTAACGTTGCAGGCCTGATGTAATTTAGGGCTCAAGTAAATGATGAGGTTGTACTTAAAAGTCAGTGTAGATGGAGCATGAGTCTCAAGTCAATGACACCACCAAAACTTACAGCATGCTTGAGAAGCTGCTCAAAAATTAGTATAAACTCACACAATAAATCAGTAACAAAACTGAATTTCCCTTAGCTATACCGTTCATTAGCCTTCTCACTAGACCAAACTGCCTCTTACAGTCTGATATAATTCACACTCGGTATTTTCACATATCCTCCATTTCACTTGGGCTTCTGACAAATGTTTGTAGGCCTAGAGGGAAAAAGCTGTTTGTTTTCATAAAATGAAAACTGAAGGATTTTACTCTTTTGCTGTTGACTCTTCAACCCCAAAATAGAAAGTAGTTCCTCTGCTTCAGCTGTCTAGGGAAGTGAAACCCTTGAGGGTTTGCTCCCCTTTTGCAAATGTTAACCTGTTCTTATTATTGGATGGCGCACATGTTTTCAGATAGAAAACATACATTTAGAAGAGATTTAAAAGTCCATCCAATGTAGGAACTTTATGGTAAAATAGCCCTTGTTCATGTTGCTAATAGGTATAGCATAGTGACTGTGTATGGAACAAAACATACCTCTTAACTTTTAAGATGCATTTAGTCTCATAAACACATTTTACACCCATTTACTGTGCTTACCTTATCTTACCTTACTGAATATGCACTGAAAAACATCTTTTTAATTGCTTTTTTGAAACAGAAGACTAAGAAAAAAAGTTAATAGCATGAAGAAAATTCCAGCCCATTACATTTTCTGTCATTTGGATTTTTTTTTCCCAAATTTCTGAGCCCGCATTCTGCCCATTATATATTTTCTATATAATTCAAAGATGTTTACAATCCTATTCATTTATGACTTTGCCATAATGATAGGCTGAGAGGATTCTTGTTAGAGAGGGGACTTCTGTTTCTTTCTAAATTCTACAGGGCTAGAAATATCACAGCCACTTCTGTCGGCTCAGTCTTTCATACCAATATTAGATGAACTAATTTGAAAGAGAACATATAAATTGGAATCTCTTCATGCTGTTATTCTTTCCATCCTTCACCTTCAGCCTTTCCTTTCTCCTTTACTTTAGATCCAACTGTCTCCATTCCTGTGCTTTTCTAGGGTACTTCACTTGATGAACTGTGTGAGTGTGCAAGTTGAACAGTTATGTTTAAATGAAAAACAGATAAACAGAATAGCTAAGGAATGGCTAAAGCTAGGTTGTACCCATTGTCTTCCCAAGAACATTAGTGGATTGTTAAGGCCACAGAAAGTTTTTAGTTTGTTTCCTCTGCTTTTAGTAGTCCTAATCTGATAGCTTTTCTGAGTGTTTCTTGTGGAGATGCTGAACTTTTTGAGTATTCCAGATTTGTAGATTTTGAAGTCATCCCAAACCTCCAGGAAATTCAGGAAGCAACAGATTCAAGGTCATACTACTGTGCCCACTAGAGCCTTTGGTATTTGCTTCACCAAGGAGAAGATATACAAAGTACAAAAAAGCAGAGCATGGACTGTCTGAAGAAGCAGCAACATAGGGACAGCAGTTCAAGAATGACACTATTGATAATTTTATGGTGTTCAAGGCAACGAGCATGCTACCAACCTAACCATAATGTAAATCCCTTATCAGGGGAAAAAATCCCTACTTTAAATAATGCACTTTTAAAGTATTCAACATTTGGCCTAATTTTAATTTAATTTTATGCTTAAACTTGCATTTACATTATAAATAGAAAAGCTAGACAAGTTGTTAGAGCTTTTGAAGATACCTCCTAAAGTGAAGAATACCAAAAGGCTATACCTGTGCTATGGTCTTCAAGTGCTTCTCTCTGACCCATTTTCACATACAAGAAGCAGAAGAAATCAAGTCACTCTTCTTGGCTGTTCTGCAAACCCTGACTGGAAATCTTGCTGTGCAGTGACTGAGTGGCAGATATTCCTGAGGGGCTTAGTGGTTCCAATTGTGAAAGACCAACCAAGAATAGGACACTCTTGTTCAGAAACAAATGTGTCCACCCCAGATTACTGAAGGAAAGCCCACGTGTTTCAAAATCACGCTTACCCTTACTCTGAAAGAACTTTCAAGCACAGGCTTGAAGCAATGTTGTTAGGAGACAGAGAACTTGCATGGCTTTGCTCCTAGCTGTAGAGTGTGTTGTCTTAAGGCTATCTCCTACTGTATTTTTCTCCATGCCTCCATAATTTTATGTTATTCCTTCACTATAAAAATGAGGCTTTTTTCAAAGCATGAGGTGTTTGGAAATGAACATTTGAATTTGCATATGTTGGAACTGATTCATCCCTGGTGCCAGGAAGTGCTCTCTGTTGCAGGGATAGGATGCGCAGCTGGCCAGTGCTGCCTCCAAGGCGATGCTGGCAGGAAAGAAAGCGTGGGCAAGGTGCCCAGGGAGAGCGCTGATTCACAGCTTCCCCCTGGCAGCTTCTGTGAACGGAGCACCCCCTGGGTAGTGCACAGAAGTGATTTCACATTAGGCACTTACTGTGCCTTTGGCAACTGGCATGTTAGGCAGTGTATGCTGGTGCTAGATGTGAGAACAGCAGGCAGCCCATCATGGCACTTGCTGCGGGGAAGCTGGGAAGTCCTGACTGCTAGCAGAACAGGCAGCATGCAGAGGTGGTTACTGAAGACACAGGAATATTTTTTCTAAAGCAATATAATTAATTTAAAGGCATCGTGTGTATCTGTGCATGTGAGTGCACAGCATTATTTTAAATGCCAGCATGATGCATTTTAGTCTGCTTATAAGAAAATGTATTTCAGTGTAATTAAAAATCATATCATGTTCTTTCTCACCCATACACAGTTCAAAAAATGCAGAAATGCAATGCAGATAGTACCAGGAGTTAAGGACACAAAAATTATATATGCAAAAAGTCAGGGAATTAATTAAATTTTACCTAGGGAGAAGAGTATGCAGCCACCCCGGGTTTAGAACCATTCAATTGCTGGGGATTTCTAGAGGTAAAGAGATAGACAGAGCAATCTCTCAGCAAAGATAGAAGAGACTGAAATTACTCCATGAACCCTCTGAGCCAAAATTATTTTAGTCTCATGCCTGGACTAGCTCCATAGGCCTGGCATCATTCCCTTATCGGTAGAAAGGCTGTACAGTGGCAGTGGTAACAACTTCATTCCATTCCACATTTCTCTCCAATTTCCAACCTGCACTTCTCCGGTGTCTTCTGAGAGGGCTTGGTAGTGCCCCACCAGGAGTGATCCCTGACTGGATTCTTTGATCTCCTGCCCATTCATACTGGAACTACACTGGATCCAATCCCAGTGAACAACTGACAAGATAGATGTTTTCTTAATTCACTCATTTGCCATTCCAACACAATTGGCGGGGGGGTGAGGGTGAGGGTGGGGACTGTCTCTGTTGTTTTTTCCTCAAATTGTGTTCCTTTATATCTGCTGTTACCTTTTGTTTGTTTGGTTGGTTGGTTGGTTGATTTGTTTTGTTTCGGGAGGGGGATTTTTTTTCCTATTAACTGCAATAAGGCCTTTCATGTCAGTATTCTACTATGTAAGAAATGTTAGCAGTACTTTACATATGAAAAAGTAATATTTAGCACTTTTGCTAAAGCTAAATATGTGTGATTAAGTACTCCCTCTTGTTAGGCTGAATACAGGGAACTAATTAACATATGAATCTAAATTTAACTTCCTTTTTATTTTTGGCTTACAATGCGTCTTTGTGAAACTTTGATATTTATAAGTGTCTAACTTCACATGCTTTTGTAAGTATATTTGTAAGGAGTAGGTTTTGTCTGGAGTATGAAACCACAGACTCAAGATCCACTGACATATCCATTATCTGCATACCTGTCCCACAGAGTTTTTTTCACCTCTTGAACCAATTCAAATGAGCTTCAAATGAGCTGTGAATGTAATTTCCAGGAGCGCCCAGTGCTAGTTTGGTTCTACTCCTTTTGAAGCCAATGATAAAGCTTACAAGGACTTTAATGAAAACAGAAGAGTGTAAGATACTGCTAAAAATGACTCATTGTTTCTTGGCAGTCAAGAAATTCTGTGTTAAGGTTTCACAACACAGAGCGATTTCTCTCCTGACACAAAGATGCAATGTGTACCCAGTCATTTCAACAATGTGAGAGGGCCACAAGCAATGCAGACTAAGGGAAAGATAAAATCAGCTGGGAGAAAAGAGCAGGAGGACAAGAAGGGTGATGAAAGAAGAGATAATGTCAAGAAACAGCAAAGAGGGGGAAAGAATAAAGAACTGTCAACTTCAAGGTTATTAGAGATCATGAAAGGAGGAAAGGATGAGGGAGAAACAGAGAATGAAGACATCAGCCAAAGGAGACAGAGAAAAAAGTGTAGAAGAGAGAGAGAGAAAATTGAAAAGTGACCAGAAATGACAATGAAGAAGGAAAAGGGAGGATCCACAGAGGACAGAGCCAGGCTGTTTTCAGTGGTGCCCAGTGGCAGGACAAGAGGCAATGGGCACAAACTAAAGCACAGGAGGTTCCGTCTGAACATCAGGAAGCACTTCTTTACTGTGTGGGTGATAGAGCTCCGGCACAGGTTGCCCAGAGGGGTTGTGGAGTCTCCTTCCTTGGAGATCTTCGAAAGCTGCCTGGACATGGTGCTGGGCAACCTGCTCTGGGTGGCCCTGCTTGAGCAGGGGGTTGGACCAGATGACCTCCAGAGGTCCCTGCCAACCTCAGCCATTCTGTGATTGTGTGATTTTGTGAAAAGGATCTGGAAAAGGCAGAAGTAAAATGTGGAAGAGAAACACTAGGGAGGAATATGGATGGAAAGCAAACTAGGGACAGAAGCAAATGGAAGTCCCTGCTCTACTGAAGGGAAAGGATGACAGGTTGAAAACAGAAAGGAAGAGGCATCAAAAAAGAAAAAGGAAGGAGGAAAATGTGAAAAAAAGAAGTGAAAAGAAGTGAAAAAAATATGTAGATGTGCAGCTTTGTTGAGAGAAATAAAGAAAAAATGAATCCATCCTAGCAAAACAGTTTTAACCGTTTTTCACTGCAAATTCACAGATAGGTTGTATAGGTAGAGGGTTTCTGTCTAGACAGTGAATGGACATATTTCAGACGTCAGATGCTATGGTAAGAAAATAGAGTAGAAACAGCAGGTTAAAAATGGAAAAGTGTCTGTGTTGCTACTGGAGTTACAACAGACACCGTCTTTTCTTCTGTGACTTCATGAGGAAAACGATCGTCAGCATTCCCACTTCACATACTTAATTAGAGCTTGACAATCTACTACAATGCCTGAGACAGAAAATAAGGTTCAGAGATTTACACATCCATATTGCTTTCACAGAAATAGCTAGGACAGTACTGGCCAGAGGAGTTACTCTGAATGCTCGGAAAGGTAAAAGCAAAAGAAGTTGCTGTTTACCATCCACTTAGTTCCTGCTAAGTAGGTGTTTTCATAACAATAGCCACAACCCTAACTGTTACTGACACACCTGTGGCCTAAAAGTCTCTGCGGAGGACTACAGATCTCTGTTTATCATCTCTCTTCTTCCCCTTGGAGTGCTCCCTGCAGGTCAGTGGTGAGTGTGTAGGAAGGAGCCGGAGAAAAACGTTCTCTCTTTGCGTCTTTGGAGTTAAACAGGGGACTTTTTCGTCAAGAGCTGCAAACATACTGCTTTGTTGTTGTTTTTTTTTTTGACAAGCACTCAAGTTCATAGAGGCATAGACATACCATAAACTTATCATACTTTATACAAAACTCTGCTCACTTGACAAAGCTTCCCATCCCTTCCTTTTCTTGCCCACTCCCCTTTTTTTCTTCCTTCCTCACACATTCAGTTCAGGTAACTGCAAACACAGTATCTTTACAGTTTTGCTTTTGTAACCTTTTGTTTCTGACTAGAAAAGAACAATATTTTGGTTATGAATCTATATGTAGTTTCAGAGGAGATATGGCTTCATAGCTGCAAACAGAGCAATGAAGAAGCATCTCTTCTTCTAGTCTGTTTTCCTCATTTGTGTAAAGCCATTTGGCCTCTCTATGCCCCAGTTTTTGTCTGCTAAATCCTTTCCTTTATCAAAGCAGTATTGTGAGATTTTATCCATTAACGTTTGTAAAATACTTTCAGATCTTCAGGTGAAAGATAGAAATGCAAAGTATTATTGTGTCTGTCTTCCAGCCTCCCAGCCTATGAATTCCATTCCAGGTGATTCAGTCAAATAAAACAGAATCTCAAATACTGAAAACCACCAAACAATAAAAAAATCTACATTCTGCTATGAAAAAATCCCGCAGGAAACAATTATATTTCTCTAGGCTTTCTGAGCTTTCAACAGAAAATCACATCTCTACTATAGAGATTGACAGCATGGTCAAAATAAAACTATGGGGAAGGTACAATTTTCTGTTAAATTCCAGTTCTTTTGCAGTGTGGAATATTCTAAAAGACTGTTCTGAATTTTTGTTCAACTTACTGGTTTATTCCCCATCTCAATTCAATATGATTTTTCCTTTGGGTTGCTAGCTACACCTGTTTTAAATAGTTAATGACTAATTTATAGGATAAATACTCTATGTGTTCATTTACTTACAATTGTAGCTGAAGGCTCAAGGGAAGGTTGGATCCACTATGTAGTGGGTGCAAAGTGCTGTAAAGCACACAAAAAAGATAACATCATTCTTTAGAGCTGATAGACTAGCTTACTAATGACAGGTTATGAAAGATATTTTGTGTCTACCTATTGCAATTGAACCCTAGTATAGTTGAGTAGGTCCTAGAAAGGGTAACTGATGGTTCTTGGCATGGCCAGAGTGAGAAAAATTAATGGCTTAATTTTGGTTCCATGGGAGCAAGCATCCTCAGTACAAAAACAGTGTAGAAGGAATTCGCCATAGCCAGAATTGGCAATACTCTTCATCTTTATTAGCGACTGTTATTATTTCTTTATTTGTAGAGTGTCTGTAGAGTGTCTACTGAGTGCTATTACTAATCTCCAAAAAGTTATAGCTAAAACCAAATACACAGATAACATACAAACCAATTCATGTGAAAACTACAACCTAACTCAATAACAACCTTTCCATAGTGGAAACCAGGGGAACCAGCCTTAGTGGTAAGGGCAGTGAGGCTGAAATGACTGTCTGGTGTGCTGAGGTAGAGGGCTTGGCACAGGCCATAGAAGGGACCAAGGGTGGTTGAAGGGGAAAGAAACAGAGGGAAGGGCAGCAGGGAGATGAGAAGTTATATTGGTTACAGTTGCTAAAACTGTCTCTGATGATTAAATTAAACATTATCACCCTACTAGTGAAAAATGCAGTCGTGTTACAATGGCCTGCCTTCTGTTTGGGTGGTATGCTGAATTTGGGCTTCTGTAATTCTACATCCAAGGTTTCCATCTGGATTTATATATATAAACTGGTCAAACTCTGAAGACAAGATTTGACTGAGATGGAAACAGAATTCACTGTGTTGCTGAATCTCAGCTGAGGGTTTCTTAGAGAAGAGGGAGCCTGAGCTTGAGCCTGAGCCTGAACCCAGGCCCTGGGTTATGCTCAGACTGTGTGTACTGAAAAAAAAATTCCATGAGCACTGCCTCCTAACAAGGGAAGTTGGATTCTGAAAAGCCATTGTCATTTAGTGGTAAAAACTCTAACAGGAAAAAAATTTTGAAAACTTACTCATTACATTGCAGATTACTATATCTTTGTTTTATCGGTATGTTTTAGAGATACTTTATGTCTCAAAATCAATTTTAAAAGTAAGTCAAACAAAGCAATACACAATAATGAGGACAAAACTACTTCTGGACTGTCTTTGCACATTTGTGTAACAACCTATCTGGTTTCATGCTAGCTTATCTATAAATTGTCTAAATATGCAAGCTACGAGTCAGTTTATATAGCTCCTATAGATCTAAATAAAAACCTGGGGATAAAGATTTAAATGTGTATGTTATCTGTGTTCTGCTGTACTTATGTAAGCTGGTTTTTCTTCTGAGCTGAGCTTGCAGCAAGACTTTTAACCATTGGTATTTGGAAAAACCCTCCCAGAACACACTTGGGCATTGCATGTTTCCCAGTCCCAGCAACCTCCTTAAGTTCCTTCAAGTTGCTGGAAGCCTTTTTTAATTGCTGCACACCTTCAGTCCTTTCTCCTGCGAAGAATGGGTTATAGGGATTAGGTGTATCTGTCTCAGTTTGGCTTTCACTTTTCCTTCATTCCTGCTATTGAATCTAAGCCCAACGCTGAATCCAGCTGCTGCAGCTGCTGCTGTTCTGTTGCGTTTCCTGCTTTCTGCTTATGCTTATGTTCCCACAAAAGTTTCTCTGGGATGTTCTGTGAACTGAATGGGACATCAAGGCAGTGCTGACTTCATTCCCCATCACTGACAAGCTCTTTTGCTGGATTCTCTGATTTTGTGTGAAGTGCTAGTGTTATACGGTCTGAACCTCGCTCTTTACAAAGAAAAGTCCTTTTGTCACTTCACTCTTTACAGTACAAAAGTATTTCCTTTGCTGCAATAAGCTATTAGGTAGAGTCTACAAGGAAGCCTCTGATTCTGGCAAATTACCTTCACTTGAAGTAATTGGGGAAACTGTATGTCTCTTTTTCCGCTTACTCCAGCCTGCCTTTTCAATGGGTCTCACATCACTTGCCTCTTGTAAGCAGCTGTACGTACATTTTTCACACATTGTTGCCTGCACATATGATCACTTAAGTAAAATATCCACAGGTAGTTAATAGTTGATAGCAAAGTAGTAGGGTGTATGCAAGTCTTATGTATGATAAGACATTCTGAAAATCCAGACCCACAGTTATAATGCTACAAGGACTTGTAGTTGTCTTCTTATCTAATCTATTTAGGATAGCAAATAAATATTATAGTAACTTTGTAGTTGAAACAGACTGTTGTGTATCAGCATCTCATATGCCACAGTGGCTATAACCACTTCCCATAGAATGGAAACAGGAGTAAATAGAAATGTTCCAGGATTTTAAAATGTTCTTATCAACTGCACTGAACTCTCATTTCATCTTGTACATTTAGGCCAATATCAGCTTATGAGACTTGAAAACAAATATTATAGTGCTAAAATCAAAATCTGAAAGGTCTTTCTAAAATCCTTGCCTACATAAAAACTCTCTTCTGGTTTAATCAAAAATATGATTTTAAACTGATGTGAACTGTACAGAGCCCTTTGTGAAGATTCTCAGTTCGATTTACAGCAGGTTGATTTCTTTTTTAATATCATATGCTTAAGATTTTTTTTTCAAATGACACAGAAATAGGCTAGTTTTTAAATTGTGTAAGAGTGTCCAAATGGTTGAGGTGTAATGGTCTAATTTTAAGACTGATTGATCGGTTATACTGGTGCACAAATCCTCTTTGTTAAGACAGTATTAATCATGCCTGCCTGTAGCAAAAGTCTTGAAAAAGATGAGAAATACCATTGTGCAGTTTTGATAATAGCTTATTCTCAAAAGGATTGAAGAGTATGTGGAAGAAAATGGAGGCTTCAAATAGCACGTGTTCTTAAAAATGGAATCCAGTCTCTGAGAGAGACTGCAGAGGAACATGCTGATGGCTTCTTGCTCTCCTTTATTCATTTAAATGCAGTGGACATTTAGAGTCAATCTTTAGTCAATTCGTTTAATTAATTCTTATTCCTGTATCTTTTGGTAGAGGCTTCAGTCAGGCTTCAGTGATGCATCTGGTCTTGATGGAAGTAGGAAATAAGTTCTGCAGATCACTGAAGATACTTGGGATTAAACACACACACACACAGACACGCACACACACACACACACAAAGCAGTAGATCTTTTCTCTATAGGTCTAAAAAAAAGCCATAAAAAATCTAATTATCTATAGATGAAATATTTAAAATATAAGAACCTCAACATAAGACCCCCCATTTATTTTTTAACTTAAAGTACTAGCCAACCTATATTCCAAAGTTTGTGCTAGCCATGTGCAGTCACAGCAAAGAATTAATGGTAAGGGCTATACAGGCAAGAGCTATGAGCTGTTCACCACATTTTTACCTAGTTATGTGAGAAGAAACTGTCCAAACTTTTTTTTTTTTAATTTTTTTACAAGCAGAAAGATTAATGTGCGATGTCAGCATGTGTATTGGTCTTTAGATATTAAGACTCACAGTAGTACTTACACCTTCTAGTCAAGATCATGGTCTTATTATACTTGGTCCTGTGCAAAGATGTAGCAATAGAGAAACATTGTGGCAAAGGCTTACCATATAAATGAAGTAAACCCATAAAACAAGAGAAAAGGAGAATAATCCTTAAGGATGTTGTTTAGATTCCTTATCCAAAGCACACTGCCTCTTTGTCATATAGAAGAGAAACTTCAGTGACCTAGTGAATCCCAGAGGTTTTACTAGCTTACATCCTGGAAGCATTACTGTATTTTTATGTTTTGTATAGAATAACTGAACTGGTCCAGAAGAACACCATATGAGAACTCAATTTAACAAATTCCAGTTTAATTTCTCTCTTCCAAGGTTGCATTAATGATGTTTGAGGTTTGGCCCTGCTGGTCTCCTCAGAAGTAGGTAATGCTTTTTAGCTTTAAAGAGCTAAAGTTCAACCTAATGGAACATGATAGCCTCATTGCATTGAATTCTGGGTTGCTTGAATTCCTGATTTTAAGAAACTTTCAAATGTCTGAAGAAACCTTCATGAAAGCAGTTTTACCAGTATGTACCAACTTTGAGGAAAGCACATGTGTAACTAAAGGGTGAAAGCCGAAGTCTGTGTGAACTCCGGATTCAAAAAATCGATGAACTCAATGTTACGGAAAGCTGGTGTTTCAGAATGCAATATCTGAGACTGTGCGCCTGCTTTTTTGAAATGGAATGCTTACTTCAAAATAAGCTTTAAAGCATGCCTAAAAATCAAAACTAAGGCTCAGGAAAAGTGAGTTTTTGGTATCTGGCTATCCAGTAAAATGAGTATAAATTAATTCTTCTTTTGTCTTTTCTGTGATTTAGTGTAGCAGTTCAAATACCCCCTAATGATTATACTTAGCATTATAATTTAGTTTATTCTGTAGTGATCACAATCATCTTCACAATGCAGAGAAAAAACACCCATTTTCTTTGGTGACTCTACTGTCATTCAGCTATTATAAGTTCCACTGATGAGTATATCTGGTCGCTTGATGTTTGGGAATGCTAGGTGGGTTACTGTTTCTACACAAGAGGCCAGCTTTAGTACCCCGTCTGCACATTTCCTTTTCCTTAGGTATTTCCTTCGTCTTATGGAGAGGTGGCGGAGTATCTCCATGGTGCACCAATGTCTCATGACACTGTATGGTGGGATTAGAGCAAGAGCCTTGTTGGAAAACAAAATGGCTTGTTTGTGATGTTAGCCATTACTTAAGAATACATCTTGGGGATATTCCATTTGCTGTCAACCCTACTCATTCCTGGTGGTGCGAGGATGTCAGGCTCCTGCTGGAAATCTCCAGTAATCTGCTGACACTAGAGGTATCCAGAAAGTGTTTGAATGGGCAGGTTATGAGTAGTCAATAAAAACATTTTATGAATGAAAAAGTATGTTTGTCCCTGGTGTGGAAATAAGCTCAGGTTTAGCAATGGCTGGAGG
>VXAL01006933.1:114537-130937 GCA_013399475.1 Chauna torquata
CTGAAATACCTTTTGTCATTCAGGAAACAAAAATCTAACCCATTTTGTTTCTTCCTCTGAGGCAAATTTTTCTAACACTACTTTGTCTTTCATCTCAGTACTTTTGAATGTGTTGCTCTACCAATGGGTTTCTTTTTATATGTTCATATGTTAAGATGGAAATAACATTTAAATAGAGCATAAAGCATGATATTTTGAAAGACATATCTGTGTCCTCAACAGAGATAGCAGCTACTTAAAAAAAATCCCTTCATGTCTTTGAATATCTATTAAAGTCATTGTCGGGTCTACTAAACAGTTTCTGTAACAAACTTTTCATATGCAAAGGGAAGTTGAACTCATAAGATCCTGGAAGAGATAGACCTTTTTCCACCTTGTGTAGTAAAAACTACATTCTCAGTGTCTAGTTAAGAGTAACATTGCTTAGCCTAACTTATAACTTTGTCTCTACCAAATCTTTTTGTCTGTATGTGTTCTGAGCACTTAAACTCTTTCCCAGGAAGGCACTGTAAAGATCTGAGCTCTGCCATATTTGTATTCAACATCCGTATAGGATTCTTACTTGATGTTTTAGAAGGTTTGATAGTGTTTCTTATGTGTCCCCTAGAGAAATCTTTCATCCTACCAAGAGATCCAAAGACTCCTGGTTTTTGAGCCTCTTCTTCCTTCTCTCTCAGACATACAGAGGACGTAATGTCTCTCAGCACTGAAACACTGGCTTCTACTCCTTTCAAAGCTGCTGCTGCTGCTGCTGCTGAGTCAGCTGGAGGGATTATTAGGTGGAGAGTTTAAGACCTGCATTCTCTGCCTTGTCAGGGACTACCTGTGTGTGTGGTCTGCACAGCGCTTGCAGTCCTGTCCTGCCATCACAAACAGAGATACTTGGATTCCCCCTCGTGGTTGTATACTGCAGCTCTCCCTATTTAAACTACTGAGCTTTGATTTTGGAAACTAGACAGGATTACCCATTCTGCCACTTTTTGCTATAGAAAGTGTATCCCTTATAAACTGTACTCAAGAATGAGAAACTGTGGTTTAAAATGTTTTCTTTCACTCAGTCTTTCAGGCTGTCCGCGAGCGAAGAAAAGTGGAATCAGGATAGCACAAAGCAAGGAAGACAAAGAAGACCAAGAGCCAATTAGGTGAGAACAAATATTGTCAAAGGGCCTTCATGTGTTGTATGACAGGTCATATATATCCAAGAGCAGGTAGTTTAGGTGGGAAATAGTTTTGCTTAAGAAAAAATACATAGCTCTCTAAATCCTAAAGAATTCTGCACTGGCCCCATCGACTTCAGTGACTGAACTGCAAATCAAGGATCTGTGCTGATTTATTCTAGCCAAGGATATGATCTTCTATTATTTAGAAGCAGTTTAAGTGCATTTTTCACACGAAATTCAAAAACTACTCCTTATCTCCTAAAAAAACCTGCAAGTTGTTTGCGTAATATAGACAAACCATACATGCTAAATAATAGCATGTATGTAATAGTATTTACAGGAATAGAGAACTGAGTATTTGTATGAAATTACCACTAAGAATCTGACTGCTTATGCAGTTTGCAAGAAGAGGAATACTTACCTATAGGTCTCCTATAGGTTTCTTTTTGCAAAGCATTCTGATATCAGTGGCTGCTGCACTCAACAGGTTTAGTGACTGCTCTGAACCATTCAGGACCAGATCCTCCATGTAGAGTTGCAGCAATGTTTTAGTGTAGGACAAACAGTGAAATAACCAGCCTTGTTTTGACATGTGCTATGTAGTGGCATACTGACTGAAATATTTTCTTCAAACATTTCACTTTGAAGATTCTAACCTTTGAAGATTCTCTTCCTTCTGAGCCTGGTTATTTGTTTTTTGGAAGTATACAAATGTATGGGGGATTCTCAAGTAACAGATGAATATGGAACTGCCTTCATGATCTCTCTAGGCCATAGCACATATTTCATTATAATCTCTCCAATTCAGAGAGTGGTTAAAGGCACTCCACATTTCTGATGTAGTAGGCACTATGATTTTGTATCATCTCTCATAATCTGACTCCTGATTTTTAGTCTGGCAATGTCCTTTCAGTGCAGAAAAGGATCATGTTATATCAAACTCTGTTTATACCTAACATTTGCATGACTTCAGACAAGTCTTCTTTAGATTCCATACACATACTTAAAAGGTAACAAGGATAATACTAAGTGCTTAGAGATTTTTTATGGGCAATTTCCCTACTGAGTGAAGCTCAGTAGCCACCCTTTCAATTCCAGTGTGATATTTACTGTAATGAACACTGGCAATTCAAACATATATCTCACTCCTTTTGTTGCAATTGCACAATATCATTCACTGGCTATCCTCCTTATGGTTTATCAAAGAACAACTTTTTTTTTTTTTTTTTTTTATATTAGTGAAGTTCAGTTTGTAGTTTTACTCACTAATGGGTATCTTTAATATTTTTAAAACCACAGTGCATGATTGTTCTTTTCTTTTCATGTCGGGTTTATTTTGACTTTGTTGTAGAGGCTACCAGGTATTTGATGGCAAGACAATAAAGTTTATCTCATCTATCTGCTATCCAGATGTCCAGTTCCTGGTTGTGATGGTCAGGGTCATATAACTGGAAAATATGCATCCCATCGCAGTGCATCAGGGTGTCCTCTAGCTGCCAAAAGGCAAAAGGATGGGTACCTAAATGGCTCACAGTTCTCTTGGAAGTCAGTGAAGACGGAAGGAATGTCATGTCCAACCCCAGGATGTGATGGTTCAGGACATGTCAGTGGTAGTTTTCTTACTCATCGTAGGTGAGTAATTATGGCTTACATTTTTCACTTAAGCTTATTATTTAAATTATATTAACAAGGTTTGGAATACAGCTTTTTGTCATGACATTTGTCTGTTCCTTTTGAATTTCGGTATTACTTTGAAAAATAGGCTTCCTACATACGTTTTTAGATAACTAGAAATCAAGACTTATGATTTTTTAAATGCAAGTCTTTG
Organism: Chauna torquata; assembly: GCA_013399475.1. Lineage (NCBI taxonomy): Eukaryota > Metazoa > Chordata > Aves > Anseriformes > Anhimidae > Chauna > Chauna torquata. Next base: position 117,526 of record VXAL01006933.1, read on the forward strand.
CATTCAAATCTGAAATCTGAATCTATAATGCACAGAAGATTATAGGGAAAAAAGTGTGCACGACAATAACTGTAAATATGCTATTGCTTTATTGAGTAACTCTGGACAAATTACTTCAGGATAGGCTTTGTAACACACATCTGAATCCACCTGATTTTCGGAGGTGTTGAACACACTGTTGTTTCCCAAACAAGAATGGAATGAAAGAATTTTCAGGAACCAGTTCCATAAATATGATGTACTTTTGCTCATTTGGTAATGAAAATGTTCACTCAGAACAGTAAACAGATTACAGAATAGAAACCCAAACAGTATGCAGCAGATTAATTAAAAATAATGGAATACAAATATTTGACAAAAGAAATACAAAGTCCAATTTTTCATAAGCAAAAATAAGAGAACTTCAGTGATGACATTTTTCATAGCTTTTAAGAGATTAGTGGCTAGTCTACTAGGGATAAATTTTATCCCCATTTTAAATATTAGTTTATGAGGAAGCAAGGGTGTTTTTGGAGCTTTAGGTGGGAATCTTAGTGTAAGCATGACTACAATGCCAGGGCAAATCTCTTTTTTCCATAGTAACTAATATAAAACTCTATTACTTCAAATATGTCACATTGATGTGCCTAATTTATCACCCTTCTCCAGGCAGACCTCAGTTGAACTTCTGTACCTTTTAGTTAACTAAGCCAACCTGATCTTGTTTTGTAGTCACTTCTAGCTATAGAGGTGAAAAGTTTACTTCTTCTTACTTCTCATGCCTATAACGATTTCCTTTGGTTCTTTCTCTGATAACCCTTTAAATCTTAACTCAAAAGCCCTACCCTTAGTGCAACCTCTCCAAACTTTGTTCACATAGTTCCTCTATATTATGTTCAGACCTGTTTTTCTACTCAGTGTTCATATGGTATCTACTGTGAAGGGATTTTGGTACACGACCTGAGGTGCTACCCAAGTGGTCAAACATATTAAACAGCCTACAGAATCAGAATCACAGAATGGGCAGGGTTGGAAGGGACCCCTGAAGATCATCTAGTACAACCCCTCTGCCGACCAGGATCACCTAGAGCACGTTGCGCAGGATGGCATCCAGGCGAGCTTTGAGTATCTCCAGAGAAGGAGACTCCACAACCTCTCTGGGCAACCTGTTGCAGTGCTCTGTCACCCTCGCAGGAAAGAAGTGCCCGCTCATGTTGAGCCAGAACCTCCTGTGTTTCAGTTTGTGCCCATTGCCTCTCGTCCTGTCACTGGGCACAACTGAAAAGAGATTGGCTCCATCCTCTCGACACCCTCTCCTCAGATGTTTCTATACATTAATGAGGTCTCCCCTCAGTCTTCTCTTTTCCAGGCTAAACAGCTCTTTCAGCCTGTCCTCGTACGATAGGTGCTCCAGTCCTCTAATCATCTTAGTAGCCCTTCTCTGAACTCGCTCCAGTAGTTTGATGTCCCTCTTGTACTGGGGAGCCCAGAACTGGACACAATACTCCAGGTGTGGCCTCACCAGGGCTGAATAGAGGGGGAGGATCATCTCCCTTGACCTGCTGGCAGCACTCTTCCGAATGCACCCCAGGATACCATTGGCCTTCTTGGCCACAAGGGCACATTGGTGACTCATGGTCAGCCTGCTGTCCACCAGGACTCCCCGGTCTCTCTCTGCAGAGCTGCACTCCAGCAGGTCGACTCCCCAGCCTGTACTGGTGCTTGGGGTCATTCATCCCCAGGTGTAGGACCCTGCACTTGCCCTTGTTGAACTTCATGAGGTTCCCCTTGGCCCAACCCTCCAGCCTGTCAAGGTCCCTCTGAATGGCAGCACAGCCCTCTGGGCTATCAGCCACTCGTCCGAGCTCTGTGTCGTCAGCAAACTTGCTGAGGGTACACTCCGTTCCATCGTCCAGGTCGTTGATGGTTAAACAACACTACAGAAAACACTACAGCTCCCATAGGCTTTAGGGAGTAGCAGATACAAAAGCCCTGACCATTTCTGCAGATATACACATGTGGATTTAAGTTTCTGACTTTCAGTAAAATATCAGTTTTAATGTTCATAGTTCAGTTTACCTTAATTCATAATGGTGTAATACTCATTTAACTTAGGGAGATCTGTCATTAAAATTTGGAAATGGTTTTACCTTTAATTGAAAGGTACAATATAATTGTTTTTACATAGAGAAAATTGTTTCAGCAACTAGCCCTAACTTCTAAAAGGAATCTACGGATCATAAAATTAACTGTTCTTCAAAATTAAGGGGCAAATAGTATCTAGATTTTTTTTTAATGGGAATGTTTTTATGAAAAAAATACAATCAATTTTTTTTCAGTGGAGAAACCTAAATATGACATTTAGGCACATAGCAGCCATATGCTTTCTCTAGGACCATTATCTTAAGTAGAAACTGAGACATGTAAATGGCTTACCTTATAAGACCAGGTGCTGGGCAACAAGGTCCATTGTTAGAGGAGAGCAGCAGAAGATGAAAGGTTGCTTTAAAAGATGCACTGAATTAGATGGATCTTATTTAATTGTCTTGACTTAACCAAGTGCCAACATTCTAAGTTGTTGTGAGCAAGTTTGACAATTTCTTGAAGCTTCCATAATGTATGGCAATATTAATAACATAATTAATANACATGATTAATTCTTGTAGAATTCTTAAGATACTGTTAAAAGGGCTTAGTTTATTTGTTCACACAAAGTGTCATAAAGTCATAGAATATTTTTGGTTGGTAAGGATCTTTAAAGTTCATATAGTTCCAATCCCCCTGCCATAGGTTGCTCAAAGCCCCGTCTAGCCTGACTTTCAACACTTCCAAAGAAGGGCATCCACAACGTCTCTGGGCAACCCATCTCACCACCAAAATCATGAAAAAATTCTTCCTTATATCCAATTAAATCTACCCTCTTTCAGTTTAAAACCATTGCCCCTCGTCCTGTCACTCAGGCCCTGGTAAAAAGTCTTTCTCCATCTTTCTCATAAGGCCCCTTTGTAAACTGAAAGGCCACAGTAATTCTTGCAGCCTTCTCTTCTCCCAGATAAAGAACCCAGCTATCCTAACCTTTCTTCACAGGAGGGGGCTCCAGCCCTCTGATCATTTTCATGACTGTCCTCTGGACCAACTCTAACAGGTCCATGTCTTACTTGTACTGGGGACCCCAGAGCTGGATACCAGGTGGGTCACAGGATAGCAGGGCAGAAGGGGGAGAATCACCTCCCTCGAACTGCTGGCCATGCTTCTTTTTATGCAGTCCAGGATATAAAGAGTGCCTGGAGCCATTGTAGATGCCTTAGGATAGTTTACTCCAGCTGTTGCTCAGAAAGGCACAGATTTGTGATAGCTCCGGTGTCATATTTACCAGCCTTAGTGATATGTCTTCAGTGCTCTAGGGTATTTCAAATTGCATTTCATGCCCGTGTGTGAATCAAACTCTGCATGTAAGATTGAGTTTCAGAACAATCCACCTACTTTAAGAATCTACTTTTGGTGAAAGAGGTGATTTTGCTCTTCCAGTGAGTGGATCTTGAGAATTGTTCACTTCACCTTGTGAAGCAGACATCTGCCATTGACCAGAGTTGTACTCTAAATGTCATCAACGGAGAGTGGGATTCCCCTACCTACAAATAGGCACCTTTTTTGCCTGAAGTGTTCATTGGGGCATGCAAGATGGCCGTGAAGGGCTGGCAAAAATAAGTGAAGACCTATGAGACAATCCTATTCTTTAGTTACGACATCTGAGAACTAAGCATGCTATACAGGGGATCTGGAAGGCTGCTAGACTTGTTAAATGAATGTGCTCCCGAGTTCCAGAGCTCTATGGGATGTGTCTTAATCTGGAGCTCAGTCTCACCCAAATTGCAGACTATGCATTTCCTACTTAAGGATGGAATATCCCCTAGTTTTTAGTGCATCCCTTTTAATAGGCTGTAGTCTCATCCTCTGCCTCTAACAACATTTTGCTATACAGCTGTATGTCTGTAAATCTCAAGTGCCACTTTCTGAAGAGAAGCTATGTTGTGACTGTTACACACTGAGACCAGGTTTGTGACACAATCTTTTGCAGATATGGCTGTGTTTAGCATGCATGGGGAGAAAGCAGGACTATGACCTTTAACTAAGTCAGTAAAAGCTCCTAGTAAAGTAGTAGTTTCATTTTCATTTTTGCCGGTACAGCTTGCTTCTCTCCTGATAGATGAATTTTTTCCCAGTACAAATACTTCTCTATCAGCAGAGTTCTCTAAGCATACATGTTAGCTGGATGCAATAGTGTCCTTAATGTGTTGAGATTTTATATTCTGCGATTTGTAAACAGACATTAATGTGCTATTATCCAAGCACCTGTCATACTCTGGAAACTAGAACAGCAAACTGACTTGTGAAAATTATGCCAATCAATTAATAGAGAGAGACAGACAGAGGTTTTTGAGGCAAAGATTTCTTAGAGCTGCTGTTACACCTTGTACACAAGGTATATACACTGATAACAATGGACCCTTGAGATGATCCACGAGTCCTGGTAAATCAGTGCTCCAACTGGTATCACATTGTCTGGAATTTAAATATGCATGTTTGTACATTTATGCTTCTGAAGAAGAAATAAGTAATCAATCGAAAAAGTCATGAACTTCAGTAAATTTAGACTCCTACCCTATGAACAAAGGCACCAACAAAGGTTTCTGTTTATTTAATGTTTGCAGTTCCTGTCCACAGAAATTCATATAAATAGTTTTATTTTATCAAGGAGTTTTGCATAGGAAAGAACGGCAATGGAGTGTTAACAGGAGGGATCTGAAGCACAGGATTTGGAGTACTATGCTTCACAAAGGAGCCAGTGCCAGCAGGAAAGGCCACTGTGAAATAAGGTGACCTATTAGCAATATGAAAATTAATTGAAAGGCATGTAATCATGGAGTCAGTAGATGGGTGAATGAAATAGGTTATAATAAAATGGTTATTATAGGGTAGCTTTGGTTCTTGAACAGGCCCTTCCATCCTCTTATTTGATTTAAGAAGATTTTTCTGGATGGAATCATTTCTAATACTACTATCAGTGGGGACTTCCACAGAGTATACTTGGATTTAGCAGCCCTGCTCCTTAGCACTGAAGGGAAATATGCTTGGGTTGACTTTGGTGGAAATTACAGTCATTAATGCATTTTTTAGATCTAGAACAATGTTCCTGTCCCCATCTCTTGCCCACCTTTATTTTAATCAGTATTCACCCATTTCAAACTTGGTAATGTAGCTTTCAAATTTCCTTTACCATGAAAAACATATCCTGGTAGAGCTATAAAATACAAGAGATTGTTAAATTATAAGTATTTTCCCCAGTTATAAGCTTATGTTTATATCATTAATAAACAGCAATTAAAATGGGGAGAAGGGGAGTTTTTCTTTAGTGTACCTGTATCTTCATTGAGGAGAGTGGGATTCCAAGATCTGTAAACAGGTTTATAGAATAGGATTTGTGTTTGAGCAGAAAGAGCATACCACTGGGTTTGCAAAACGCTTAGATACGCTGGAAGGAAGTAATGCACATCATCCAGTGCCTTTTCTTTTCTGAAGAAATGTACGTAGAAATTGTGAAGTGGTTATGAGAAACACAGGGCTGTTTTGGGCTATCCACATTATGCATAGGAAGACCTAGTTAATTGTAAGGCTGTGAGAAAGCCTGTAGGAAGATAATAACAGTGCACTCAGTTCATTCAGCACCTCCTGTATACCTCCTGAGGTTAAGGAGCACCACCCGCGTTATTTCCTCTGAAAATTCTATGCTGGTCACAGCTCTGAGCTGCACAGCTGCATTGCTAAGCCTAGGAACAGGCAGGTTAGGAAAAGATAAAAACTCAAGACAGGAGTTATCTTCAGCAGCTGCTTGCTAGAAGCAGACTGACACCTACATTCACACAGATCCTCGAAGAACCGCTGAGCTCCTGAACTCCCGATGCATTCAGGAAAGGACAAATGTCAGGAAAGAAGGATGGAGCTGTAGATTTTCACGTGCAGATCCTTTTTCTCCGCAAATGTTTGCTAGAAGGAGACATTGTCTAAAAAAACCTTTAACAACGACCTAAACTCCTAAAGGGTAGGCTTGCAAGCGCCACCTATGGTCAAATCTCCTGGTGCTCGGGGCTGCAGCTTGAGCCTGTGTCCAAAGAACATCTCACCCAAGGGTGTATCTGTGGGCGGTGTTTGCATGCAGAGTGCCGAAGGGGAAGTAGGTCTGTAATCCAGACACTTCACACCTCCAAACATGTGCTAGTGGCTGCAGATTTGTTTCTAAATTGCTGTAGAGCTTTCAATCTGTGTGCCTGCAGTCTTACCTCTCTTACCATCAGTGTTTCTCAGTTTCGGCATTTAAATGCAAGAAAATACTTAGCATTAGCTCAGTGAATGAGGCTTTTAGAAATGAGCTATATGATTGCAAAGGAGTACAGCAGCAGACCATGAGAGAAGGCTCTGTGTGGAGCTGACAGTTTGTAGAGGTGGGAAGTGTGGGAGGGAAGTCACTGGTGTGAAGCTGGAGACAGAGAGGCAGTGGCAGCCTAGAAGAAAAGTGCTCAGGAGGGATGAGGAAGCCGATCATTACAGCTTGTCAGATGACTGAGCCTGAGAAGGCCTCGGATTATGATGATCTTTTTGTGTTTTGTACATAGGATTACAACCTCTGTTATTTGAACAAAATCAGTTCTACAGAGCCTTGGACCTGAAATAGCCTTTGTGTTGATGCAGTATTGTACGAGGCCTGTAGATAAGACAGCAGGACTTACATTACCTTAACTTGTCTGAGCCACTAAATGCTAGCTACTCCTTTGAGTTCATGGAGAAATCAAAGTGCCCAGAATTTAGATGGAGGCAATCAGTTCCTAGCAGGAGTCAGCTCTTCAGCAGGATAGAAAGCTTATGTAAAATAAAAGCTAAAGTGTTAAAAAAAAAAAAAAAAAAAAGCAATGTTTGCAAATAAATGAAAAGAGGAAAACTCAGAAGCTTTACTAAAAAAAATGAAAATACAATGTAAAGTTAGATCAGATCAGATATGTATATATCTGATACAAAGTTCACTATGGATTAATCCAAATTAAAGACATCAGAAGGTGCACAGCTACAGTACTGTGAACCATAATGCAAAAATGATATATTTCATGACAAAATACTTTGTGTAAAAACAATAAAGAAATAATTGTGAGCATTCTTTAAAACGCAAAGAATCCAAATGGATGGATGAATTCTCAGGATGCTCTAAACTTCCAAAACATCATGCTTATGAGGAATTTGTGTCCAACAATTATATCTACGGAGAACAAAATGTTAAAAAGTACTTGTGGAAGGTATTCATATGCTGTGTTGAAGATAATGCTGAAAATGGTAAAAACTTAGCAGAGAAGAAATTTTTCTTGTTCTTCTATTCATGCATTTACAAAACGTAAATACAGTCAAGCTCCAGATGTGTAAGAATATTTTAATATGCAATTCATTTAATTGTTTGATTGTACCTATTTCTAGCCAGTCTTCTTGTCAAGTCAACTCTTGTCCTTTGTTTTATTTGTTGGTACAGTAAGTTGACAGATAGAGTGCCACATTTGAACCAACATTAATTCACTCTTGATTATTATTATTTGACTTTTTCCCCTGGTAGGTTTTTTAAAGATGTTTGTTTTTGTTGGTGGTTTTGTTTGTCTGTTTGTTTGTTTTATCTGCCTGTTCACTCCCTGCCATTGATTTATTTTGCTGCTTTCTAGTTCTTATTTTTTCCTAGAAGATCTAGGTTGCAATTCAGCAGAAGTAAGTCATACAGTGTTAACAGCACAGAAGAATTAACCAAACTCACTGTGTTTGACAGTAATTACAACTAATGGTGACAAGTGTCATCATGGTGACATTGCTGAAAGATGAGAGACATGCAAATGTGCTGACAGATTTCTGAGAAGGCAAGGAGAGAAACATGGCAGTTAAATGTAATGATATATATACAAAGAAGAAAAATATTAAATTAAATAACAATAGTCTGATCCAGATTTCCATTTATCAGGTGTTTAAAGCAGATTCCCAGGCTATGTCAAAACAAGCAGTAAAGCAGACCAGGGAACCTGTGCTGACCCAGAGGTGCAGTGTCTCATGTCTGTACATCCATGCCTATACATAAGAATTACTTTGGCTGTGTATAAGCTGTCGTTTGGTGACCACGGACTGTGATAACCACTAAAATGGTGCCTGGGCAACCCTGGGGAACGTGCTAGTTAGCCTGAGCCATGGCCATGGCTTGAGGCCATGTCCAGACCCTGTCTGGTTGAGTAATGTAGACATTCTTCTAATGTGCTTGTCCTGAGCACTGACAAAACAGGTCAGCTTTGCTTCTAGCAAGCACCCTTCTTGCACCCTTCTTCTCTGCGCCCTGCAGCCCTGGATGGGCCTGATGGCAGAGAAAGGCCTGGAGTGCTCCCAGTTGCCATACACACAAAATACACCAAGGATCTGGCACCCAAACACTGACACCCATCTACTGAGCATGTCCCAATGACAGTCTGCCAGAGTTTTGTAACTCTGCCAAATCCACATACATTCTGCTGTCTTCATGAAAACGAATCTCTAAACTCAGAGCAAGACCTCATGAAATGTCTTGCTCCAATTCATGCACAATTAGAAGTATTCACTGAATTACTGTTTTTGCCCCTCAATATGGACAAAATGATGTATATGACCAAAACAATGGTATACAAATATGTTCTGAGAAATTGATTTTCTTTTTCCTATGATATTTGGGGGGGAAAAAAAAAAAAAAAAAAAGAGCCTGAGGCAGACACTTACTGTGGAAGATTGCAGTCAGATCAGTTAAAATTTGGCAAAAGTCAGAAGTGACTAAAAGCAGAGCCTGTTCATTGAAAAAGGTAGGTTCTTAAACTGTGGGTAGTTCTGCCAACTCTTTTCATTACAATCTGGAAGAAGGATGGAATAACATTATAATCAAATGTACAGTCTATTAAACTGAAAGACTCCTAACAGAGAACTAATCTAAAAGGACTTAAGAGGCTTATTTACCTTGGGAAAGTCAAGGAGAAAATAATATGAAATTCATATTAGAAAAAGCAGACTGCACAATATAAACAAGGAAAATCATTTTGCTGAGCAGAGCTGACAAATGACAGCAGACAGTAATTTGTACGTGTGCTTGCAATGTGACTTCTCCTTGATTTCAGGCACTTAAGCAGAAGCTGTCTGGTTATTAGCTTGTTTGTCCTCATTACAGATATAGACTATAAAAAAAGCAGAGATGTTTTTTTAGATTTCAGGTGGGACAAATTTTCCTCTTGAAGTATCTTTTTCTCTCTGCTGTTTAGTGAAGTGCCTAGAGAAACTGTGCTTCATTTTAAGTGTCTAAAGTTAGCTGGGCTTGGTCACTAAAGAGGTCACTCGAATTTTTTGGCTGCCCAGGCACATTAATCAGGTATGTAGCTAAAGGTACACCTTACCTGTTTATACACAGGAAAGTCTCAACCTATCTTTTCCTTCACAGCACTATGTGCCCTATTCAACTGGCCAGTAAATCCTCTGGTCTTCAGATCATCTGTCCTGTTGTGTGCAGTCACAGAACAGGAGAGAGGCTGATAAACTTTCCAGTAACCAGAGTTGGGCCCCCAGCTCCTAGGAGGCTCCACTCAATGGTGCTCGGTTCAGCGCACACTCCTTCCTTGCAACTTAGCAGGTGCCAGGGCCACCTGCAAATTGAGTAACATGCTGCAAAGTTTCCTCCCTCACCTGACAGTAATGAGGGATTTTTGAACAGTTATTACATCATTGGGCAACAGACAAAAACCCTTTCGCTGTTCAGGGATGATACAGGTCAATGCTCATTAGCACATGTGAGAAGCCTATCCACAGAGCCTCTGTGCTGAATAAGCAACTTCAATTAACAAAATGTGATGTAAATTAGCCACAGGACTAGCCATGTCCAACTGAAGGGCAACTTTGGCAGTGTTCTTAAAGTTCCAGCATTTTGAGATTCATTAATCCTTTTTTTTTTCTGTTGTATATTCATACCCCAGGGGAATTCCTTTCAAATTGAGTCTGCTCTCAAAGCCATTTCTCTCAGCTTGGTAATGTTCACAGTTCTGCGTGTTTTTTATTGTTATTTATTTTTAACCTGATTCTTATTTTATTCTTTGTTTTGATAGGCGTAATCAAGCTAGAACACTATTTTACCTTTTAAACCTTGAATAAAAACCAAATACTCTCTCAGCTTGTGGATATCATGACCATTCACCCTATAGCGGTCCATTTGTTGCTTCACCAACCAGATCTTAAAGCTACTTTAACCACGCCCCTCCAAAATAAGAAAGTAGTTCTTTACAGCAAGTCTTTCTGAAACAACGATCAGATATCATTAAAATAATAGAGAAGTTTACATTTTGTTTTTAATCACAATGGCTATATTTCTTCTTTAGCCACTTAGGTAGTGTTTTAACTGTTCTTAGTTCTGAAACCAATGCAAGGGTTTATTTAAACAAAATCAAATCTCAGCAACTTTCCTCAGCAGCTTTGGAAAGCAGCTTGGATTAGAAGCTGCCACTTTCCACATTGCATCAAGCTTTTAGTCTTCTTAACTTATATTTCCCTCATGATTAAAAATTTAAGTGAAAGTTCTTCTACACCAACATTCAGGTGTGAGTTGTAAATGCACACAAAAAAAAATGCTTTAGGCAGGGAACAATGCTTAAAAAGCACTGTGTTAATCAGAAATTATTCTTTTTGCGTGAAGAATTCTGAATTTGAGCTGAAAAGATGATTTTTTTCCAACACAGCACAACGGTGGTCATGGTTGTGTGGTTGGTGGGGAGGAGATTCCTACATGAGTTGCAGCCATCTCCACACAAACAAAACTACCTTGTTTGCAAAACCTCTCTACTGCTAACACTCCTGGATTCCCTTTACTGTGAACAGTTCAGCAAGGAGCTGAGGAAAAGCCAGTCACCCTTGAATGTAAATAAAAAGGAATGTTGGGCCAGGGAGGGTTCCTTATATCTCCGCTGGAGTTATTCATATTGTATTTCATCCTTTAAGGTGTGTAGCAGAAATTTACTCATGGGAATAAGGAAATCTCTACAGCTGATACCCTTCAACATAGAAAAAAATTGAATGGCTTATGGATTTAATATTAAACCAAGGGAAGGGCCACTTTGATCACTGTTTGATCTCTTAACTTGAACTTCAAACATTACCAAACAGCTCAGGAGCTTAGTTGTAAGAGTAAGGTTTCATCCACTAACAAAATGAAGCAGTAGTTTTAAATGTGATCTGTATTTCCCTGCATTTCAAAAGGATTTAATCTGGGGCTTGTTTTGCATCCCTCTCTAGTCAGAGGTCCCATGACATGTTCCTTTCTTTAGTTTGTGGATAATGCTACTTTTAATAAACAGAAAAAGTGTTTCATTTTCTTAACTTTTTGAAAAAAACACTGTGGTAGTGAAGCTATAAATATCTTAAAATGTTTACAAAGTTATACCTCAGGATGCTTTTTGGTTACTCCAGATTAAGCCTCTGGTTTCTTTACTTCCTGTTCTTTGTTTCTCTGTAAACTTCAGCACTTCATAAACCAAATAGAAAAGTTGCATTTTATTTGACCTGTGTATCCTCCTTTCCCACATCCCTACTTCCCTCTTTGGAAAATGTTTTCTTCACTTGACAGGCCAAGTACAATTCCTTCAGCTTCAAGAGCAACGAGACTACATCTGTCTACTGAGGCAAAAAAATTATTTAACAGAGCACAGCTGGAACCCAGATAACTAAAATCAGTCACCCAGAAAATTACTCCACTTGATCAATGATCCCTCCACTCAGATGGCCTTTCTTGTTTGTATCCTTGAGGACGGTACAATTACATTCTTGAAGCAGTTCAGCATTTAAGCCCACATTTCTTTGTTTTAAACTAGATTTCTTGGTAAATGTGTACTAACTACTACTGAGATATCCCTTTAAAACTTTTTTTTTTCCCTGCAATAATTTTCCTTTTATTTTGGGACCAATTTCACCTTATTTTCTAAATCCAGTGAATATATGGCTAGACATAGGTTGCAGTAATGTAACCAGACTCCTAAACAAGAAAGAAAACGCATTCTTCACATTGTGTTCAGCTCTTAACAAATGCAATCACCATATGCACTTCATCCTCATTTGTGCATACAGTCTTTCTGCATACCTTTTAGATGACTGGGTTTCTGTAAGTCACTACTCTTCAGGGCAGTTTGGCTAAAATGTAGATGTACATATGGATGGATCTTATTTTGTAGAGTATGGGGCTAATAATACTTTACCTCTGCATGCCTCCATTTATAAAGTCTTGAAAAAAACTCCAGAAAAAAAAGAAGCCTGATTAATGCAGGTTGAACTTGCGTGGCGTAAAATCCAGTCATCCCTTCTGCCTATCCATCCTACAGGTGTATAGTGTATAGAAGTGTCTGTTGCATTGACAAAGCAATTCACATAAAGGAAAACTGCATGAGCAGGTTCCAGACATGAACCTCCCCATTTAGCACCCGTGCCCAACAAAAGCAAGTTTCCAATATAAATGATGTGTTATGATGTCAGAGGTATCCAGCCGACCAGCAAAAATGGAGGCATTCTCAAATTTTAGCATGCACCTTACAGGAGGTTTGCAGGACCTGACCCTAGATCACTTTAATCTAACAGTTTAATTAATTTTTCACAGTATTTTATAAATTATGGCAGAGACTGGCTTTCAAGGATGATATGCCAGACTGCACTTTTCTTTCTCAAACTAGAGATTAATCCTGACAAGAGAAATTCAGTGAGAACCAAGAGGCATGGCATCTCAAGGCAACAAGGTGCTGATGACCAGCTGGTTGTTGATAACTTGTCTCTGTGGTGGCAGCAGCTCACAGCTCCTGCTGAATCAGGAATTCAGAGGGAGCCAGGAGTTGGATATTCGTGCTCCTCACAGCCCCACCTAAAATGCTGTAGTTTCAAGCCCTGTGGCATCCACAATCTGACAGAGATAAATGATGGCTCAGTATGTTTATACTGTATTTATTACAGCCATACCCCCAGCAATGTTGGTAGAAAGCCTTATTCATTTTTTATTACAAAAAGAATGCTCAACTATGTTTATGTTTTCTTTAGCATGATTTCTCATGTGTATGAGAATAATGGCAGTAGCAATTGAGATAACTGTGATTAATTTTACAAGTTCTTTAGGAAAATGAACAAGCTGTAGACTTCTGTGTTTATGTAAAAGTCAATGCAAGGTTTATTAAAAAATAAAAAATAAACCAAAGCAGGACTACACACTAATTCCACTTGTAACAGAAAACCTGTGACACAGGCATCATCTGTAAAGACTTTAAACTTGATATTGTCCTTATCACAGCTACTAGCTAGCATGTTTGTCTTAGTCTTTTTTTTTTTTT
>VXAL01006933.1:137471-139971 GCA_013399475.1 Chauna torquata
TAATTTTACTTGATGAACTTTGATCACGTTCAAAGGATGCTTTTCACACCTTGGTGCAACAGATTTAGAAAAAGGGGAAAATGATTGGCAATGAAACATACTGTCATTAAAATAATTAGTAGAATTCTGGAAAATAGAGCTACAGGAGACCTTGAAAGGTTTTGTCCATATATCTTCTCCTCCCCTCCCTACTCCGTAGCTCTTCCTAAGCCAATTCTGGCAGATGCTTGTCTACATGTTATTTACTGCCTACAACACTAGAGATTCCCCAACCACCCTGTGCAGTCTGGTCTAATACTTACCTGTTCTTACCCAACTAGCTACTGATGCCTAGAAGAAAATCCCAGCTGAGTCAAACTTCACAAAAATTCAGAGGCCTCAGTTTTGAATTACTGCCCTCTCCTGAAGATAAGCAATTTACATTTCCAACACATAGTTACATCATAGTCATTATCAATCTAGTAAGAGGATCAAAGTCAACAGTTCCCTCTTTTCAACAGTAAAATTATATTAAGCATAACAAAATATTTATTGATAAACCTTTAGAAAATCTTTGTGCAACATAGATTTCAATAAAATTTCACAGGTGGGTAATACACAATGGGAAAATAGTGGTAATTCTACGAACACCAGAACTAGCAGAAATCATGTTTCATATGAATTTGCATCCCATATGACTGTAACTGCTAGTGAAAGTTTTTCCTACAACAGGGGCTTCCCTTCCATGTAGAATCTTTCATATTTAATACAATGAGAAGTCATGCTTGCAGACGTTATCTCAGTTGGGACATTCATAACACTCTCCTCTACTCAGCTGTCTTTTTGCATAAGACTTAGAAGAAGGTATTTTTAATTTAAGACCTTCTGGTTATTTTTTTTAATTTAACATGCAGATCTGAGAGTATGAGAGGGGTAGGAACACATAAAAGTGAGAGGCGGAAAGAAAAATCTGCAGATAATTTTCAGATAGTCAGCATCTCACGTGACACATCCCAAGGAAAAAAAGTCTATTCAGATGGCAGTGCTCAACTATAAATTTATAGATTTTCTAGCTACTTAAATTATCATGAGACAGCAGCACCACTTCATACTTAATTAGGCCTTCATTGACATCAAGCTCTTCATGTTGGTCTGTAATATAAAAAAAAAAACAATTTTTAGGGTAAATAGTGGACCATGACTGACTCTAACAAGCACCTATGAAAGATGTTTTGCATTTGCATATGGAGTTGCTCTCTAACATGCACAAGCTGAAAGCAAAACAAGAGAGGAGGATGTGTTTCCAGTTCCAAAGCTGAAGAAAAGTCCACTATAATATGTTGTAGAAATAGCTCAAAATCAATTGTGACAGATTAAGCCCCTGCAATAGTGACAGCTTGGATTAATTGCTATATATACAACAGTAGTCAAAGTCAGAGCTACTTAAAGATTGTTTTATATTGCCGCATCACTTGTTGAAGTTACATCTATCAACTAATGGGCTGTATTTCCATAAGCAGACAAAGTCTGGGTCCACAATAAAACTTGAGGCATCTAACAACCTGATTATGCCAGAAATTGCCAAAATATAGTGACCTTGGTCAAGTTAATACTCACATAAGAACCTTTTCCCATTCTGCCTGCTGCTACTGCACAAACCTACAAACTTTAGCTCAGTGTTTAAATTCTATTGATTCTTTCCACAGTTCACTCTCTATGCCAAAGTAGAAATGGATGAAGCTTATTTGGGGAATTTAAAACCTTGTGTTCTTTAGCATTTTTTCCACTTCTCTGGCTTCTTTTTCTACTCTCTTGTCAACACTTATTTTAACCTACACACACAAACACACACTGCACGGTTTGTAATAGCTGTTAACAGTTGTCATCCAATGCGGAAAGTAAGGACAGGTCTATAAAGGAAAGTGTTAACAGGTATGAGTGAGCTCTGCATGTGCTCTTGATGGATTGGACGTAAGCCAGTGCTCATCTGAAATCCTTAGAGCTTTATTAGCACTGTGCTCTGCATGAGCTCGGGTGAGTTGCCTTCACAATGCTTTTTAGCTCAAGCCCAGCACCACACAAGACTGGAGCTGTCTTGTGTCTGGTCACCTGGGAACACTGGCAGCACATACTCTCAGTTGTCTTCACCTGTACAAGTAGTTGTGCCCCAAAACCCCACTCTCTTCACTATGTGCAAATTTTCTTCAGTTCCTTCAGTTTTGCAAGTTGTATTTATTAAAACACTTTCAGAATTTGTATACACATTGCAATATCATGCATTGTTCAGCTTTCAAAAGCAGCCCTGTGAATTTGCACAGAATCAAATTATATTTACGAAGAGCTGAACACTGGCAGAAAGGAGCTGTGCATGTTTAAGTAGCAGTATATATTGCAAAAAATGTAAGAAATTATTTACTGCACAGTGTCCCATTGACTAGGAGCATGGTAGGCTCCTAGGAGTGGAAGTGTTATGGGTGAACTTGCAAAACTAAGGTCCTTCTCAATGCCTTTCAGCGCAAAA
>VXAL01006933.1:144971-155794 GCA_013399475.1 Chauna torquata
GAACTTCTAGATACACAAAGGAACTTTTACATGTTATTCAAATGCATTGCATACTTCTTATCACCAGAGGAGGGACCTAGAACATTTTGGTGACATTATGAATGTCACCAAATGAAATAATATCAAATGGGACAGAGTTGTCAGGCAACTCTTAAATTTTTCGAAGATCCAGAATAGTCAGAATTCAGCTTTTTGAGAAAGATGGGCAAGAGGTCAAATATGTTTGCAGCCTAGATTTTGAAACAAATAGACAAGAAAAAACTACTCAAATGGAGAGTAAAAATAGAAAAATAATACAAGATTTCTAGTCATGGCACCTTCTCTGATTGGTCTTCCCACCCAGCCCTCTTAAAAACTACTTATAATGTAGAAACTGCTGTACTGGATCAAGATGTTGGTCCCCATGATGCAGTAACCTGCCTGGGACAAGGGCTAGGATCAGTCTCTTCACAGAAAAAGCCCTGAACTACATATGAAGCACCTGAGGGATAACCTTTCTAAAGAGAAATTTCCCTCTGAGTCTCATTAGATAGTGCTGGCTGCAAAACATAATACTACAAATCTCTTCTTAAACTGTGCTGTTGTTTTATCTGAACTATTTATTAGTAAATTTCTGGATTCTTCTTGTCCAGATATTTTTAGTCATGGTGTCCTTTAGCAGCTCTCATGAGAAATTCAACAGAACATTTTTGCATCATGTATACCTATGTATTTGTAAAATTATTCCCGATTTCAGCTCTGAGTACCAGAATTTTTACTGTTAATGCATGACGTAATGTTCTCACAGTATGAAATGATTCACCTGCAGTCCAGAGCTCCAGGACAAAAAGCTTAAATATGGCAGTGTTCAATCCTGGCAAGCAGGCAAATCACTGTATATCAAATATAAAGATATACTTAGCTGTAAGCCTGTAATTTTGTTACCTCATTCCAATAAAATGGATCACTTACCAGAAAACAGGTACATCCAGCGAGACCTAATTCATTACACCAGTGGGCTAGTAAGATACGGTGTACACACAAGCATCATGTTCTCTACCTTAGTAATCAACTGATCAGTGGCAGCTGAAGTAGTTAATGCCCACTCCCAGCTTCTGTTTCCTGCAAGCGTTAGCATTTCTTCTGAGAAATCCCTTTGCTAAAGGACGTGAGCCAACTCCTCTACTCTTATAAGACTATCTGCTCATTGCTGTGATCTACAGGCCCTTCTCTGTGCCTGTGGACTTAATCCTTCTTGAGCCTACTCTGCCCAGTATACCAAGCAATGCTTTTATATATAACACTAAATCCCTCTGTTGCTTTTGCCCAGAAATCGTCCCTATGTTGTTACATCCCCACACTATATTTTTCTTTTTCTTGCCTGTTCAATAATGGCTCTTAGACCTGTGATCAACTGTTATATTTTGATCAGGTTTCAGAATATTCCAAAAATTTTCTATTATCCCTACGCAATCTCCAGTGTTCCCCTTTTTGTTTAATCTTTCATGTCATCAAGTTCTTCGTGTACAATATATCAATTCTATGCTGATCAATCTTTCCATTTTTGTTCATTTCTGATTTTTAATTTAGGATCACAAATGAGATTATTTGCCTCAGTAATACCAAAACCAGAAAAAAGACAGCAGAAACTATATTCACAAATAACTCTGAGCCCTTTTTTGTCACTCATATATACAGAGAAGTTTTACTTCCATCATAAAGGGAGAGATGATGTGGAATGAAGCATGTGAAATCAGTTATTCATTTAACACTTGCTGGGGAGAAAATCAAATCTAAATCTAGAGCAAGAGTTTGCATTGCAGACTCTTTTGTCAATGGAGGCATTGATCTCAAACAGAACATTTAACCCTGCCAACAGTAGACTTGATTTTTTTAACTACCTCTCATGGACTGTTAGGAACAGCTTGTGGATTCCCTGGGGTTCACTCTCTGTACATTGAGTCACTCCTCACAAGTGCTTCCAAGGATTGTGGTCAGCCAAATTGTCTGTGGAAAGGATCAAAACAAAAGAATCTAAAGCTGCAGAACAGGTACACAGAGTCAGCAAAAAGCAAAAGAAACAGGATGGAGTCAGACCATCAAAAATACAGGCTTACTTTTCAGCATATAAACTGGAGAGAGTAACACAAAAGACAGAAACATTTGTGCCATGGTTTCAAAACTATCCGAAAAAGGATGCACACATGCCCAGTGGAAGTTGTTTGGAAGCCATTTTGTTTTTCTGAGATTAACATACTAACATTTGCACTTATTACTTGTTTTTGCATTAAGCTCTGGGCTCTGCTCAGTCTGAAAATTTTCCTCCTTGTGCTAAACAATTTAAGCTGCCAAGGAGAGAAACTTGAATCTTAAATTAGCTTCAAATGGGTCTTCTCCTTATGATCTGGAAATAAGATCTTAACACTGAAAAGTCAAACAATACTTCACTGGAAAACAAAACAAAACAAACAAACAAACAAAAAGCCCTGTTTCCTACTGCACACCAGACATTATGGCCACGCACACACTTCCATTCAAGCACACCTAAGAAGCAACCAACTGTACTGTTGGGATTGCAGGTTAACAGCTTCTTTCTTCAGCCCAGACACACTGTGTGTGTTCCATAACCTACACTTGTGGGCACCCACGATTTTGCTCAAGCACCCAATTTTCATTTGACATTTAAAGTAAGAATGAGCATCCCTTTGAAGAACAGAGCCCTGGGCCAGGTATACCAAGAAGGTATTCTTGGTCAGATCATGCAGCCTCACATGAGAATGTCCCTTGCTCCTGACTCCTCCGCTGTTGCCTGTCCTGCTATGGCTCACCAGTGGCTCTGGGGCTGCACACACTGAGTGGTACTGGCAGGTGTGAGACTGCAGCAGCTTCAGGGACACCAGCAGCTGTGGCCGAGACGGTCACTGGGGTGACCACAGCGCTAACTGCTTCAAATTATGCTTTAGAGAATAATTTTAGTTTAGGTCCTCTCTGTGGTTATTTCTCATGAATAAGTGTCATTGATTTATACACAGAGGCTACTTATAATTGGAACAGTACAAGCAGCTGCATGTTTTTTCCAGTTTTTCTGATGATCATGGGCTGGCTGGGTTATTTTAAATGGTTTTGTTACTTGAATTAGTATAAGTAAATATGTAGTATTCAATAAGATCTGAGGAGTGTGCTGTTAGTAAATAATAGAGTTTATACAGAATGAGCTATTCAGTGACCTCCTAACATACAGAATTGTTTCTGTTCCATTCTTCGCTGACCATTGCTTTTACAAAGAGAGGACAGTAGTGCACGAGTCATTACTGGATTTACATATTAAGAAGTAGCAAAATGAAGGCAGGTTTTGAGAGTTTTACACATTTAAGTCTTTCCCTTTCTGGACCATATTGTCCTTGCCTGAGGCATCATTCCTAAAGAGATTTATTCTCCGCATGCCTGAAACTTTAGGTTTAATTTTTCCTTGTAACATTAACACAGAAGACTACCGTGTGCATAAGTGCACGTAATACCACGTTGTGGAGTGTGTTGCCTCACAAAATCCCTAGCCATGCCCCAGAGCCTCACGCTCTGCCCAGCTGGATGCCCAAGATGTGAGCCACATTCATATTTTATCAGATCAAATATGAACACCTCCACCAACAGACATGTTAAAGCCTAGGTAGAAGTAAAGTCTCCACTGTGACATGAGTAATATCTAACCCTTATAGTTAAAAGAGGCATTTCAGCTCTTGTAACTATGCATGACAGAGTACCTATTCACCTCTCATGTCTATATACCCAGATACATTTACAGAGTTAATCTTCTGTGATGAAAAGTGCTGATACACTACAGCTTCAAGTTTTTCAAGAAAAGATGCATCAGGTATACCTCGTGAATCAGGAGAAGAACTTCTGCTTTTCGCTCACATTTCACTAACACAGGTAGGTACTTTTAGTAAAGTGCAGAAAGAAATGTTTATAGTAAAATCTAGTTTTGCAGCTCCATCCAACTAGCATGTCAACAGTAAGAGCAGCAAATTTAACTAATTTAAGCCTGTTCAAGGAGAAACTTATTTCTGCTGGTGTCAAATTTTCTTATTCTCACCTCCTTAGTTATATTACTTTCTTTAAATAAAAAAAAAAAAAAAAAAAAAAAAAACCAAAAGGAAAGAGAAAAAGGGGTTTAATCTTCTGAATTTCACGTCCTGTTATTCTACCCTTCTTTGTTTTCAGCGTCTGTGGTTATCAGAATACGTGTAAGGACAATTTCTGAAAATAACTTAAGTTGAATCTACATACCAGGAGGCAGGTCTGGAATACATACTTTCTGAAAGAATATTTCATTCCACGGGAAAAGAAGGAGTGATCTTTTTAAGCAATTGCATTTCCTGTAGGAGAGCTGATGCAAAATATTTAAAATGAAGAGCAAAATTATGATATATGTATATAAAAATGCCTGAAAATGGGTGTTGTATGATCAATTGAAATGCTGAATTTGTAAACTCATCACTTTTATGACTGTGCATAGTTATAATCCCTTCTGAATTGCCTAGCACAAAAGGAGAGTCTTTTTTTCAGGGTAGGTAGGTAAATAATCAAGAAGCAATATTCGTGGCAAAGGTTGTGTCTCTAATTGGACACGCTGATTCAGGTATTGCTGCTAGCATTGCATATGATGTGACCTTATCTATAGATAGGGATCATGCAAACCATCCCACGTGCGTCTTGTTTACACATGATCAGAAGCTGTCTGAACAGCGGTGCTTAGTACCCTGGAAAATTATTCTTCTTACATGCTTCAGTTTGAAAATCCTGGCTAAGCCTTGCTTTTTCAAACTGCAATTTGAATTCACCCACTATTTCTTAAGAGATCTGATGCACATAATTAAATGCTGATTACAAACTAGTCCATAGATAAAAGATATAATATATATGCTAGAAGTTATTATTAATGCTCTTCTATTAAATGATCTCTTTTAAACATACCAACTGCTCCCACCCCACCCCTGATCTCACTGAAGTCAAGAGAAACGATGAGTTTAATGAGCAGAACTTCAAAACATGATTGTGGCTAGGTCCAGAGCTGGCTTTGAAGATCTGCCTAGGCATTCTCCTCATGTTAAGCTCTCCAAAGAAGACCAAAAAAGATTTTAAACACAAGAAGACAGGTTTTGAGCAAAAGTAATTTAATTTTTTAAACAGGGAAGGCTCAGAACACCTAGAAGAGAAATAAAAAGGATTGTGCAGATGTCCCCATGTGCTCCTTGCAAGGATGTCCTTACTTCCAAGCTAAGCAATGACTTTCTGAGTCACCAGCTCAGCCCTTGCTTAGGGCCCTTGGTCCCAGGAAGCTCTTTGCACCCTCTCTGAGATGTGGCTCTCAGCTCTCTGCTATGACTCCACCAGGTCCTCCAGCCTCCAGAAGAAGGAACAAACCTTCTGCTTCTGTGCCACTGCGTTTCACCTTCCCCAATATTCTTCTTTAATAATGGAAATTTGTAACAATCAGGTAAAACGAACATCATGACTTAAAAATAAAAAACTGAATTAGGAGTCACTCGAGCACATTCTAATGTTCTGTGTTTTAAATCTAAGACCTAAAAACTCTGTGTCTTGGAGAGAAAGGGCAGGAAAAACTTTAAGAAGGATGAAAAAGTCTGAAATGAAGAATTAATGACTGTCCTTTTAATCCTGGTGCCTCTGCAGAAGTTACAAACTAAAATTCTGAAAGAATGTTTTTCATGATGATTCTATGAATGATACTGAGATTTATTTTTGATTTTAAGGTTTAGAACTTTGTGCTTAAATGAGAGTCAGTTGTTTGTAATGGATTCCTGTTAAAGAGGACAAGTTTTCTTCTGTGTTTCTTTCTCCACAAATTCTAGATTAGACTTCAGCTAACTGAACTTCAGTGCAATTATTTTTCACTGTGGTTGAAAAAATACCATGCAAATTACAATATAGCATTGTGCTAATAGTTCAGTATATATTGGTCAGGTGAAAGGCATTCGGTGCATATTTACAGTAAAAAGATTTTCATTTTTTCAACTGAGAGAGAAGATGAGTTAAAGCTTCCAGTTGAAATGTGACATATCTTCACTAGAAAACATTTTGAGTGAATGGAACATTTTAATTTCACTTGAATTTTTTTTTTTAACATTTACTTTTTTTATAAAAGAAAAAAAAAACTTAAAACACACACACACACACACACACACAAATCACCTTCTTTTCTCAACCTTATTACTTCCTGTCAGCCTTTTTTAGCTGCTGTTCTGCTAGGGGAAATAAAAAAAGAGAGAGAGTGAGGGGAACAGAATAGCTGACAATGAAAGAAATGAAAGAAAAAAATCTAAAATTTGCCAATTTTCTAACATTCTTTCAACTAACTAAAGTTTCAAATGACATGCTAGGGGTAGCTAATATAATCTCAACCCATGTACCCAGCCATATTTTAAAAGATGTCATCACTTCCAGTCAGAACTAGATGGGAATCATTTTGCTTTCCACAGACTATGCAAGCAAAACAAACAAACAGAAAAACCAAGCTAATGTCTGTTTTGTGAATGAATGTAGGACAGAATGATTAGCGGAGGACAGTGGATTATTGAGAATATAATTATCATCTGTGTAACTGAACAGAATTTTCCATTATGTTGATTCTCATGCAGCATTGCATTGCGTTTGCAAAACAGCATTGCTACTGGTTTTTCTCTATTTGTTTCTTAAGCAGGCTGTCTGTTCTGCTTAGCCTTATCTAAACCTGGCACCTGGGAAGATTGTTGTGCTCTTTGATGGGCCATTCCAAAATTCAAGGGCCAATAGGAAGCACAATAGCCAAACAGCGGACCTGCCATTTTAGTCACGAAACAATAACCTCAGTTATAAATCAAGACCCCTGATTTCACTGCCAATTACCAAACGTGGTAATTCAGTTAGCCACCTGGAGCAAAAAACATTTTAGTTTTGTTCTCTTTTTAGAACTTATTTGCCTGTATTGCCCTTTGCAGGAATGTCTTACTCTCTAAAATGACTTAATCCTAACCAGAGATCCTGTAACACACAACAACAGAACATCAAAGGTGACTAAAGCAGAAAGATCAAACAGGAATTAGGCAATCCAGGGAGCAATTAGAGGACATCAAAACTACCCTGAGGGAGAGAACAGGACTGAGCTAGCCCACCCTAGTTGAACCATCCTGTTAACTTTGATCAGCCAGGAAAACATGGATGAGTTGAGGGAGGTCTGCTGATAGCTCAAATCTCAGGCAACCTTGCTGAACATACCTTCTTGTCTCTTAGTGTAGTTGGTATCTGACCTGAAAGTTTAAAGAACTGTATCTTTCTGGTTTATTATTTTTAAATACAAAAATACATCTTAAAAAAAAAAAAGAGTTCATCTGAATGTCCTGTTAAAATATCACATTACTTCTCTTTTTCTCAAGACCTATGTTTAACTATTACTGTAATCAAACTATTTTAATTTGATTAAAAGCACCAGAAGAACTGTTGCATTTCACTGGAAGCTGAGGCCATGATGACTAGAGCAGGCCACTCCTGTCTCAGATGGTGTCGTACTGGTGAAGTTGCTGAAGACTCATCTTCTTTTATGCTTGTGAGGAATCTTATCCAAGCTGCTAAAAGCAAGAGATGGGCACTTCCAAAGAGCAAGTCAGCTAATGGCAAAACCAGAGAAATGATGACTGGAAGGGATCTCTGAAGGTCTCTTGGTCTGCCTCCTGCTCTGACCAGGACTATTGACAACATTACCTGATACTAGCCATGGCTTTGTCTAGTCGAATCGTTTGAATCTCTCAGAATGCGGATTCCCAGCATTTCTGGCAACCCATGCCAGTGCCACAGTACCATACTGGTGAGAAACTATTTTTCCCCAGTGATGTCCAACGTAAACTTTTCAAGTGGCAATTTACAACCATTGCGTCTTGCTATATATGTATCATCTGTCACTGCAAAAAATTTTTTGGCTTTACCATTTTATGTAGTTTCTCTTCAAGGTGTCATAAACTGCTGTTAGATTAAACCCTTGACCCCACTTCACCAAATGAAACAAGCTCAGATCCCTCAGTCTCTGCTCATAGGTCATGCACCAAAGGCCCTTGGGCTTCTGAGTAGTCCTCTGCTGGTCTCCTTCCAGTTTCTCAAAATTCCCCTTGATCTGGAGAGCCCAGGAAGGGATGTGTCCTTCCAGGTGCAGCTTCACATGCATCAAATGAGGACTGTGAACCCTTACAGGGTGCTCTGGCTTTGCCCACAGCAGCTTTCTGTCCACAGGGACTGGTTCTGCTCTTCCCAGGCTGGTCCTACATGCCAGCAGCCAGGTGCCCTGGAGGGGAGATGTGTTCTAAGCCGTGACATTACACATCTGGGAAATGGGCACGGTCCTACTGCATCCTGTCTTCAGAGAAGGCACTGCTTTTTATTTATGTCTGCAAAACATAAATATGTCTGCAAAACTGGCCTGGTGGTTCTGATCTTGGCTGAAGCGTCCAGGCACAGCTGTAGTATGAATAATAGCCTGGAATCTCTACCAGGTAAGGTATTTCCTCAGTGTAGGCAAGGGATTAAACCACTAACACCCAATTCCACCTATGCTGGTATTAAGGAAAACTACTCTGTGAGAAACCAGGAGCTCATTGGTACGAGTGCATTATTCTTTGGGAAAGTTTCTTCAAGGGAATTTTTTTATTTTCCTTTAGGAAAACTCTTCCACTAAGTATGCTGGCTGGCTATTGAGCAAGGACCTGTGGTTTCTGAAGTTTTAAGCAGCTTGCCAAAGAAGGTCCTAATATTATTTTTCATTTTTATTTAATAATGTTTTTCTAGCATATCATTTAAAAAGCCAGAAGGACAAAAAGTGGGTTATCCTATTGCACTATTTACTTTTCAAACCTGACTCTCCAATGCAAATTGATAGGAGTTTATCCCGAATGCGTTATCTGTGATAGTTGTGTGGGATCAAAAAAAAAAAAAAGGAAAATAGAAATAACTAGTAGATCCATATTGCACAGCTATTCAAAAACAAAGCTGAAAAGCTGATGGGCGTTTCCCTAAATATCAGGTATTGTGTTAACAAGGTCTGTTTCCCATACCTACACCTAAAAAATCCTCTCTTTGAAAGCAAGGTCACACTAAAGAAATGTCCAAAAAAGAAAGAAATATCTGGCAAACTAAGTTACTCTGGCTGATTTAAGATATGGTAAGCATCCTTCCTTGGACATATATACTAGCACCAGGTAGCCCGGAGGAAGATACTTTGGAAGAGAACCTGTGCTTTTTTTCCAGTTCATATAGAGCCTGTCCAAGGAATTTCTTATTATAAAGAAACAAACAATGTGTGTTCTGATGATCTACAAAACAGGAGGCAATTAAAGATACCCTAGCACATTCCAGAAAGAACAGTACACTCTTGCTTGAACTAGGAAAGAAACCTTTTTCAAAATGTAACCAGGCAAGGCACAATTTTCCCTGGAGATTAATATTGATTTCAGGAAAGGAGAATGGCACCTTTAAAAGATATCGATAGCATCACTTTCCCAAGTGAGATGAAGAAGGATATGTGAATCTGGCTTCTGTGGAGACATCCTCAATCTTCTTTGCTGGACCAGCAGATGTCATAAACTCTTGAAAGCCCATGGTCAGAGAAGTTATGTTGCCTTCGACTAATCTGACTATGGAGAAGCCTGCGGTATTTCACAATGTATCTGAGCATAACATAAGCTTTCCCAGATATTTAAGAAAATCTTATGAACAAGTGTTTATGAACTTAAATAATAGACTTGGCTGGTACCCTGAGTTTAGCATACTTGCTTACATAGCATCCATCTACACCATAACATTCACTCTGCGCGTGCAATAGAAATAAAAGGCTTGATTATATTCTTTCAAAAACAGGGAGTTTCGCTTCTGCCTTTGGAAGATTAAAGATCAGTGCTTAAGTGTTTAAGATTTAGAGTCCTGTGGTAGTATATTATAAGAAAAAATATTTACATATGTTTTTTTTTTATTTATTTATTTTAAATCAGCTATTTTTATAATCTGTTTCTCTTAACTGTTACCGTTACTGCTGACCAAATTGGTCCTAAACAATAAACTGGGTCATGATTTTGTGTCTGCCAAAGTCAAAGGAAAGTGTTTCCATTGTCAGGTATCTGAAGACATTTTGAAATGTCTTGAATGCCTCATTTTATATCCAGAGATAGAATGTTAACTACATAAACTAAACCAAAGAGGATTTGTGCCTGTATTTCTTATATCTGAATTGTTAGCAAAGCAAAATGTAAATATATTAACTATTTGATCTTTTAAAAAGCTGCTTTTTTTTTTTTTTTTTCCTATTTTAGCAAAGCAAAAGCTATAAAACTAAATTACTGGTATGGAATAAAACCAGCAAGTGGCAGTATTTGACAAAAATCTGGGAAGTAAGTAGGAAACTTAGAAATGGAGATTTACACTGTATCTGACTGTAAGGTAAGCACTTCTCCCAGCACTCAGAAAGAAAGGTCTCACATTTCCAGCATATTAATTTATTATCTTATTAAAATATCTTATTTTTTTGATACGTCAATTTCTCAACTAGAGAAATCAGAAACAGAAGGCAAATTTCTCATGAATATTTATATGAAGGGTCAACAGAAATGACCCTCCAAATTTTATAAAAATTTTTTTATTAAAACAGAGTAGAAATAGATATATCAAAACCATTTGGAAACTTAATTAGAAACCTCCCCTGGCACCAATTTAAAATAGCACTGAATCAATATAAATATCATTATGCAGGGTTTTTTGCAATGCATTTTAGGAAAGAAATTAAGATGTAGACAAACCAGATGGGGGGG
>VXAL01006933.1:159914-170129 GCA_013399475.1 Chauna torquata
CCCGCCCCGGGGCTCCCCGCGGGGCCGCTGCGCGGCGGCGGGGCTTTGCGGGGCGCCGGAGGGGCCGCGGTCAGAGGTGGGTGTTCTGGTTAACCTGCGGGCACTGGGGGCTTCGCCGTCCCTGGAAGGAGTGTGCCGTGCCTTTAGTGTCCCGCTTAAGAGCGTATTCAGTTGGCAGAAGGAGGATAGATAGGCAGAGCACTTTCTGTTCAGTTCAGAGGCATGGTGTCGATGTATGAGCAAACCGGCACCCACATGTTGGCCTTACCGAAGACTAACCCGGTTCAAGTTCCTGCAGCAGCCTGAGGACGTGTGACCTTACGGACCGTGCAGTCCCATTTTAAAAATCAGGCACGACCTGAGTGTCAGGCGAAGTGCCTGGGCGATCCTCTGCAGGGTCGGGGCTCAACTCTTCTGAGCGGGATTGTGCTGGAAATAAAATTCAGAATTGCGAGTGATCAGCATTCCCGTTGGCTTTACTGAAACGGTTACCTTTCCAGCCACTTTTGTCCTTACAACAAATGCAAAGATCTAAACAAACATCACATGCAGTTTTGTTTCAAGGCATACTGTGAGCAAACGATTTGTTCCAGTGACCTGCTTATATATTGCTTGGGATCAGAAAGCTCCTGGCACCAGCCCTGTCCTTCCCTTACACACATGCAGCAGTGGAAGCTGAGCAGAGCTTGGCCCTGGGAATTTTCTTGCAGGGCCTCCTGTAATAAATTGACTTGGGACTGTCAGATATTTTCAAAAGGGATCTATAAAGCCTTGGTGCGTTTCAGCTTCCAAGTATTATTTAATGTGAAGACTACAGTCATTTAACATTAACTGAGTCCCTCCTTGGCAAGAAGTTCAGCCTTTTGGCAGAGTCCGATTAGTCCTGCACTACTTGTAAACCTTTTAGGGAACAATACAGGAAGTGGGTGGTTAATGTTTCTTACATTTGAAACAAAGTACATTTACAGAACACCTTTTGCCTTGAGTTTACAGGAAACTGCATAAAACTAGTTGTGTGAATCATCTTAAATGTAAAAAAAAAAAAAAAAGTGATCTTTAAAGTATGGACTCAAATCTTAATGGCTTGGTTTCATGTTAGAGGTGGAGGGGCCTGCAACAGCAAAAAGTGTTAGGTGAACCTAGCCAGGGTGGAGCTCCCCTTACGGTGGGTATTTATAATCTTGCAGTGAGTCAGAGCAGAATGTATGAACAATGCGAGCATTATACTTGTCTAACCCCACTAATATATCAAATTTTCTAGTATCCCAAATCTGAATGATCATTCTGGCATAATGCAACCTACAATGCAGCAGAAGTAATTAAAAAGAAGTTACAATTTTTTTTTTCAGCTTGACAAAGTACAGTAATTCTCAAAATAAGCCTATGGATGACCAGCATTCTTCAAAACATAATGGCAGCCTTACTTTTCATCTGGTTATTGGTATTCTCCTTTTTTACCAGCTGACTAGGGGACAGTTATAAATAAATTAAGGTCTTCGGTACTACGACTTCTATAAACACAGAATTAATCTTTCTGCTAGAGTTCTGGCAATCGGCAGCAAATGGGGAGGAGATGGACCAGATAATCAGGCAATATGTATCTCTGGGACAAAGAACAGTGAAAGAACTTACTTAATAATCAGAAGTTTGAAGATAGCGACTGTATATAAATAGCTTGCCTACTCTGTATAGAGGGCCTACCTTTAGCTCTAGGATGTACTTAAGAATAAGTATTGCATCTGTCTGAGGTACTCATTCAACTACCGTGTGGTTTACCAACCATTTTTACCTTACTACTGCATAGACCTGCGGCTCTACACAGCTTTGCGGAGGAAGTCCATCAGCCACAGAGGGCTTTCTACATTCAGGAATAGGATTTTTTAAGCATGAAATCAAGAAGCAGTTATTTCGTCACCAGTTTGATTGTCACAGTTTGTCCTCCATTTAGAGTCTGTATATTAAATGCATTCTTTTTAGTGGTGGTGATGATAGCTAGATAATTAGAAATAATGAATTGATTTCTATTGAACACCTTCCCCTTTAAAACACAGACTTATGAAATCCTGCAAACCATGTTGCTGATGGGTTAAGCCCATTTTCACTGGCATTGGTAAATTCCACATTCTTGTCTGCTTTATTTCTTTCTTAAGACACAGGTTGTCTGTGATGTAATTTTGTAAAAACATCACCATAAGTTTTTTCTTTTTTCTNTCTGAAAACTGTCCCATTTTGGAAGCAGAGTTGATTTTGGTCTGCTTCACATATAATTTGTTCTATGAATTAAAACAGCACGGGGCCAGAACAACAGTGCAGCCAAATGTTTTTCCCCCACATATCAAAAATGTCTACTCCTAATCTCAGGCTCACTTTTGAAAACTGCTCATAACATTACTGGTTGCTGACCTTGCCAGTGCTACTTCTGGCTGTACATTTTCTCACTCTCTCCTGCTTCCCCCACTTTCTGGCACTTCCCCTTCCCTGCTGCAGGCTGAGATCCATGGTTTAGATTTCTACACAGTGGCTTCCGCCAGCTTCAACAGTGCTTGTGGTGCCTTGTGCGAGCACGTGGTTCCACCCAAGATGAGATGATTGCTCTCCTACATCCACAGAGCGTGTAGGCCTCTTTGTAGCAGTAGGGCCAGCATCCCAGTTAGCAGGTCCTAAGCTGACTTCTTGAGAGTGCAGATCCACCTCCAGAGTCATTTGCAAAACTGCTTCATGCCTTCAGCACTGTCCTGGAAGGTTCCTTTAATCTCTAACTTAATATAGAGTGCTGGTATATTCACAGAAATTGCTGAAACATATTTATATTAGACCATTTAAATGGTTCAGGAATGTAAAATTCTGGATATGGAACTATTGCTGTCCTCTCTTCCCTGATTGTACCTTATCTCACATTTATTTAGAAGATACTTTAAATCCACATGAGATTTCTGTGTTTACAGCCATTTCTAGTCCATGGTGTTTGTGATTTTGACAGGGAGCCTTTGAGTGTTGAAGCAATATGTTAGTATTTGTATCTTGCCTCAACATGACCAAAACCCAAACATGTCTACAGGCCTAGATGCACGTCCTCAGACCAATACTAAAATTTGTCCGAAGTTTTTCTTGGCAGCATCTGGATGCTCTCTGATATTTTTGCTAGCTCTGTGAGCATGATTAATTTCACTGCAGTTGGGTCTCAAAGACTGGCTGAGAATAGAACCTTACTCGTGTTGTGAGCAGGTAAAAATTGACCAAAAATATTTGTTACAAAAGAAAGTGGCCTTGATCTGTGCTAAGAATGGCATGCAAATTATTGAGGAGCAAATTACATTTCAAAATAAGTCACTTGTAATAATATTTGCTGCAAGTAATTATTATTTTGGCTCTCTTGCATGTCTGTTATGAATAGCATACCTTTTCAAGAAGTGAGTATAATTTTAAGTGATTAGAGCTCAGTAAGACTTTTTTAATTGTAATCATTCCAGGTGAGTGGCTTTTGAAGGTAGTCACTGAGATTAAATTGAAAGCAACAGTGTCACTTGTTAATGCGTTTGTTTACATGATTCCAACATATTCTACAAATTGGATAGTTTACAGATTCTACAAATTGGAAAGTTTTTTCCTTTTTTTTTTTTTTTAACTTCTGGGTTGTAATGTAAATGTCAAGGATCCATCCAAAGGGAAAGGGGAAAGTGCTAGTTTTTTAATTCCATGCTGAGTTTCTAGTCAGCAGGATAAGAAGTACTTAAGCATTTTCTTCATAGCTCCATGATATTTTCATGGAATCAGGTGCTGTGTACTCAGAATGCCAGTGAAAATCATTATTAATGCTTTTTAAGAGCATGTCTTAATACAAGTGAAAGAAAAAAAAAAAACCACCTGAATTACACAAATCACACATCTCTTTGGAATGGCTATGAATTACCAAAGAGATAGAGGCTAGTGGAAATTAATGACATTTTGCATTTTGGTGTTGATTTCTGATAACATTATCCCTCCTAACAGAGGCATTTAGTGAAAAGAAAGGGGTAATATGTATGACTTCTGTCAGTGCAGGAGTCTCTGGGCTATCATAGCAGAATGATGCATGCTATTTGCAGATCTGCCGTTTGCAAATGGTGCATTATCAGTCAGCAAAGCATCATGCCATTCTCATCTGAAAAATGCGGGATCCTTGTTTCCGATAAGATCTTTAAAAGCCTTTTAGAAAACTTCCAGTGGATTAAGCAGTTAAGACAGCAAATAATTATACCTCAGTCATTTGACTGCAGAGTATCAATTTATGTATAGGAGGTGGTTGAGAGATGACACTGGTACAAGATTTCAGTTAAAACATGGTGGTCTGTATATACCAAGTGTTTTAAAAAAATGTGAACAGATACTGGAGGTTTACTTGAAGTGTTTGAGAAGAACTGAAAGCAGACATAGATCTTGTCAGACTCTTGGCCGGGCCACAAACTGCGTTAGATGCCAACAATGATTTCCTTGAATTACACAAAGCAGGGGAAGAGTATAAAATTATTTCAATAAAATGATCTTAGGTCTTCTTTTGTAGGAATTTTAATGACAAGTGCAGAATTCAATTTAAGATTAAAACACCTACATTTATGTGTCTATACTTAGGAATCCACAGCCATGTTAGGTGTCTGAGCTTCCCTTACGGTGAGTAGCAACTTACTTAATGCAGTCAATTGACCCTGGAGCAAGGATCAGGCCACCCCAAAGGGGACACCCAGGACTCGATTCATTTGCTAACTGTAAGTATCTAGGTCCATTTGAATTCCTTTAAGGGAAACCTTCTAGCCTCAGCTGCTCCTCCAAAAAGGGTGTAGGTCTCCCATTGGGCCTGTGTCATATCTGCTTGCTCCCAGCAGATGTTTCAGCCTAGGACATCTAAATCAACAGCAAACACAACTGCTCGGACAACTGAATCAAGCTGCTGCTATTTGGGCAGTTTAATCATTCTCCAGCCTATGCTGACTGTGCTGACTAGTCTTCTGTTGACAATAATGGGGAGTTTAAACATCTGTATGTAGACATTGATATTTATTTGTCTAAACAAAAGCTTAAAATATTTTCAGAAGAGGATAAGAGGATGTGTTCTTAATATTTTCAACAGAAGACGACTACTTGCAAAAATCAGAGGCTAAGGAATACACAGTGCAGGAAGTAATTTATTTTAAAGGCTGCTAAAAAGGTAGTATTTCTACTGGCATGCCCATTGGACCCTATCTGAGTACCAACAAATCAAATTGATGCTACAAAGAATACCAAACCTCCCCAGCAAAGCAGCTTCGGAGGGTGTGTAGGATGTGAATCCTGCTAAAGCCATTCCGGGCAATCTGTCTGTCCTGCTGATGGAATAAGCAGGAGCATGGCATGAATGTGTTAAGAAGACATTTGCAGAGCTTGCAGAATGCGTTTGGTCATTAGCAGGGAGGAGAAAGGAACAATATTGTTTGGCATTTACTGGGAGACATTGTGGAAGCTGCAGAGGGACTCAGCAGAAGACCCAAATGAGTCTTTGTTACAAGAACGTATCTGTAAATCACTCGATTCACTAGTGGGAAAGTATTTCTATCATCTCAGCAGCGATGAACCTTCATCAAAATGTTTGTTGAAGGTGGGAAAAAAATGTGAAGCAAATCATACCCATAACTTCCTACAAGTATCTTACTGTATATTTAAGACACTGTCACCAGAGGAATACATTGTATTACATTACAGTTAATAAATATAATTTTTAGTTTCTATCTTTTTGACTAAGATGTATTTTTGGCACTTAAATATGTAACATTAGAATGTTAAAATGCTTTATTTACAGAAAGATGCCCATAATGAGTAAAATCAAAGATCCATTTGACCTATCCTCTAAGGGTGACTGGAAGTGCAGCTTGTAAACAAGTAGACAGTATAGAGCAAGCATGTAGTGGTTCATCCCTATAATAATTTGCAGCTTATGGATTTTGTGAGCTAAAGATGATTTCAATATTTTATATAAATCTTGATGGATTTCTCCTCCACAAATTGTTTAGCCTCTTTTTTTCAACTAAGCAAGCCATTACTTACACTCATCACTTTTGGTGGTAAGGAGTACTATGCAAACTTACTATCTTCTTTTGTGTGAAGCCTGCAAGCCTTTCTTGGTGTCCCTCAGTCTGAACATGAGTCAGCAGTGTGCCCAGGTTGCCAATGGCATCCTGGCCTGCATCAGAAATAGTGTGGCCAGCAGCACTAGGGAAGTGATTGTCCCCTTGTATTTGGCACAAGTGATACCACACCTTAAATACTGCGTTCAGTTTTGTGCTCCTCACTACAAGAAGGATAGTGAGTTGCTCGAGTGTCTGCAGAGAAGAGCAATGAAGCTGGTGAAGGGACTAGAAAACAAGACTTATGCAGAGCGACTGAGGGAATTGGGGTCTGGAGAGGAGGAGGCTGAAGGGAGACGTCATTGCTCTCTACAGCTACTGGAAAGGAGGCTGCAGTGAGGAGGGTGTTGGTCTCTTTTCTCAGGTGACAAATGATAGGACACGAGGAAATGGCCTCAAGTTGTGCCAGGGGAGGTTTAGATTGGACATTGTGAAGAACTTCTTCATGGAGAGTGTGGTTAGGCATTGGAATGGGCTGCCCAGGGAAGTGGTGTAGTTGCCATCCCTGATGGTATTTAAAAGATGTGTGGATGTGGCACTAAGGGACACAGGTTGATGGTGGGACTTGGTAGGAGGTCAGGTTGATGGTTGGACTTGACAATCTTGAAGGTCTTTTCCAAACTATATGATTCTATGGTTCTATGATTTCTTCTGTTGGAAGAGACAGTGAATATTCAATCCTTTTCCATTTTCTCAGTTCCAGCCTGTTTTCGAAGTAGAGGAGTCTTCTCACTGAAAGGTCAGTGTTCCTGAGCTTTCACATCATCTGAATTGTCCCTTCCCCACTCTACTGTGTTTTGAGGTGAGGGAATTATAACTTTCCACAGTATTTGCATGGACAGATCTGGTATGTGAGCTAATAGGATTTATAGAGCAGCATTGTGATGGTCTCTGTTTTTATTTTCTGTTCCTTTCCTAATAATTGTCAGCATCACATTTCCTTTTCTTGAACAGTTGTTTTCATGGAATCATCAAGTGTAGCTTAAGATCTTGTCCATAAGTAGTGATCATCAGTTCTAGACCCACCATTTTATTTGCAAAGTTTGGCTTGTTTTCTCCATGTACATTACTTTGTATTTACATGCATTAGGTCTACATTTTAGTAGCCATTCATGGACTGATGACAAGTCTTTCTGCTGTTCTTTTTAGTCAGACTTTGCCAAGATAAATGAATATTGTAAGCATAACTTTATCATCTCATCGTTATCATTGTTCACTCCCCTTCCACTTATGAATATATTGAACAATGCAGAACCCGTCACAGATCTCTGAAACTCTTCAGGTGACCTCCGTCCACTGTGAAAATTTACCATTTACTGCCAACATCTCTTCATATGATCATCTGGACTGTGTAGGATATTTGCTTTCTAGCTGCTTCAAAAGATCGTCACTGGGAGTACAGACTGTGGTCAGCCTAAAATTTTTCACTTGTTCTACTAAAACATTTTGGAAAGCCATGAAGGTGATCTAGATCTGTGGACCACTTACTGTTGATGTATAAGCCTGCAGCTGAAAATTATGGTTTTAAATGTTCTGTTTTCCCAATTCTACTGATGGATAGCTTCAGTGCTTCTGCTGTTACTCAGTTTTTCCGAACAACAACAAAATTAAAAGTGATGAGTTATATTGTTTTTCATCATTGCTTTGGGGAATTTTTGGGCATGAAGGACATTGAAAAGAATAAGAACTTTATGAGTAGCAGAGGCAAACATGGGATTACTCACTGGAAAGAGTAAGAAACGGATGCTTGGACATGAGCGAATATACTTTCTGTCCTAATTCCCAAAGAAAACTGGTGGAAAAACAACAGGGAGATGCCTATCCTATGCTTCATCAGCAGGGTCTGTATCTGAGACACAAGAAGAGGGGTGAGTGTCTCATATAACATTCTGATAAACACATGCCTAAGAGAAAAATATGACTAGTAAATATTCCAACCTCCTCCATTTTTCTGAGTAGCTCTTAAGGACTTCTCTCCCAGGTGAGGTCAGCATTTGTTAAGAGATGAGATGGGGGTATCATTAGCAAGCAGAAGACATTAGAATAGAATAGAACAGAACAGAATTGTTCAGTTGGAGGGGACCTTCAAAGATCATCTAGTCCAACTGCCTGACCACTTCAGGGCTAACCAGAAGTTAAAGCATATTAATGAGGGCATTATCCAAATGCCTCTTGAACATTGACAGGTATGGGGCATCAACCACCTCACTAGGAAGCCTGTTCCAGTGTTTGACCACCCTCACAGCAGAGAAATTTTTCCTAATGTCCAGTCTGAACCTCCCCTGGTGAAACTTTGTGCAGTTCCCGCGTGTAACCTGGTCATTTAGACATTAAATAAATGTTATGCTGTGGTGTGTGTGCTCATGGATTGGCTTGTAAGGAAACAAAGTTTAAGCTAAAAGGTTGGAAGTCTAGCAGAAAATAAAGCGGAAAGTATAGCCAATAAAGAAGAGAACACAGCTCGAGGTAGAGATAGAAGGAAGCTGTGGAAAGAAACTATAATATAAGAGAAGAAATTGTTCTTGCTATTATGAAATGAAAAAATCGCAGACAACTATTCAGAAAATAAAAGAGAGAGAAATAGTGTGTGATGTGCAAAATTGCATAGTTTTTTATTCTTTGAATTACAAAATATCCTTTTACAGGAAAATTTTACTGTGTATAATAGATAAAATGAAAATGTTAGATTAATATTTTCAAACCCCAATTTTATTTTGAGCAATGGAAAAACAAGCTGTAAATTTTCACTCATCTTGATTCATCTCTCAAAATGGTGTTTTTTCAGTTACTTCTTGTTGGATTCATATTTCTGAGACTTTTAAAGCTTATTGTAGTTTGTTTCCAGTATTATTCCCCACTTCATACAGTATTTTGTGATCAAACATTTTGAACCCTCTAGCTGTCATCTTGCAAATGTGAGCTTATGCTTAGTTTTGTATACCTGGGTAACATCTAGGCTTCTGACTCTTCCTGGGCTTGGACATTTGCTGAGTCTCTTTCCAGCAAGTCAAACTACGTGTTTACATCCTCATAGACTAAGACTTTGCCTTAAAGAAAAGGTCAGTTTATAAAGATGACATTTATAGTTGCTTATCTTTCCAGAGAAGTTTATGTATAAAAATAAGTTCATATTTTAAAAGCTTGTGTGCAGGTATGTGTTTATATATATACGTGCTACACATATAATGTGTGTGTATATACATATACACACAGTAAAATGGAAGCATCTGAGCTAAATTGTCTTTAGCATTTGTTCCATTTGTACAATGAAAAAAAAACAAAACAAAATAAAAATAACTTTACAGGCTTTATTACTGCAAACTTGGGCAGAGTTTCAAGGCAATCCAAAGAGATGGTGCAATGAGGGCTGGCTGAGCTGGAACAGAATGACTCGAATATGACTCATGGGGCAGCTTCTGGAATCTTCTCACAGTAGCCACCCCTATGGCCGCCCTGCTACCAAACCTTTACCACGTAAACCCAATACATTCCACTCCTCGCCTCTGTGAAAAGCATATTTAAGAATTGTCATCAAGATATACTTTCACATCATCACAATCATCACAAGCTTCACTTACATCAAAAAAAACCAAAGAATAATTCCCCACACCAAAATTAACATAACATCATCACAACACCGACAAAGTGGACAATTTACACACACTCCGCCCCTTGTCCCTTCACCACATGACTACAACACATTCTTCAAAATCATTACATCACAAATTCTTCACAACTATTATAATCTTAGTCAATATCCACTCCACGTTTTGCCTGTTACTTCTTCCAATTATCATCCTTATCTCAAATTCCTCGAGCCCCATGTTGGGCGCCAAAAAGGACTGTGGTGGTTTTACCCAGCTAAACAGCCTACCTCCACCACAACTGCTTGCTTACTCCCCCTCCTCAAAGAAACGGGGAGAAAATATGATGGACCAGGGCTTAAGGGTTGAGGTAAGGACAAGCAGGTTACTCACTAATTATTGTCACGGGCAAAACAGACTCTACATAGGGAGATTAGTATAATTTATTACTATAACTAGCAAACTAGAGCAGTGAGAAACTAAAAGCAAACTAAAAA
>VXAL01006933.1:174613-215664 GCA_013399475.1 Chauna torquata
CTGACATGGGGCAGCTTCTGGGGTCTTCTCACAAAGGCCACCCCTGTGGCCCCCCTGCTACCAAAACCTTGCCACATAAACCCAATACATATATAAGTTCCTTAAATATTAAAATATCTTGTTTTTACTTACTGGCTTTTGCAGGCTGACTTTGCTTTGAAAATATCGTTATTTCTCTAAAGGGTTATTTCATATTTCAGGCACTAATCTTCTGGACAAAAATAAACAAAAAAATTGCTTGCAAAACAAGCAGATGATCAGGGTGGAATTTATTTATTTTGGAACTTTAGAGATAATTGAACATGATGGTAGATGCCCATAAAATACATTATTTTTAAAATCTGGGCAAACATGTAAGAAATTCCCTGTGGCATTGGGATTTGAAAAGCTTGTTGAATACCTGCTTGGATTTTAAAAAAAAAAAGCTTGTCGTCTTTTAGTTCATGTCTCTTTGGTCCCATAAATCTGCTGTTTTTAACTGCATAGCAGCAAAACTTCAGTGTGTGGGAAATAAAATGTCCATTCAGTGCAGCCTTATCTTTAACTGCACTGGACATGTGTCCAGTGGACTGTCTGGACATGGGAAGGATCCGTCCCTCTGGAGACCAGAGCAATGGTATGAGGGGTCAGAGCCTCAGGAGGAGATATTTCTGCCATGGCACTGCTGTAGTAGCACAGCATCTGGTGCTTAATGACACTTTACCAGTACAAATTTATATGCTTAAGAGGTTAAGTGCTGGGTTTGTGGCTTGGACTCTTCAGCATCTTAAATTTTGCTTAAGGTGTCTTAAGTGCTTTTGGAAATCCCAGCCTTAAATTGGCATCTGTATGCCTCTGGATTAGAGGATATATTAGAGGATATATTTGTCCTTCTGACCAGTCTTACTGCAATGATTGTTTAGCTGTGGGTCCAGAGGATTTTTTTTTTTTTTTTTCAGTTGAACTTAAAATTTGGCAAATAGTCCTTATGGGAAAGATTTTTTTCACTGGCTTTCAAGCAGTGTGGCAGTGTTCATAGTCAAGCGAAGTATTAGCAAATTAAGCATTACCAAGAAGTGTTAAAAATATAGTTTTGAATGGTAATAACATTTTAAAGACCTATTATTCATAGCTGAGAAGTAATTAGTGAGTATATATTATTATTGAAACTAAGTTTTTTTTAATGTTTGGCAGCAGATAGTACTCATGAACATACTTAAGTAAATATATTTTGAGATGGCTATTTATACTGCATATTAAAAGAAAATTGTAAGTCTAATGTATTTAAGTAGCTGGTCTATTTAGTATATTAATCCTAGTATGTACCTGTGTGATTTGTTTCAGTTTTCTCTTTGGTGGATTGTGAACTTTTGCATCATTTTTATTTTATAAAATAGGGATTATACCCCTTTGCAGTTTCGGTCTCTTCTCCCAAGTGCCAGCTGAGAAGACGAGGAAATGGCCTCAAGTTATGCCAGGGGAGGTTTAGGTTGGATATTAGGAAAAATTTCTTCACTGAAAGGGTTGTGAAGCATTGGAACAGGCTGCCCAGGGAAGTAGTTGTGTCACCATCCCTGGAAGATCATCCCTGAAGATCAAAAGACGTGTAGATGTGGTGCTTAGGGACATGGTTTAATGGTGGACTTGGCAGTGCTAGGTTAAGGGTTGGACTGGATGATCTTGGAGGTCTGTTCCAAACTAAATGATTCTATGATTCTGTAAAAACAAAAACAAGAAAAAAAAACCAATACCACAGAAACACCCTGTGAGAGGTTCTTATGTTTCTTTTGGGTGCTGGCTGCCAGCAGTTGTTGCTCATTTCTGTCCTTTGCCTTCTCAGTCAGTCTGTGGAGTTAGCTGAAAAATAAACAAGGGAAAAACACGTGCCTTCACTCTGAATCATTTCCCTGATTTTTGTGTGCTGTGATACCTGTGAACAATGGTATTAGCCCCGGTGAAGAGGTGACCTGGAAAGGAGCAGGAGGGAAGGAACTGCTTCAGCCACTGCTGCCACTGAGGGAAGCTGTTAACTGGTCCCTGAGGCTGCTCTCTTTGTCACCGAAACAGTCCTGACCTCAGGGAAAACCTTAAAAATCAGCCAACTTTGTGAAGCAACTTGGAGAGCCATGTTTGGGTAGAGAGAGGGGTGGGAACTGTAAGTGGCGCTGCTGAGGACTTCCTTGCTGAAGAGGTCTCATCCTGTGTTGCCTCCTTGCTGCCCGCTCAGTGCTACCTCGTGCCTGCTGCCCTTGCCTGGGAACAGCAAATTTATTGCTTTGGAAATATCTACAGTTTTGACTTTCCCAAATTCATTTTTAATTAATACTATTCCCATCTATTCAGTTGTCATGCTAAGTATTTTTTATTTGAATATTTGAAAACTTCTGCTCTTCTTAAAATGCAGGTTGTCATGGTTTTGGCTGGGAGAGAGTTACTTTTCTTTGTGGAGGCTCACACAATGCCGTGTTTTGGATTTTTGATGAAAATAGTGGTGATGTTTTTGGTTGTTGCAGAGCAGTTCTTGCACAGTGCCAAGGACTTTTTTTGCTGCTTGTGCTACCCTGTCAGTGAGGAGGCTGGGGGTGCACAAGGAGCTGGCAGGGGACAGAGCCAGGACAGGTGACCCAGACTGACCAAAGGGATGTCCCATACCACACGGCATCATGGTCAGCAATAAAAGCTGGGAGAAAGAAGGAGGAAGGGGGGACGTTGGGAGTGATGGCATTTGTCTTCCCAAGAAACCATTACACGTGATGAGCCCTGCTTTCCTGGCAGTGGCTGAACACTGCTTGCCCATGGGAAGTAGCGAATGAATTCCTTGTTTTGCTTTGCTTGTGCGTGCGACTTTTGCTTTACCTAGTGAGCTGTCTTTATCTCAGCCCCTGAGTTCTGACATTTTTACCTTTCTGATTCTCTCCCCATCCCACCTGGGGAGAGTGAGAGAGCATCTGTGTGGTGCTGAGCTGCCTGCTGGGGCTAAACCACAACACAGGTTTATGTTTAAATTAATCTTTCAGGGATATTTCTACTATTTTCTTTTAATTCTATTTTTGCAAGACTAATCAAGTGTTTTAACTTTTTCCCTTTTGTTGCTTATGCATGTGGTTGAAAGCATTTCTCTTTCTGTTTGAGCACCATTAAAGATTCATTGAGAGCCTTGAGCTCTCAGTAAGCGCATTAGGCTAACTGCATGAGGTTGCTCTTCCTATGGCCCAAGTGGTATTTATATCACCTCAGTGATAGCTGGTTTGTAACTGGTAAGGGGCGACGAAAATGAGGATGTAAGTTGAAATGTGTTCAAAATGGAAACATCAGCTTGAATTATAACTTCAAAATGGCATTAAACTGTGAAGGCTGCAGTAGCACAGAATGTATTCTATCTGATGTCTTCACTTATACTCAGGAATTAACTTTTTTGCCTTAGGAATAACATGTGTAAAAACATTTTTATCTAACTGTTTCATGCTGCTTTCTGGTATTTTTAGGACTTTGTTAATGTGATGAAATAATTACAGAAATATTAAAAAAAAAGCTTTTTAATTGATTGTTGACTTAGTACTGGCAATATTAGAACAGCAAGAAAGAGGGTGCGTGATTGAAGCCAAATAAATGTGCTCACCTGAGGCCACATGACACAAGACTAGTAACGCTGATTGGGATATTTCAGACACGTCTATAATTTGCAGGTATCTAATTTCCCCTTTTTTTTTTTTTTTAAACTGGTTAATCCAGATTTACTTTTGGTCAAGAAAGAAGAAATATGAAGGGAAAAGTTTTAGTTCTTTTATTTAGTTTAATTCTACTTTCAGAATGAGAGGGAATACAAGGTGGGTGTTGATTGATTCTACACATTGTGGAATATGATAAAAACATATAAAATGTAATTTTTCTTATCAGCATTTTATTTATTCTCTTGATGCATTCTGTAACATGGCTTGTTCACTGATGATTAGGAAGCAGGACTGGGAAATTAGTAGTAGCGGGAAATGACAAGTAGCTTTAAAATTGTTTTAATTTTTTTTAATTATAATTTTGATATTGGTGTTAGGATAGACATAGCAAGAAGAAAAAGAAAAGAATAATCTCTATTTCCAGAGACTCCCTTCCCTGAAAGACTTTCTATTGGGTATTTTATAGTTGAAAGTCTTCTCCTAGTGGTAGCTTCCTGTGCTCTTCGTAGGCAGAAAATAGCTTCTCTCCTCCTCAGAGGGAGGAATGCACAGATGCCTGTGCTGAGGTTGTCTGCACTGATGAGGAGTGAGGAGATAAATATCGGAGTCCTCACGCAGCCCCGTCACTCCCGGCTCTTGCTCTGAGTTTGCTTTGCCAGGAGCAGGAGGAGCTGGAGGCAGAACAAGAAAATTGCTAACTTATCTACTTTCGCAGCCTGTCACTAGCCTCAGGAAGCAGAAAATTCAGTCCCAAGAGCTGCAGCTTTCTCCGTGAGGTGCCCTGGGATTTTCCATAAAGTGGAAGG
The DNA here is from genome assembly GCA_013399475.1 of Chauna torquata. Lineage (NCBI taxonomy): Eukaryota > Metazoa > Chordata > Aves > Anseriformes > Anhimidae > Chauna > Chauna torquata. The sequence continues at coordinate 179,070 of VXAL01006933.1, forward strand.
AAGAGCTGTCGCTTTGTCTGACACCAGGCGGGCAGGCTGCAGCCAAGTGACAGAGTACCTGTGTTTTTGTTTTGTTTCTACTCTTTATGCAAACCAATAGTGCTTTTCATATGAAATGTCCTTGGATACCATAAGAACAAGCATCCAGATAAATTCTAACAGCACCTCTGAGTCTGTTTGAATATGATACGACCATCACTATATTAGAAATTACTGGAATGTACTTAACGGTTGGAAATATGTTCCAATAAAATCTGCCTGGTAGAGAGGGAGGAGTGGCGCATGGATTTATGATGAATAAAGACCTTTGAGTTAAATTTAGATGTTATTTTTAGTTGCAGTGATTCCTTCGGTTTTCCACATCCTTTGGCTTGATGTTGATCTTGTATTGCAAGACTTTTTGAATTGAAGGAGACAAAATAGACATTCTTTAGTAAGGTCATTGGTATTGTAGATACTGGACATTATTCACTGGTATAATGACTATAATGCAAGATCACAAGCACTGCATTAGTGAAGGTGCTTTCCCTGATGAAAGAAAAGTCCAAAAATGCACTGATAAGAAAAATCACCCGTCCCGCTCTTATTTTTTAGTTTACCTGCCATTTGTTACTTCTTTCTCAGCCCTCACATCCACATATTCAACCGTAAGAGCTGCTGACCCTCAGAGCTCATTGCCCTCAGCCCATGGCCTGGGTACTTTTGTAGGAGAGAGATTGAAATGGCAGAGCTACAAGGGGCTTAAGAAAGGATCAGACCTCTGGTACTCGGGTAAAACGCAGGTGACTTCTGTAGCAGTGCGTGTTTTATTCTACAAATACGCATGCTCATTAGCTTGTAGTGCACCTGCATCCGTTTTCCTTACAGGAAAGAAAGAAGTAATCCTCCATAGAGCAAAATCAGAAAAACCCTTGTTACAAAGGATTGGAAGTATATTTTCCTGCTCAACCTTTTTTGGTGTTTAGGATTTTTTAAAAATTTATTTATTTTTGTTAGTCTTTAAGAATTACTGCAAAAAAAAAAATCATGTATGAACTTCAGTCTTTAACTCCTCTGTTTTAAGAAAAATAGTCAATGCTGCTTCTCACTTACAGCTGTTTACTTCCAGTGAGTAGTATCTGAAGATAAACCCATTCAAACTGGAAGGAAGGATAGGCTGTCCCATTTTTAACAGTGAGCAAAGTTAACTACCAGAATGACTTCCTTTAGGTTTTCGCTTGATTCATGGTCTTTTTGAATCACCATTTTATATTTTTCTCAAAGGCGTGGTTCAGCTCTGTCAGAAATAATTGCCTTAAGACAGGAACCTCTCTACTGTTCTGGGACACGTCCTGTGTGGGAGGTCAGAAGATGATAATGATTCTTTCTGGCTTTCAGTTCTTTCCTCTGAAAATACCAGTATTTCATGGATAGAGAATTTAGACTTAAGCATCTTTGTGAGACAGAAAAGTGCAAAAACATTATTTTGCAAAATGGTAGATAGGAGAACAAAATACTAATTTATGATCATAGCATAAAAGCAGTATTTTTGTGGACTTTTCACTGTAGTAGTTTAGATGACTATTAACTACAAAACTAAATGTTACAGCATTTGCTTCAGTGATTCCTGGTGTGCCATACAACAGTCAGCTTCCCTTTTTGGTGTCTTCTCTAGTGTGCTGCAGAGGAGAAACTTTTTTTTTTTTTTGATTGAAAAGTACAGTTGAAACAGTAAATATTGAGAAGGAAACTGAAAAGAAGCTGTCTGTAATCCTCTAAAAAATTTCAATGTATCAGTATCTCTTTACAATACAGACTTCTGCCAACCATCAGTTCACTCTTTGCTTGATCCAAGACCTTATCCATCAAGTGTTCGTTTTAATGCAGCATCATGGACAGCTATCCTGCCCTGTTTTATCGGGCATGGCACAAGCGCAGGGCAAGAAAGCAGCCCTTTCCCAAGGGTATTTATGTCAGAAATAATCAGTTGTGAGTCATGACTGTACTGTCAACAACCTTTTTCATTGTTTGGTTTTAGAAATAGGTACCCCTGAGAGGAATAAAGGCAGATTTTACCTTGTCTTGTTATTTCTTCAGGATGCACAAATAGCATTACCTCTACCCATATTTCTAAAATTCTTTTTTTTTTTCTTAAACATTGCAAGAGAATTAGAAACAATTATAAAATAAAATGTATAATTTCAAAATACAATGTTTCTGGAGTGGATGGATTTTGGAAAACTCTGAAGACAAAGAGCCAAGGTCATGCCAAAGTAAAATTTTCGTGTGTAATTCTTGTCAATTAAGCCGTCATGCCTAAAACTTTGAACCAGTAAATCCTGCTTGAGTCTTATTAATGGCACTGCATAGCTGGTTGGAAAAATTGGCAACAAGGGCAGTAGAGGGATCTACAGACTTAGTAAGACAATACTGTATTGCGTTTCATTGAGTTCACATTTAAATGTTTTGCTTTCAACTGTAATGGCAAAATAATTGTTAGTTAAAACAAATCCTTAGCTCTTGGAGCAGGCTAGATCATAAGCTTTCCATTCACCAAAACTGCACCTGATAAATGTATTTTTTAAGAATTGTAAACTCAAATTCCCTTTCAACAAATCTTACCTATTTGTGCCAATCAGGCATCATTTAAATTAAAAAACAAAACAAAACAAAAACAAAACAAAACAAACAAAAAAACAGGTTTAATTTTCTGTGTTTTTGTAAGCATGGTTTTATGATCAAGTTGAGTACTGCCAAATATTCTGCATCCTATTCTACAGTTTTTAATGTATTTATTATCCTGCCATTCACTTTTCTTACTAAAATTGTGGTATATTAAATATTATTGACTATAATAGCCACTTACCATGCAAGAATTATGCTTTAGTTTCCTATCGAAAAGTGCAGTGGCTTTATTTTATGTGCTGAATACTGATGTAGAGATAGCAAAATATCTCAATGCATATTGGAAAAAATCAAGTATTGTATGTAGTAATTAGCCAGGGGTAGAATTAACCCAGAAAATGAATTGCCAAGAAAAAGAGAACGGTGTAATTTTGTTTGTAAAAGAATCATTAAGGTTAAATCTTAAAATCAGGTAAAAAAATGTCTTGGTTCCTCTAGTGTTCTAGAAAATGTTATGCTGCTCGTAGAGAGGATTAATATAAGTAGTGCTATAGCTGAAAGTGGGTTTTGGTTTTATTTTTTTAAAGTGGTGGATTTCTCTTTGTTTGTTCAACAGTGACACTTTTTTTTACAGGGCAGTAGTTAAAGCAGCATTAAAGTGCCATTGACATCATCCAGTTACTGCCCTGACTTGATTATATAACCTCTTTTGTGCAATTTTCATGCTCTGCTCTGTTTGAATGTTTTTACTATGCTGATGGCTGTTTTTCATTTCCTGCTGGGATGACCTTGAATAAAAAAAGAATAAGAATAAAGTAGACATAAGCAATGTAGTCTTGCTGGCATTTGCAGTTCTTTTGTTCTGTGTCGAGAAACATAGTAGTTTGGCATTTATGGTATAGGTTATTTCTGCTGGGTTGTAATTAATCTTCAGCCATTAGAATAAAAATTAATGTGTTTCTCTTATTTCGTTCTTTTGAATTTGCCAAAGTGATCTCCTTATGACAATTCCTACCTTTTTAAAAGATCTGAAGAAAGGTAAACAAATGATCAACGCGATGGTCATTCTTTAAATTAAATTATTCATTTAACCTATTAAATCCAATAGATCCACTAATCTAATATTTATTTCATTTATTAAATTGCTCCCTCTTTCTTTGAAGGAGAAAGAAATTAACTGGTTTGCACTTTTTTCTTGATTCAGTGTATATCACGCAGCTGATGGAACTGTTATTTTTCTGTTTTGGCTTTTCTTATTGGTGCAGATTAACTAGCCTTAACAGATGAATAAGAGAATACATCAGCTTTCACATCTAGATCTCTTTCAGACTTTTTATATCTCTGAGTTTCAGAGAGATTATGACAACAAGGACACCATCCTTTGAAAGCATTTTTCATTATTCCTGCTGATTTTATAAAACCAAAGCCACCACTTCCTTCTAATTTCTCAAATTAAAGTGATAAACATTGTATTACCATACAGCTTACAATTCACTTATAGTGGAAGAGTTTTAGCTTTAAATAGTTCTCACTGGACATTTTAAGTGTCTACCTTTGGGGTGGCATAGGGCTGGTACTTTTATGATTTAAACTTCGCATTTCAGAGCTTTCAGTTTTTAAGATACTTATGACAATAGTATCCTTCCAGATATTTCCATTTTGCTGCTGTGTTGATTTTGCTTCTCTTGAACTGAGGAAATATCTCTGATCTAGCAGGGAATTGAATTTAAGAACTTTCATGTCCTATATCAAAGTTAAAGTGCTAGTTAGCCTGTGAAATGGTGTAATGAGGTGCTTACCTTCACTGCTAACAAAGATTCAAGATTTGACTTCATTTGCAAGTGTTGCACTATTTTTTTTTTTAATGTAGATAATAGAAGTCACTAATGTGTCAACATCATGTTTCAAACATCAGTTGATTTTGGAGAAACTTGGTAGTCCTACATTTTTTTGGAACTTATTTTTTTTGTTTCACTTAGTCTAATTGCCATGTAGTGTTTCCTAGTATGCAGGTATGAATATGATTCATAATCTATTATATCTGAGAGCAGTACACTGGAAAATAGTCCTCCAGAGCAAATTTAGCAAGTGTAAGTGTAAAACAGGGTTTAGTTTGTCTTGTTGATTGCATCCAATATTATTAAGTAAAAAAGTAGTATTTTTTTCATTTTTGGACAAGAAAAATTTATGAAAAATGTTGGTAGATTACAAATGATTAAAGGGATCTTCTACAGCTTGGAAGTATAGGTGATGTGGAACAGCAGGGCTACCAAAAGTGGTAAATAAGGCAGAGTCTCATGTCACAGAATTATTTGAGGTTAGTACAGGCCATGCTTGGGTAGTGCTCCTTAGCCTCAACAGAGAACAATAACACACAAATGTGTTATTCAAAATTTCTCTCATCTGAGAGGGAAATAAGATTTATAGCCTAGGTTTGCATTCATCTTTATGAAAATCAGGAGAGCTATAAACAGGAGATGAAATTACACATCATGCCTAAAAGTTTCCACTTGCATATAGAGAAGTTCTTTTAAGCATTTTTTTAAGAACAGAACAAAAAGTGACCAAATTAAGGTTAAGTTTTATCCCTTACGTTAGTCTAAGATTTTGAATATATCATTGTTTGGGAGGTACGTTGGTGATTCCAGCTGTTGAAGATTTTGTATAGAAGCTGTTGTGTAGATTGTTGTATAGAAGCTGTTGTTGAAGCTGTTGTATAGATTCCAGCTGGAATCTATATGTATATGGATATATTCTGTATGTATATGCATGTTATATTTGTAAATCTTACCTAGCAAATGAGCCTTCAGTTTAATTTTTGCTTTGGTTTCCATCTTGGAGCCAGGAAGATGGAAGGTGGATAACCAAAATTCTCAATCTTTTCAGCTTTGCTGTTAAGAAATGTTTTATTTAAAGTTAATATTCTGAAGGCTTTTGCATTCAGGTTTAAGTGCACCACAATTGATTCGTAGAGGACTGTATATTAAAAAAAGTATATAACCTATAAAAATGGAAAGAATACTTGTAGTTGTGATACAAGATTTGAAATCTATGTAATCGCACCATTTCTCTCAGATGTGAGTGCAAGATGTAGAGTTCTTTGCTAATGCCCTGATGATGCATTGCATACAGACACTTTGTCAAATGTTTTTAAGTAAATCATCACATGATACAGTGTTTCTATATCCATAAATTAGAATTGGCTAATTATATGTGTATATTGAGAGAGATGGCTATGAATGAAGCAATAGTTTAACATACTATTTTTTGCTTTTCTTTTTTTTATTAAAGGTCTTAATGTAATGTTTTTGTGTCATGATCATTTTTTTTCTGACATGAATTAAAATTGAAAAAATGAAAAGTCTTTCCCAATATACTCTGTGTACAGCAATTAGGGGATCTTAAGGAAATCCAGGGTAACCAGTCTGTAGGTCGAGATGGGAAGGACATTGCTGGGGTGGCGCAAGAGAAGCCCTGGTGCTCTCATTTCCACTGCATCCTTCGTCAGGAATTTGCCTATTTGCCCCACTTAGGACAACCCCTTTTGTATGAGCTGCTGCTTAGTGAGTGCTCATTACCTGGCAGCAAATAGGTTGCTGGGGGTGACTTGTTTTGACATTGAATATCCACAACTTGATGCCCGGGCTGCCAACTTTTGAGGTATGTGACAGGAGTACATGCCCGTGTGTTGGCAGCCCTGCTTTTAATCAGTTTTGTTTAGAACAGTTTATGTTTTTTTCTTAGTTTGAGGAAGAAACAGAACCTTTAAAAGTCAAACGTATGCCAAAAGGAATCTGCAGTAAGATTATTAAAGTACACCAAATCTCATCTTTTATGAAAGTAATGAAATGTAGAGCCTTAACTCTCCTCCCAGTATGTTGTTTAGCAATAATCAGAAAACAAAAGGATAAAGGAAAACTGCACTTAATAGTAATCAATGTAATAAAAAAAAAGGTTTTGGTTTTAATTTCAGTGCATGGTTTGTTCTGAATAAAAGCAGTTCCTTCTTAATTCCTGTATTTCAAACAGAAAACAGTAACAAACTTCTTTAATTGGCTTTTAAGTTGCTTGATGTTTAAGTTCAGTATATTTGAAAGCTGTATAGCTCACTGTATATCCTACTGTGTGATTTTCATACTCTAAATATTCATTAATGCCTTTCTGAATATATTGCTTTATTTATTTTATAAAATACTTTTTATAAACTTGCAATGCATTTATGTGCCCAAATGTTGTCTTACCCATTAGAATGTGTTAACAGAGAACTCACAATTTTCATTACTGTGTACTGCCAGGGCAAACTTAAATAGGGCATTGTGGAGTGCTAAGAGCTGCCATGGGAAAATTAAATTATATATGACAGTAAGAGCTGCATAATATTCTTTAATATTTGTATATGTAGAAGTTTTCACCTTGTCTAATTAGATAAAAATACTGTTAAAAGTTATTTTTGATCGCTAATTTGGAAATATTATTAGTTTACTTTTGTTAAGATCAGGCAGTCCGAGGTGAAGGGGACTGCTGGACACATGTAGTTCAAATAAGGAATTTATCAGGAACAGAGTTTATTTTCATCCAGACAAAAAGTATCTGCAGCCCAGCTCTCATTTGCATGATAACAAAATCTCTTTGTCACAAAAAAACAAAACAAATATTTTGTGTTAAAATTTAACACGTCACAAAGAAAGTGCAAACCAGAGGCATCATTGCAGATAGTTCAGCAAATTTTGAAGTTAGATACATAATATTCACCATTTTTTGTCGTATGAAACCAACTTCTTATTCAGGGCTATTTTATTCATTTTGCATTTATTTATATGCCATACAACTAGATTTTACAGATTTGCATTAAAACACGGAGTAAAGGAAGCCTGCTAAGCAGCTGCTTGTTGCAGCGTCTTTGCTGCGTGCTGCTTGGCATCTGCAAGCAGAGCCGTGGGACCCAGCCTGCTCGCAGGCGCTGGAGCATGCCTGCAAGGGTGTCCAAGTGCTAAATTGTCAGCATACTCCCTGGCACGTTCTTGGCCCCTGCAACCTCGTGCTTGCCCGATCATTTCCTGCTTGTGCTCCGTGAGTTAGCACGGAGCAGATGATACAGGGCCAGGAAAGTAATCCTGGGAGGAGTCGGTTTACGATGCATAGTTGACATGTTGTTTGTGAATGAGAGCTAAGAGAGAATATTAGCAAAGCATTTGGGGAGGTCAGGCAGAATTGCTCTGGAGGAAGATGCTTAGGTACAAGACCACAAGCCTAGAGAATTCAATACAAGAAAGTTGCAGTAGCATGCTTTTCCCTAAAAGTAATTTTGTGTTGTTTAGGTAGAATTTGAAGGAGTAAATGTAAAATATATATTAAGGAGACGACCTGAATTGGGAGGTAGGTATACTAGATTTGTTTGTATCCTCTACATACAAGAAATGAATGCATGACAGTTAGTTTTGGATATTTATCCAAAAATTATAGTATTCTAAAATCCCACACTGTCATCATAAGTGCGTAATTTTTGTTGGTTGTTTCATTGATTGTTTTTCAGTAATAATTGTTGGTTGAGGCTTTTTGTTGTTGTTGTTGTTTACTGAAACCTTTATTGGCTTTTGAAGAACTGATGGCACTCTGGTTGTTCCCTGTCTCACTGCTGTTCAGTTAATTATTTCCACTTCTCAGGGGTTTATAACTTCAGGCTTGTTTCTCATCTCCAACATCCTTCAGAATATTTGTAACCACTCCAAACCTGCCAGCATCTGCATACTTAATAACCTTACTTTTTCCTTCTACCATCGTTGTCTTGAAACGTTTAATACCTTATGGCAGATTTCTGCCCAATTCTACTCAATACAGCCTTTTAGTTCAGTGACTAATCTTATTCTCTTACTTCCTACCACTTGACTACTTGTTTTACAGAATTACAGAATGTTTAAATAAATAGCCTGCATCAAAACCCCTGAACTAATGTGCATAATGTATACTCCATTTCACTTGTCTGTGGCTTATTGTCCTGTTATATAAGAAAATTAAGACAGTTTGAAAGAAACTGTTCTTGAGAAAATTTACAGTTGTTATGAATTAACATTTTTTATCCTCTGTGTACAAGAAGTAGCTCATGAAGCATAATTATAACAATTTAGAGAACAAAAAAAGGGCTCGTGTTCTTTATTTTGAGCAGCATTTTGTGATCTGTTTCACACTTTATTTTAGGGAATTTTTTGCTGAAAACTTGAAAAAAATTAAAGTTAGCACTTAGAAGTGTCACTTCTTTTGAAGGAAGAGCTCCCCTTTGAAGGAATGTACCAAAATCTTAATCCTCCATTTTAGTCAGATTAACATTGTTTTTTTTTTCTTTTTTCTTTTTTTTCCCCCAATTTTAGTGTAATTGTAGTAGTAACTTTAAACAAAAAATAATTAATCTTTATAAGAATGTATTTTTGTCATCATAGCTTTCTGTGAAGTATTTTACTTACAGATACTTACAGACAACATGTATTGGGCTCTAGAGAAAATCTGGGTGCTGTATTTTATAATGGCTCTTTCTGAATACCTTTATGCAGAAAAAAAACAAGTGGCTAGAGCGTCAAACATTATTTATTATTTAGCCTCAACAAGTGAACATGAGAAGGCAAATATTGTCGGCATTTGGGATAAAACAGCACCATGTGCAGTGATAATAAAATAATATAAATTATTTTAATTGGTGTTGCTAATCCAGAGTTACAGTGAGTTACTGCAGAATGGATTAGACACATCAAAATGGTGCTTGTTTTGGTGCTGATTTGGGGGATTGGACCTTTTATTTCATTCAAGGAAGTTAAGTGCTTATTTATCAGCTTTGCTTCACTGTAGGGTGTAAGCTTGCTTTCCATATGGATGAATGTGTATTCTATCAAGTCTAAAAAGACATTCTGCATTCTAGTTGTGCTTACTATGTGTAAAGATTTGTTTTTAATTGTGGAACTTTTTTAAAAAATATAACAAATTGAGAAGTCGCATCTCATTTAGGAGGGACTTACTAGTCGTAATGGCATTTACAGTCTTTTGAAAAATATTCAGTTTTTCATATTCCATTCAGGAGTGTTGGATTTTTTCACTTTCGATACTTTACTCAAAAATTAAAATGTTTACTTGAAACCCAATAAAGCCCCCCCCTCCCCCTGCCAAGGGGGCCTACAAGAAAGCTGGGGAGGGGCAGAGGGACTCTTTATCAGGGAGTGTAGTGATAGGACAAGGGGTAATGGCTTTAAACTAAAAGAGGAGAGATTTAGATTAGATATTAGAAAGAAATTCTTTACTGTGAGGGTGGTGAGGCACTGGAACAGGTTGCCTGGAGAAGTTGTGGATGCCCCATCCCTGGAGGTGTTCAAGGCCAGGCTGAATGGGGCTTTGGGCAGCCTGGTCTAGTGGAAGGTATTGGCACGGGGGTTGGGAGTAGATGATCTTTAAGGTCCCTTCCAACCCAAACTGTTATAGGATTCTATGATTCTATAATCGAAAAAAACATCCATCTGTAAGCACTACTGATGTGCCATTTCAGTTCACTGGGATATGTTGTATCTTCTCTTAGTGCACACTACCACATACCATGCTTGTATCAGAAAACCTTCTGATCATCAAAATTTCAGCATCTAAGATTCAGTGACTTTTAGGCAGCATCCTCTTTCTCATCAGGGAAATGTGTATTTCATGTGTGATAAATTCTGTGAATGATACACAAAACATAACACTGTGCTATAACTAAAGAAGGTGCTTTTGTAAAAAATAAAAATTGAGGCTATGACAGGTTGTGCTTCTAAATCTCAGTTTAACTGGGGGTAAGGGGGCTGCCCTGCATGTCTAACTACACTGCATCTAAATAAGAGATAGCAGTCTGTCTCTCATTTAGTCCTGTCATTGATCAAATATATTGGTGGAATGTAATGCAAGCAAAATGTCTTGTCCTTTCTTTGCAATGAATAATAGGCTACATCCTAAAACCCTTGTGGAGAAAAAATGCTACTAGGGCCATTTTTCCAGAACTGAATTAAGCACTAATGGGTTGGTTCATGAGGAATGATGCTTAAGTATGCTCTTTGCAAAATACTTCTTTAGGCAACTACCCTCCATTATGTGTATGTAACCAGTACAGCTGATACTGGTTGTATGGTGTTACGGTTATACAGTTATATGTGCAACTGACCTTTTGTCTGCTTTTCTGTATTTCCCCCGACTAAATATCTAATTCCAGAGAGACTGCTTGATAACGTAATATCTGTTAAAACACAGTGTGTATGTATGTTTTAATTAGGGCTACTTTTGGTGCTAAGATTGAAGTTTTCACATGATTATGTCCCACGTTTTGGAAGCAATTAATAAATTTGTGTTGTAAGAATGACAGTGCAATAAGCATGGTGGTCATGGTCTTCCAAATTTTACTTACTTTCCATTTGCTTCCGTTCTGTTTGCTCGTCAGACTACATGGTCCTGCATATGCCCATGTGCTTCATCAGGTGCTAGGGAAGATGGCAGACTGGCTGCCATCCTTTCTATTCTCTTCTTTTCTTGCAGTCCCTCTCTCACCTGTGTGACCTCCCAGGAAGCCAGTTCAATTTGCTAATCAGGCAGAAAATTATTTCCTGCTTTTTTTTTTTTTTTAATGGCTTTATTATTCAGCCAAATGAGTTGGTTGAATCTGATTCTGAGCACCTGTACCTCCATGTCATTGCTCTCTCTTCAGCATCTCACTTGAGAAGTTGGGGTTTCCTTCTTGGAGAAATTCTCATTAAGCTATGGATATAACAGAAAGCTGAAGGTGGTGAAAACATATCAAAAGTTAGGAGAAAGTATAATTGAATAAGAAAATAAACTGCTTCAAGCAACTAGATTTACAAGTTTCAAAAGCAGTCCAACAGAAGGCACCTAAGCCTCCTTACCCAGAACAGAAGAGTGGAGTAGCTTAGAAGTCTTGAAAGTTGTCTCTTCTTTTTCCTGAGCTTTTTTCTGATCCTACTTTTTCTAGAGTTCTACTTTATTATTTAAAAGCAACTTTCAGAATGTGAAGACAATTCAGTTGAGTGAAATACAATTCAACATCCCATTACAAGATGCTTCATTATGGAAGAGAACATCCTTCACAAACAGATTCAGCCTAGATGCAGCCTTCAGCATAGACCTCTGTGGCTATATGTGGTGAATCCTCTGCTAAACGTGGTCAAACTGTGGAACTGTTTTGCTTCTCCCTTCATCCGAAGTTACGGTTTATGTATGGAGGCTGGTCATAGTGGTCCCCAAACACTTGTGCTTCGTTCGGTTTTTCAAATGAAAAAATACATCTTTTTTGTTTGTTTGTTTGTTTTGCTCTTAATAACGTGATTCTTTTTTTCTTTATTCCACAGAGATCTAAGATTTAATAGGATTAAAGAAATCCAGCCTGGAGAATTCAGACGGCTTAAAAACTTGAACACACTGTAAGTTATTTTTTCAACCCTAACGCCCTTTCCCCTTTTGATTTAATATGGTTAGCTTGATACTCTGCCAAATTTGCTCTCTTTTCACAGGTAAGTACTCTCACAAATTTCAGCCCTAGTATTTACACAGGTGAAGGAAATCAGGTTTAGGTCCAAAGTATTTGAAAGCAAAACCAGGTATATGTCTATTAAAATAAAAAAGGAAATTATTTACATCCTAACATTTTATTAACATTCTTTAATTGCAAATATGAAAAATACAGATGTTTACTATATAATTTTTTCCAAATTGTGGTAAATGGTTTAGGTGTAATACCACGTATTAACTCCTATTGTCACAACAAAGCTGTTCAAAGGTTCAGGTGTTCAAATGTGTTGCAGTTACAAAACATTTGACAAACTGTTTCTAATGTTTTAAACCTTCCTGTTCTAATGTACCATCCAGGATGGCAGAATTTGGAAAGTTTTGTTCCTATTGAGCTTCCTTTTATTGAGATCTCTGTTACCATATATGCTTGTAAATAAAAGACCATGTTTTGTAAAAGACGTTTTTTACACACCCATAATGCAAACAGTATGCGCGTTATAGATTTAACTTAGTATTTCCTTTGTCATTCCTTTAAACATCACTTTTGAAACAGATGCAAGCCTGTTTCTTTTCTCTAATATATTAGTAGACAAGAGGAGGAATTAAGATGGACAGTTGTACATCATTTATGATTGCAGATTTGATCTTTTTCTGGAAGTGTGTGAACTGACATAGAATACAGTAATACCAGTGAGATCTGGATCATTATTATCTATTTGTCCTGAAAGCACATGTCAAAAAATGTATTGTACTGTGTATTCACACCAGAAAAAAATGATAGGGCTTCCCCCAAAAGTTTATTGTCCAAAGGAGTCCTACCAAGATGTTTTCACTAGCTATCCGTACTTCCAGTCACCTTTGGTCATACCTCTGCAGTTGAGCCCCAGTTTTGAGTTCCAGTTTCTACCAGATATCCAGCTTCAAGTTTTAACTGCCCAAATTGCTGATTTGAGGTCCACAAGTGCCATCTAAAGACAGAATGCACTAAGTTTGGATTCCTTCCTCTTCGTAAAACCAATTAGTGGGTGGATGAGTGCAAATCTGTGAATGCAAGCAGGAGTATTCATGTATGATGTAAAGGGCCCAGTGCACAGAATAACACTAAAGAACATTTAGGGAAAGTCACTTAAATGCACCTGCTAATGACAAGTCTTTGATAATGTCAGTTTTACTAAATTCAACTCTCTGTGTAATCGTGGCACCCGGATTTTTTTTCCTTCATCTTCATCTCAGAAGCCTACAAAAAGAAACATGAGTTCAGTTTTTAGATTTTTTTAAAATTATTTCTGTCTAAATTTTCCAGATTTTCCTCTTGCAAGGCAGTGACTGATGAGCTGTAAGCACTTAGCTCTTTCTCTTCTAACAGTTATTGTTAGCAAAAAGGCCTTTGTTTTGTTTTGTTATTTTTTTAAGTTTTCCTTTTCATGCTACATTTACACCTACTATTACACATTTTTTCCTACTGTTCTTGTTAAAATAAATGTTTATTTCTTTTGATAGGCTTCTAAACAACAACCAAATTAAAAGAATACCTAGTGGGGCATTTGAAGACCTTGAAAATCTGAAATATCTGTAAGTTAAATGAATGTCACTTTTTTGTATTGATACGAAACTGAACTTTAGTGGGAAGTGTTTTTAATCTGAGACTGAGTTTTAATGACTCACTATCTCAGGTGGTAAACTGCTTTGAAAATCAATGAAATTAATTTGTGGGGCAGGGACAACTGTGAATCTGTTTCTGTAAGTAGGTGATTTGAGATTTGTTGGTATAAGGCTTCAACATCTGTTTGTAGGCAGTAGATTTCGAAGAATTTACTAGTTGCTGTTTGCTATATGCGACTTAAGAGAAAAATGAAGTCAAACAAAATGAAAAAGTACCTATATGATTGACTGTAAGGTCTATGTCTTCAAGCAACCTGTATGTTTTAAGAATAGTTTCTTCTATTTTTAACAAACATATCAAGTGTATTAATTATCCAAATAAGCAAAAGACACCCCAAATTGTTATTTTTATTTGTAAAAAAGACTGAAGATGAATAATAAGTTGTCATGGATTCTCAGCTCTAGTCTCTGGAGTCCTCCTTACGTAGAAAAGTCTCACTCCATTGTCTTGGCATATTGGTTATTGTTAGAGTGCTATACAGAAATAAATGGTCACTTTGAGATTTCATTGTCTTGCAGACAATTCAGAAGTTTAATTTTCCATCTAGTTTTCAAGAATGCAGCCTGAATAGTTCTACAGAGGTGGGAGAAGAGAGGAAAATAAAAATCACATAAATTTATGCAGACACATTACTTGGCTTTCAAAGCTGTGTTTGATCACATTTCCTGTTCTCATTTTTATGTGTGTTGTCTTTCAGTAATAAAACTGTTTACTCTTTATAGAAATAGAGGAAAGACAATATCTAACAGAGTATCCCCAGTAAATTATTAAAGTCCATGATGATCTGTTGATAATATTTTTTGCAAGACATGTTTGTATGGTTAATCTGGTGCTTTGTAACTTGAGATACGAAATAGTAGCGGAGTACTTAGTCTCCTAATTCAGGATGTCCAGGTTTCTTTGCATAGTTGGCAGCTGTGCAGAAATATTACTCAGTTCTGATTAGTTCTTTATTTTCACATGCTTGCTTTTGCAAAGCTGTAGTAAATCAGATAAAATTGAACTATGCTGTCTATTCAGTTCAATGAAGGACTGAAAAGAGTTAACTGAATTATGATATGTTTGTTTTCGCATGCAAGTATTAATGTGTATTAATGTGATATCTATATTGTTTAAGTGGAAGACCTTTTCCTTTTCCTCTTCCCTGTAAAACTTGAATATGAAATTAAATGTGGTAGTTCATTCCATTGCAGAAAGCTCTTTAAAAACATTGCCCGTTTTGTTAAAATAGACTTTAAGAAGATGTTTTTGCCTATTTTGATGGCTGATATAAGTGTTCAGCAGAACTGTACAGCTGTAGCATTATAAAAGTGCTGGTACTGGTCAGATATCAGCACAGAAGGCTCAAATGTACCAAATGAATACAGTTTAGCTGTGAAAAGTTCAGTCGAGTAAGCACATGCTAAGTGTATCCTATGGAACAAAGGAAACAAAATAGACTTTTTCCCAATAGAATCAACTGAAGTAGAAATTAGGGGGATTTAGAAATTTAGAAATTATTATTTTTAAAAGCTAAAAATATTGCTTGGAATTTAATATTCCTGGCTAATATATAGCCAAATCACCCAGAATAATTGCGGTTTTGGATGGTCTGATCCTATGGATATTTGCAAATGCAACTTGTGTCTCCTGTTGCATAAGATGAGACTATTAGCTGATGGTGTTACCTGTGTTCTTATGAGAAATGAAGTACTGGGTGGCAGATGGTTTTGAAAATTTGGGATTCACATGCTTTAGAAAGCCTGTCAATTCTCAATGGCTTCAGTTTAGTGAAATATAGGTATATTTATTAATGCTTTTATATAAATATGTAAGTATGTATAAAAATACTTGCAAATATATTCTTATATATAAAACATGCAAGTATAAACATAATACAGTATATAAAATTTTCTTTTTAAAAAGCCAGCCTCTGAGAGAGAGGCGTCAAGGCCCATTCCTGTGTATTTACTGCAGAGCAGTTTTTGTGCTTTCAGATGAAACTTTTTCAAGGAAATCTCAAAAAAGCCTCAGAATTTTCAGATGACTTTTTTACTATTCATTTCTGAAATTGAGCTTATTGATTTTTGAGATGTTCCTGGTTTCAGAATTGTCTGTCTGGAGAAAAAAATTTGACAGAGTAATGGCATTTTCTCAGCTTTCTGTGCATTAAACATATTAATCATTGCAAAAGTTGGTCCCTAAATTATAAAAAGAAAACTATGCACACATGATTTTGGAAGCTTATTTTTTAGGATTATGTGTTTTCTTGTTCTTTATGTAATTGAAATTTTGACAGTTCTATAAACATGTTTTGCAGTTCTATAAACACAAGTTTTGGATGATCTTGCTGTGCTGTTTGTGGTAATAATTTGTGTGAATCCGTATATCAAAAGTCAGAAAGTAATAGATGTCATTATACTTGTTTTGCTATGAAAACAAGAGGTATCCTTTTGTCTTTCTCCCTTTCTTTCTCATTTCTTATACCTTAATATTGGCAATCTGGTTCTTTAGAAGCGATCAAAAAGGCATTAGTAGCTTGAACCTCATCCATCATATAGTTTCTTTCTGCACTGTAGTAGTTCTGTATAATGTTTTGGTTTCCCCTTCTGCAATGGACAATGTAAACATTGCTGTCTAAAATAAACGTTTAAAAATTGTATTAGGATGAGCAAAACAATTGGTAACACATTTGTAATTTGTTGCTGCTTATGCATGATGTATATGGTACACTGAATATATTTAATTGACTTCCTGTGAGTTATTCAGTTTACTGAATAACTTTTTGCTTATTTAGTTAACTGAGTTATTCAGTTATTACTGAAAGATGAGGAAAAAAAGCTACCCAACCTTATAATACAGCTGTAGGCAGGTTTATGGAAACTGTGTAAGAGTTTCATGGTCCTGAAAGTCAAGAGTTCATTCTCCAAGACAGAACGTAATTGGGAATTGAAGACAGAGACATATTACGCTTTTGACATATAGGATAAGATCTGGAATCAGCATCGGTAAAAGTGAGGTTAAGATGAAAAAGAAAGAATTTTGGGAGGAGATATGGAAAAATATAAAACAGAGATTAGCAATTACAAAGAGCCTTTCAGATAAAAAGAAGGTACTGTATATTTATGGAGCAATAAACTAGAAGCTAGTGTGAAGGAAGAGAAAAAAATGAAAATGGAGAATAAAAATTATTTTGGCAACACTGTTGATGCATGTTCACTTAATAAGAAATGAAAAGGTCAGGAATCAGACATGACAAAGTTGCGCTAAGCAAGTGATAAATGGGAACTGAGACTGTATGGAACATATCAGTTTTGGAAATACCAAGAAGGAACATGCAGCAAGATTTGCTTTGCATTTGGTGAATGAAGCAATAGTGATAGAAAATACGTTGTAGGTTTGCCAAACTCTAGAATTGCTGACCTCACCCTTCCCAAAATGAAATTATGTTCCATTTCCTTCTGTGCCTTCTGCCATTGTTGCTGTCATGGTCACATTACTTTTTCCTTTGACCATCTCCAATGATTCCTGATCTCATTTCTCTTCACTTTGTGTTGACATGACTTTTTATACAGTCCATAAAAAAGCAAACAAAAATTATTCTCATAGGGGATCTAACAGATTTTTTAAATTTAAAAGTATTTTTTTTTCTAATTTTCTGATAACTGGTTACTCTTTGTTTTGCTCCTTTCCCAAGTATATGACCAGTAACTCTGGCCACTATCAGCCTTGCCTGCATTTCTGGAAAGTGCTATTTTTTTGTGAACCCTTCTGAAAAGAGCAGTAATTGCCAGAAAATAATTTAATATCCAAATAGAATATATCCCCTTGCCATCTTAATCCACTGTTTATTCATCCTTTGAAGAATTCTAATGATTTTGTTGTGTTAATAGAGCTTTTAGGTAAATCAAGCGATAAATTATTTTGTCACTAATTTTACTTTAAATCACTTTTCTGCTAATGTTAGTAGGATATATTTTGTTTTGGTTTTTAATTAAGATTAGTGCAGTGATTGCACAGTTTCACATGTTACGCAAAGTAGCATTTTAGAAAGACATAAATATTTTTTGTGAGTTCTTAGTTGCATTTTGTGTTCCATTACCTCTCTCCTCATTAGGTGAGTATATTTTTTGTCTTTCTGTTAACACCCTCAGGGAAACATGTACACAACTAAATGGAAATGTGGTTATCATATATGTCATAGGACATACATACCTTTTTGTAGGTATGCAGGGTTGCTGGGGTTTCTCTGTGGATGGGTGACACAATGGACTGAGGTCAGTTGACTGTCCTGCATTTGAGGGTTTTCTGATCACCATGGAAAAAGTTGTAGTTTAAAGCTGAATCCTGAATAAGGTCCCACCGCAGGGGCCTGGTAAGAGCTCCAAAAGTGGACAAAAACCGTTACTCCATTCCCAGCAGTATGGTGGTAAATGTATGAAAAACTACACAGTTGTTATCCCAGTCTTCCACTAACCGACCCTTGTTCTTCACTCTGCACTACTTGGTCTCCAGAAAAATAAATAAAAGGTGCAGCAGTGATTCTAATAAAACTTCTTTTGTTTTTGTCCGATTAATCCAAATTTCTTGAATAAAATTCTTCAAGTGCCCACAAGAGAGACTTAACTGAGATCAGTTATTAAAGGCATCTGAAACCACTCTGGTTCCCAGATCTGATCAGAAGTTTAGCACTCAGAGGAATAAGAGGAATTTCCAAACCGCTAAGCAGGGTGTATTAAGAACATTAAATAGCACTTTGGTTGTTCAGTCATTAAAATTGTCTAAGGAGTGAGACGAAATGGTGTATTTAAAATTCTCACTGGAGAAAAAGGTAGGAATTTAATATCGCACAGACAAGAAAATTAAGGAGGTACAAAGTCATGACTATGCAATATTACTGACCTTCAAGTGAGTTGGTAAATCTGAGTGTAAACACATACCCTGTGAAAGGGTATTTTTTGCAAATTGAATAAAACTAATCCCACATCCAAAATAAGCATAATATAATAGTCTCTCCATATTGTCCCCCAAAGTTGTCATGAGGTACCATCAGATGCCTACAATTTTTTTCTTGTTAAGGCCTATTGTGTTGGCTTTTGTCAAGTCAGTGTGAAAGCTGCCACCAGCTCCAGCAGGGCAAGTATTTTATCTGTTGCCTCGGAAGAAGTTTGCAGTGTTTCCAGTAAGTAACTGAAAGCTGTCACAACAGAAAAGCCAAACACACTACTAATAAAGCTAATAAAGCCATTTGTGGTCCCAAGTCTCTTCATCCCTTTTTCATAGACATCCACGCCTGATTAACTCAGTTTCAAACCATTTGTCAAATAATTGTGAGAAAGTTCTTACTGCAAACCTGTTCCTAACCTAACATAAAAAGAGAGTGGCTGACATTGAACTCCGTAGAGAAACTGCAGTTATTAGCTAAACTGTGATTTTTCTCAGCCACCCTCTCACTAAACCATCCTTTCTGTTAAAACCTTGATGGACATGAGCACATACACTGATCCATCCAGAACTAGGTTTATTTTCATTCTGTGGAGAAGGTATAAACAGCACTCATGAACATACTGGTACTCTGCATATGTTTATTCTGTTTATATTATCAATGAGGACCTAAAGTCCATTTATAAGTGATAAAACAAGTATGCAATGCTGTTTTATTGATGCAATACCAATCTTCTGACTTGTACTTTTTTTTTCTTTTGTAATTACTCAAAAGGTGACACAGATGGAGTTATTGAAATTCTCACTGGTTTTTCTGTAAGTCCAGTCAAAGGACAAATTCCATCATAATATGAATATTTGTACCAGTATTCAGATGAGATATTTTAAAGAAAACAAGAGGCCAATGTTATCCTCAGTGTGTTCTGGAAAAGACAGTCTGATGCAATTCTGTCCCATTAAGTTTAATTAATTTTGACTTTTGGCAAGACCATCAAGAAACTGAGGGACAAAGAAGCAGTAAGTAATAACAGTGAGAACTGGGAAGCCAAAGACCATCCGGGTGACAGCCTACAAGGCCCCAGACTTTTGTTTTTCCTGGCAAACATTTGGGATGAATTCTCAAGGGCAAAGTATTTTTATGTGTACGTGTTTAGTTTTTGTTTTGTATTTTTTTCCTAATATGTAGTGGAAAAACTGTCTTCATGTGTCAACTTAATTCTTCTTTTCCACCTTCACGTAGCTCTTGTTTGTGTACTAATATTACTGATTGTTTCTTGTTTCAGCTATTTGTACAAGAATGAAATCCAGTCAATTGACAGGCAAGCATTTAAAGGACTTGCCTCTCTAGAACAACTGTAAGTGCCTTTTCTCTTCTGTGCTGTCATCTCCATGGTTCCTCTGAAGAGGAAAAGTGCACGTCCTGATCTGTACATCCTGCCTGCATGCTTTGCATGTCTGCCCTCAATAGGTTGTTAGTCAGAAAGCCCTGTAATCGTCTGCATGTGGAAAAACAAAATTGATCTTTGTGTCAAATTCCTCGTTTCTGTGTTTGTCTTTTTTTTTTTTTTTTTGTGATTTGCATTCCCCATGTCCCTCTACATTATGAAATGGCTTTGACGCAAAAGCGATATAATTGTGGAAAATGTTGAAAACTAATGTGCATTGCTTAGAGAGAGATTTTGATTTCACTTCTGTAGGTTTTATAACATTGCAATTCCTTTGACTACAACATGTTTTTTACAACAACATGTAAACAACAAACTACAACTTTGTTTCATGCCAGTGTAACTAAAGCTGAATTAGACTCTTGAAGCTAAACTCAGTGCTGTTATATTTTAAAACAAGAAGAGATTTTAGAATTAAATCTTACTATTATTGATACATGTTAATCATTGCCATATAGAGACGTTTAAAAACTAAGGAAGTTCATTGTTTGCAGTATAGATGTTTCAGTAATCTTTGTCTTCTAGAAAGATTGGTTAAAATCTTACTCTTTTTCCTGTATAATGACTGAAGATTAATCTCTACTGAAAATGAAAATGCGGCCAGTAGCATGACAAAAATTGACTGTATTGGTTCTGTTAGGTTTAACTATGTTTTGTTTTATAAACAGAAAGCATTACTATGCATTCATTATGGTAATGTTTAGAAAAACAGAGAGAGACATAAATGCATAGCTATTTCACAATCTGACTGCCAAATAACAGTGCTAGACCAATGAATTTTGTAGCATATGAATTTTGGGGGCTGAAAATCTTCTTCTACTATGACATGTACCAGTTTTCTTCTTAGTATAAACCCCTATGGACATTAGTGGATATAGGATGTAGTGAAATAAAATGACACTTCAGATGGTGTACAAAATCATGCAAGCTCATTTCAGAGGGCAGTAGATGCCTTTTGAAGGAAGAGCATCTGCACAAAAAAACCAGTAATAAATATAAAACATATATAAATTTGTCATTTGTTTCCTTAACACCTTTCTCTTCCTCTTCCTGCTCTAGAAATGATTACTGCAGCATATTGACAGCAACTGGTAGGGCTTAGTTGCATGCTGATAGCAATTCTTGTTTTCTCTGTAGAATTTTAAACACTGAGATCCATTTATTGAATCACTAATACTTCAATATTATTCTATATAAAATCAAGTTTTTAACAAAGTTAGAGTCTCATAAATAGGTTCTGGTTGTACAAGGCCTGTTTTATCACATTATCTTTGGAGAGAGACTGTGTTCACAAGACAACAGTGAACATGTTCCCAAATTCTCTAACTTTACATTGGGACTTTGTCAATTGCTCAGTACGACGTTTCCACGTTGCAGGCTTGTTGTTCTATGGCCTTGAATCGTTAAAGACATTTTGTGACCTGGATGCATTGGCTCAGCCAAATGCTCTTCTCCTTGCTCAGCAGAGTTCTCAGAGAGGCTGTGGGTCCATACTTCAGAAGAACACTTGCTTCACAGCAATTTCCAGTGCTCCAATGAAACTGATAGTTGATTTTTTTTTAACTGAACTGCACAGTAAACATTTTTTTTTTCTTTCATTCTTCAATAGGAATAGTGGAGAGAAGCTGTAAGTACGGTTTGATTTAAGAGGACCTTTGCATGTATAAGGGAAGAAAAAGAACAGCAGCCGCAAAAACTGCTGCTGGCAGTATCCCACTAAAACCTCCGCGACAGAATTCTTTGCTGCTGATGTAGTAGAAATATCTTTTTCTTTGGAAATTTCTGCCAGGACAATAAGATCTTTGAATCAGACTTTGAAACTCACTTGTGCTAGAGTAAATTCTGAGAACACTTGGCGTTTTTTTAGGTGCTCGAACACACTGAGAAATTAAGCCATATGTATTTCGTCACCTAACTCTTCAGACATGGCAGGGCATGAAGGGAGAAAGCCATCAGATTATAAGTGGCTACTTAGGACTGCTGCTTAGACCCTGAATCTGCAAGACGTATGCTTGCGTCTGGCAAATATGACATGAACCTGCAGGAAACTTTCTTTTTTTTTTTTTGGAGCAGCAGCTGGAAGTCAGCCAGGGTGCCTGAAAGGCAACCAAAGCAGCCCCTGTATGTTTGTGCTTGCCCAACCCTGATATGCCTCTATATGCCTGTGCGTAGACCGTTGAGTCCTACCTGAAACATCACAAATACCTGCCTTGGGAGGTCGTGAGTTTTCAGTATCTGGATCGCAAGTTTGATTTAAGTTCAGTCTATTTCCAGATGCATGGACTTGTTGTTAGTTGGCTTTGCTGCTATATTTTTGAGATTTCAGTTAAGAGCTTTTCATGTATTAAGGGCAAAGTGCTTTCTCTGCAGTCCTCAACTAGTGGCAGCCCCAAATACTCGTGGAATTATTTAAATGTTTATTCTTAGTGGAATACTAATTACACATTATCTTTTAACTTCCATATTAACATACTAATTTTGTTCTTTGTAAGCTGTTACTAGAGTTATGCTACAGTTTATATTCATGTATATGTATCTTTGGGGATGCAGCTTCTTATATTCATTTTATTTATTTTCCTCAGTTCAATTTTCAGTAGCTTTCAGAAGTTGCTATTTTTTTTTAAAGTTTTGTATTACAAAGTGCTCCTGCTTGTTGCATAAATGTGAGGATTTATGTACGTTTAACACAGTGGAGCCTGATTAAAGTCTCATTGCACTGCTAAACTATGGTAGGGAAAATGAGACAAAATAAAAAATAAAATAAAATAAACAAACCCAAAAGGTATGACAGGGGCCTTGAGAAGTACAGTACCTCTCTATTATTCTACAATAAGATCAGCTGGAGTGAAGCAATGTAAATGACTGGAATCTTGCCTTATTTTGAAAGTCTTTAAAGAATAGTTTCGATAGTCTCCTTAAGCATCCTGTTCCATTACTTTACCATTATTGTAATGTCCAATCTAAATCTCTTTCCTTGTGGTTTAAGCTGTTAATTCTTATCATACACCTGGGCAGAGCAAGTTCTTTGATAAATCCAGGAAAATTTGTTCATTCTCTTTCAAATAATCAGAATGGCAAACATACAATTTAAATATTCAGAACATAGTTTATACTTTGCTAATGAATTTTAAGTACTTTCCAAAGATGTGGAGATACTATTAGAAATGAGCAGTTGGCATATATGATAAAAGTAATCCTCTGCGATGATATTATGCTGTTGAAGATACGATCCTAAATTTACTCCTGTAAAAGAAGAGAGATGCCGCTGGTATTTAATTTTACTGTACATGTTCATCCTCCAAGATTAATAATAACAAAGAGAAAATCTGTGCTATGCTTACTTGATCAAATCCTTATCTTCCTCCAGATGTGCTTATTTTATATTTTTTTCCTTTAAATATTTCCTTTCCTTCTGTTTCCTACCTGATAAAGAATTCAGAATCAAAAAAGAAAGACACAAGGATCTTTAAAAATTATTCTTGCATGGTTTTAGTTTCCATTTGCAGTATGAAAGTATTTTTAATACCAATTTTTTTCCATTATACTACTTTTTTCAAGAGCCTGTTATACTCTGAACACAAAAGATGTCTATAAAGGCTGGACAGTGTGAGATTATTTCTTGAATATGATTACCTTTTGGATGAATTTCTAGTCCAAGAAATTCTCATATTAATTTAAAAACTAAAAATCCTTTTAAAAAAGGCATTACTGTGGTTCATACAAGAAAAGAATGTAAGTAACCTAAGTGATAAAATGTGAGTTAAGTGTAGGTCATACAGCCAAGAATATTTTTATTGTTTTTATTGTAGACTTATAATGCAGTCTGGTTTCTGCATCTATTTTTTCTACAGTTTCATTTGTTGCTAATTATTTTGTCCACACATTTAACACTTCATTCTGTTCATAAATAGCCTGAGAAATTTGTCAGGACTTTTTTGAGCTCACAGTTCAAAAACCTGCAAAGCCCAGCTAACTAGTCGTGTAAGCAGTTCAGAGTATTTCCTAGCTGGGCTTCATTATTTGATTTTTGCACTACTGCAGTCAGCATGGTTTCTGATGGGATAAAGTCGACTGTTACAATGTGCTCCAGTGCCTGGATTACTGCAGTTGTATCTGTGATGATCTGAGGATATAAGCAAGGCAACATTTATAACGGAGGTATTATTTTAATTAAACTGATTAATTCGGTTGGAAAAATAGATGAGTTTTTAGGCACAAAAGGTATTCTTTACATCTTAAATTATTGTAGACTGGAATACCAAACAGCAGTTAGGAGCTGTTGCTCTGAGTTTAATTGAATATGCATCATTTAAACCACAACTGAGAAAAGTGCCCTCTCTTTTTCTGTCTTTGCTAATATCGCCTCTGATCCATGGACCTGGGGAAGGGATTGTGTGCCTCAATGTGCCTCTTTTCCCCAACCTTATTTGTTCTAGTAAGAGGTATTACCCTTATATACAAATTTTGCCTTGTCAGTGCCAAAGAAATACAAGAGATACTTAGGAAGATTAATACTTTATTGTGTAGATAAGGAGATACATTTGCAAGGGACTCTTGAATGATAAAAATACAAAGAGAATTAACTATGTTAAAAAAGAAAAAAAAAATCCCTGCTTGCTGCACAAGATGAAATGGTGCATGTAATTTTTTATCCAAAAGCAAAGCTGCTCTGGAAGAAGTCACAACTCCTGTTGTTGTCTAGCTGTGAGGTGCTGGTGCAGTGGAGGTGGGAGAGCAGTGCCTTGGGGAGGCTTAGATACCGTCCCCGTCCCACCAGCCTTTCCTCAGGACTGGACCTAGCTGAGGTCTGTCTTTTCTCCACTGTTGATTTGAATGAAACTTGCGGGAGGTAGCTGCCTTTGAGATGTCTGTCTTTTTAATTTAGATGAAGCTGGCCAATATTTTCAAAAGGGAGCTAAAGACTGGCAGGCACAGCATGATTATGCATTTCTTGTTTCCTTATGCAAACAAGATCAAAATCTGTCCTCGTGATGATCTGTGGCCACAGGTTGCACTGGCAGTAAGCAGGCTTGACACTCAGGTGTGCCTGATTTATTGGCTTTTTTATTTATTTTTCCTGTGGTCCCCATTCACTGCTGCCTGGCATCGCTCGCTGGCTTGTGCTCTGGCCGTGCTGCTGGGGGGAGCTGGGAGGCTGCCAGGCACGTGCCTGGCATCAGCGCCCCACGCGCCGTCCAGCGCTCGCAGGAATGAGCATCCACAGCCATCTCCACTGGGCCCTGCTCGCCTCCCTCTACAGCAGCCATGCGGCTCAGGTCAGGGAACAGAGCGGTTCAGGGGAGCTCCCGTGGCCTTCCTCCTACTTTTCGTGCTGTGGGATTTTTTTTTTTTTTTCAGAAGATTTGGCGACCTGAGATTTTCTCTCTGTTTTGAAATGATGGGCTTTTTCATTCTTCAGCCCATGGTGATTTCTGCATATGTGATCTCTCTAGATGTTCCAGGTTTGTCAGAGACAGGAAACTTTAGGAGGATACGTTTGGATATAATCAGGATCCAAGTCTATAAATCATTTTCACAATTCCATCAATTCCTTTTTGTTCTCTCCTCTGCAAAGCTGTGGGGGTACCCACACAGCACAACACAGTCAGGATTGGTATGAGCCTGCCTTTGCAGTCCTTAGGAACAGCCCATTGCCACACCAGTTGCAGATTAATAATCTGATTAATTGCCCTGTTCTGTTAGACTCTTTTGTGTTACAGGATTAATAGCTGATGATATTTGTTGCTGTATAATATTAATAGCTTACTTGAGCATCAGCAGAGCATCAAACAGAGCACAGCTGTGGTGGTTAATTGTACACCAGTTGCTGGGAAGCCCTTTGTCTAGGAATGATTCAGGTTTTATGTTATGAATTTGTTTGTCTTTTGAGCCTTTGAGAGATCTAATAGCTTTAAATGCCAGAATTCATGGCATTCTCAGCATCTTTTGAAATTTTCACTTAACGTGATAGAAGTGAAAACAGTTGCCTGTTAAAAATACTGCTCTCCTGGAAACTGTAAATATTTTCAAAACAACATGCAACATTTCCCTATAAGTGATAATTTTCTTTTTTTCATATACACTTATTCAAGATTGCAAACTACTGAAAACTGGACTTAGCAAAAGAGTGCTCGAAGTAGTATCTCCAAAATCTCCAAAGTAAAGGTCTTCGAAGAAATTTTTTTTGCGTGTACACCTGCGCGTGCGCACACACACACACACACACACGATATATAGTGGTCTGTAAATTCTCCTTGTCTGTCACATCCTGTATTTCTCAGATTCAAGTACAGGATTCAGTTGATATCAGAAGAAAGTTAAGTCACTACATCACGATCATCGTTTAGATGTGTAAACTATGTGTAAACAGTAGCAAAGTGCTTTGTAATATTTCACCTTCATTAAAGAAACTGTTTCAGCATTTTTCTTTTTGTTTAACATATTTTCAGGTATCTGCACTTTAATCAAATAGAAACGTTGGAACCTGAGTCCTTTACACATCTTCCAAAACTTGAAAGGCTGTAAGTTTGTTTATCTTGGGGTAAGATACAGAAGAGTCAGCTTGCTTCTTTGTTTGAATTAAATCAAATGTTTGAAATCAGAAAGTAATATTCTTATCATCCTGTCAATTATTTTTAGGCTGAAATTTATATTTTACCTACTAAGTAGCTTTTGCCTAGAACACTTTGTTCAGGCTGACGGTAGGGGCATCATGCTTCTGAACTCCCTTCATTTTGGTTGCTTTGTCATTTTATGGCTTCTTTACTCCCATATGGACACACCAAATACACTTTGGAAGTTGTATAAAAATTAGCCAGTGAATTACTGAAAAAGGTTCATTTTTAAAAATTGCGTAAAATTACTTTCTCTTAAAGGACTTTCAGAAGAACGTAAATAAAATGTCTACATGTCAAAATCTGAATTATTACATGCATGTTTCTGTGCTTTTTAACAGATTTTTGCATAACAACAGAATAGCTCATTTGATTCCTGGAACATTTAGTCACTTAGAATCTATGAAGAGACTGTAAGTAAATTGAATTATTATCAAACTAAAGAAAGTTTAAATAATCTAATTATACTGTATCTCATCTTGCAATGTTTATCTTCATTGACAAGGCTTTTCATTGTGTAATTGTTTTAAATATTAAATCATTTTTCCTAAACTGTGCTCCAGTTGTTTACTTACATGGAGTGAGACCATTGCTTCATATCCTGCCATCTTTAGGGACTGACTAAATCCTTTGTTTGTTTCCTGTCTTCAGATTATTTGTAGTCGTATGGTTCAGTATCAGACCTTTGTTATGTAGACTAAATAATATACACAGCTCCTTTTTTTTCCTCTTGTGTATGTCTTACTAGGTGATCCTTGTAGGATATCCTTCAATATTTGATTATTTGGATATTTTCTTTTGATTGCTTTTCTAATATATTTTTCAATGTAATATATTGAAAATATATTAGTCAAAATAATTAAAAAAGTAACTACCCCCGAAGATACACCAAACTAAAGTTGCTTTGCCGTGCAACATTTTTTTCCAATTTATATGTAGATATATTAAATAGTACAGATTTCCAAACTTAATGTAGGTTTTTTTTTTTGTTTTTTTTGTACAGGACCCTCCACTAGAAAGTGCAGTGTCCCACGTAGTAACTGGAAAGAAAGTCAACATAGTTTATGGGTTCTCATTATAGACAGGTGTTTTAGGAGGTTACTTACTCATTGAACTCAATGAGAGCTTAGCACTTAAATAAAACTGTGGGTCTTTGTCTCAGTTGCCTCATCAGCAAAATGGAAAGTTGTAAAAATGTCAAGTTAATTGTGAAGTTACTGCATTAATAACTATTAAACCAAAAAGAGAATGTGGAGAGAATTGCATATGTTCTTTATTTAAGCAAGGTTTGTGTAACATCTAAATACATTCAGATTTTTTCACTGAATGCTGGAGTTAGAAAAGAAATCTTGTTTATATGCTTGCTAGGTTAAACACAGTCCTACCCGTGCAGTAAAAGTCATGTGCCTTTTTGTAATAAAAACTGCCAGAATGCATGTAAGCAAGAAACCACCACCTGTATTCGAGATTGCCCTTTGTCTGTGAATAGTTCAATCTTGCTGATAGGAGTCATGGCCACTTCTTGTTTCGTGCAGGCGTTTGGATTCAAACGCTCTTCACTGTGACTGTGAAATCCTGTGGCTGGCGGAGCTGCTGAAGACGTACGCGGAGTCAGGTAATGCTCAGGCAGCCGCTACCTGCGAGTATCCGCGAAGGATCCAGGGACGATCAGTGGCCACGATAACACCAGAGGAACTGAACTGTGGTGGGTTTGCCGCTTCATGCTGACTTCTTTAATGTGTTAAACATACCCAAACTGTATTTTTTGGTTAGAATTGGTTCTTCTGTTCTCTTCGGTAACACTGACTACTTCTGGTTAAAATTGCATATTTCCGGAAATCTCTCTGTGTTCCTTCTCAACTTTTTGTCTTCTTCTGACAAAACTAATCATTTTTACCCGCGAGCCTATGCTTAATGAAACAAGTATAGACATGTTTGAAATTTGTCATTAAGAAACTAAATGTGGTTATCCAGAAGGAGTTTATTTTTCATTTTTATATTTCAGATTTGATTGTCAACTAGGGTCTTTGGTATTATGTTAACGTCGTTGGTGTCATGTATTCCCTTTTGTATAAGGGAGAGGAAAGAGAGAAAACAAATATAATAGCTCCTGATTTCACAGAACTTATTGTTAAAGCTCTTGTTGACTTTGTTGGGTTAGGTCACTGGGTTTCTTTTTCACTCATCTATACTTATTGGGAACACCCTGCACAGGCACCGAAGTTCTCTGTCACTGCAGGATTAATGGACACCCCAGGGCTCGGGCCCCAGCATCTCACCTGTTCCAAATCCAAAAACCAGGTTTCTCACCATGCGATGGGCGTTTGCCTCTGAAGATATAAAAAAAAACCTAAATTGCCCTTTTACTTACATGTTGGGTACAATTCTGATCAGGAGAATTATAACCATAAGTGTCTACAAGGTTCTTGAAAAAGATAATTAAAGGGGATTTGGTGTGAGAATAACTCACATGACATCCTTCCAGCTCTCTGCACATCTAAGGAGCCTGAATATGGAAACTGCAGGAAGCAAGCTGGACAAATTATTCTGTAGGATGTAGGTTAGGTCCTGATACTAATCTAGAGGAAGTTATTTTAAATGGCACTTGTGCTTGCTGCTTTAAAGTTTGTTCTTCATAAGCAAATTGAGCCTTTGTTCAAATAAATAAAACAGCTACTTTAGAACCTGATACAAATTTGCACAATCCAATTCCAGTCTGCTAAAAGTTCGTAGGAAACAATGGAGGTCAGAAAGGCAGCAGTCACTTTTACATAAGGAAAAGTGTGCTTAATCCTGATTAAGCTTATAAATATTTTAACTTAAAACATTTGTGAAAAATATTTTTCTACAAGGTGTATGGAAAAATATTTATTTACCATTCTTTAGTAGTTTTGAAACAAGTAAAGGTTCCTTATACGTTTTATTTTTGATATAGAGAGGCCAAGAATTACATCAGAGCCTCAGGATGTGGACGTTACCTCAGGGAATACAGTGTACTTCACTTGCAGAGCTGAAGGCAATCCTAAACCAGAAATTATCTGGCTTCGAAACAAGTAAGTTTAAAAGAGGAATAGAAGAGCTTAATGTAGGTATGTTTGTCTGTGTGTGTGTACATTTCTGGGTGCGTGACCATATACATTACATGCTAACATATGGAATAGTAACAGCAGAAACATAATAAAAAGAAGTATATGGAGTAATAATGGCCCAGATCTGTTTTATTAGTAATTCTAAACTCCTATGAGCTGATAATTTTAGAAGGTACTAATTTATGACTGTATATATGTAACACTATTGGTAAGTTTTTCAACTGTTTTTCAACAGTTATGCATACAAAGTTGCTCACAACTGTGAGACTGTAAAACACTTGCATGTAAGTACCAGGCAAGCCAACAAGGACTTGTCGCACATGTGGTTTGTGGGCTTAGCTAGTGTTTGTATATGCTGCATAGGTCTGTTTATATTACATTTTGAGGCAGAGCAATAGCTGCTTTTTTAAAGTGCTCCAGCTGGACAAGAGTTAGGTTTCAGAGGAGGTCTTCCTTGAATCCCAGCTCCAAAGCAGAAAGCTTTCCTCTGAGGTGTAGCTTCATCCCAGAAGAGAGGAGGTATATCAATTGCCCCAGGCCAATACATGAAGGGCAGGCACGTGCCTATATCATAGGACCATAGGGTAATTCAGGTTGGAGGGGACCTCAGCAGGTGTCTAGCACAGCCTCTTTCTCAAGGCAAGGTCAGCTACGGGAATGCCCCAGATTGCTCAGGGCTTTATCCAGTTGGGTCTTAAAAACCTTCAAAGATGGAGATGGCACAAGCTCTCTGGGCAACCTGCTCGAATGCTTCTCCTCACTGCTTAGGAGGGTAGGGTCTATAAAGGATGTGTGTCCCTCAGGACACACTGGGCCAGCCTGGCTGCTTGAGCTCTACCCGGATCCTGGCTTGCTCCAGCAGAGCCAGGCACAGCACAGCTGAACCAGCTACATGGCAGCACGTCACTTCCCCTTAACTGATGTGAATTTACAGTGGACACATGATTTGTGAGTTTACCACCAGCTTAATAAAACTTTGATTTAGTAATTCTCTTACACAAATGGAGAACTTGATTAGTAAAACAAATTCCTCCCCATTTTATATTAACAAGTGAACCATTTTAGTTTGTTAGTTGCTGCTAGAATGGAATAACATAGAGTCCTGTTTCTGTTGTTTTGTGCTGATTTCAGTGAGAACCCTGCGTGAGGCAAGGGTACAGCGTTTATGGAGTATGTAAAGAACAGAAACTTAAACTTGGATGGTGTAATTATTTCATTAAAATTTTCTTTGGCTCATGCACTTTTTATAATAAACAAAGAAAACATATTCAGAATACACATATGAAAGAGTTTTAAGAAGAAATTTGAGCTTGGGGTGTGGAATTATTGACTCTGGCTTGTTTCCTGGCTGCATGAATGAGAGCAAAGCTCTTTGCAAGGTAGTTGAATATGGCAAGGTTTCAGTCAAAAGACATTGACATGTTGAGCAGTTGTTGAATGTTGAGTAGATCAGCAGTCGGTCTGGGCTTTGTACACTGGGGGTGAGCTCCTCATCCCTCCTCTGTGCTTTCTTCATCACGTAGCAGGGGATGGAGTGAGAAACAGTTCCTTCAATAAAATGCCCTAACTATACTTAGGTCGTATCACAGAAATGTTGTATTCATGACAATCTAATCTTAATTTACATTTCAAGCCAGTGCAAATTACGATCAGGTTCATAAGTGCTCCTTAAACAATCCAGAGAGAGGTTGGCACAAAGACAGTTTTATAGCAGCTAACCCTTCTCCTAGTAGAACATATTTTGAGTATTGAACTTACCTAGTGTGCTTTCAGAATACTTTTCAGCAGAAATATTTGAAATTAATTTGCCAGTTAGAACAGCTTGTATCCTTAAAAGAGAATGAGACCAGGTATGTGTATTTTGTCCTCTTTTTTTTTTTTTTTTTCCCCCCCCATAGGCTTTTACTCATAAAAATATTTTGGCTTTTCATTTTGAAGATGTAATACTTGCATTGACGAAATTATTTTTTTTGTTTGCTTTGTTTTGTTTTTCCTCTGCTTCTTCTCTTTAGGAGAAAACCAAAAGTTTGATTATTTTACTTATACAGTAAAACTTTGTTTTTTCCAAGTTATTTTGGGTAATATACTTAGGTTTTTATTATTTGGCAGTTTTCTGTGCTTGTGATTTAAAGGTTTAACTCCAGCAGATTCTTTTCTTCCCAGTAATGAGCTCAGTATGAAAGAAGATTCCCGTCTAAACTTGCTTGATGATGGCACGTTGATGATTCAGAATACTCAAGAAACAGACCAGGGCATTTACCAGTGCATGGCAAAAAATGTGGCTGGAGAAGTGAAAACTCAGGAAGTTACTCTTAGATACTTTGGGTCACCAGGTAAAAAAAAAAAAGCCAAGTCTGGATTTTGCATTTAAGTAGAGAATTGTTTTGTTAATAAGATTGCTAAAAATAAGAGTGCTTCTTGCATCTTCTTGACATGCAGATTTCTTGTGCTTGAGCATCTTAAGAACTTCTTAGGCCATATTTTTATCTAACCAGTGCTGTGCTTCATGTTTGCAAGCAGTGAATTCATGTGCAAAACTGCCTTTTTTTTAAATTCCAAACTTTGTTGTCAGAAAATTTTGACAACCAGGTAAATTTAAAATGTCATTGCAATTTGCACATGCAGGTGGGAAAAATTACTAAAACGTAACTTAATAATTTCTTTCTTTTTGAGCACCCTATAGCACTTTTCAGCTAGATTGTTTTCGGGGTCTCAGTGTCTATGTCTCTGAAGAGACCCTTCTAAAAATCAGCAAATGAAAAGGAAATGATTGATAATTGTTTTAAGGGGGTTTGAGGAAAGAAAGAAATTAGGATTAAAGCAAGCGGAGTTTTCATCAAGATTAGTGATATGTTGGAAGAGAGCCATTAAATAACAAACAAACAAACAAACAAAACAACTAGATTCCCCAAACTGTTGCAATATTCAGACAAATTAGTGCTCTCAGCGAAAAGTCATATTTAGGCATTGTTCTTTTCTCACAGCCCGGCCAAGTTTTGTGATTCACCCGCAAAATACAGAGGTATTAGTTGGAGAGAGTGTTACCTTGGAGTGCAGTGCAACTGGGCACCCTCAGCCACGAATTACATGGACCAAAGGTGACAGAACGCCTTTACCAAGCGACCCTCGCATCACGATAACTCCATCAGGAGGACTTTACATACAAAATGTGAAGCAGGAGGACAGCGGCGAGTATACCTGTTTTGCAACTAACAGCATAGATAATATCCATGCGACTGCATACATCATAGTCCAAGGTGAGTAAAATTAAACTCGGAGTGACATGCTGTAAAACATATTATGAAGAGTATATTACTTCAAGTTCCATGGTTTTCTTTTTTTTCTGAAGTGCCAGAGCCAAACTAAAATCGTGAGGTTTTTTTGTTTGTTTTAATTACACTGTTATAGTCTGTAGAAATATTGCTGTGTGGTTCACTCAGAGTAGGATATTATATACTAATTCTCTGAAAGTTGTTTCATTGATTATTCACAGAAGTTAACATTTGTGTTTTGAAACGTTTATAGTTTTGTTTGCCGGTATGAATAA
This sequence comes from Chauna torquata, assembly GCA_013399475.1. Lineage (NCBI taxonomy): Eukaryota > Metazoa > Chordata > Aves > Anseriformes > Anhimidae > Chauna > Chauna torquata. The sequence continues at coordinate 212,477 of VXAL01006933.1, forward strand.
ACATGCAATGTCCAGTTTGTGAGGGACTAAATTTTTTCTGTGACAAGTAGCAATCCTAGAGATTAGGATTTGTGCCAGGAATACCAGAGATGGAGCTTCGAGTGTAGATGCACGGCACCTTTCTTTTGTAGACACTTGGGTGAATGTGGATACATTTTCTGCAGAGTTTCATGGAAACAATCACTCTATCAGTTGAGGCACTGGCACAGCTTTTCTGCAAAATGAAAGTCAGAACACTCTAATTTGTTGTGATCGCAATAGTTTTGGTATTGCATGTCAATAGTATGATTATAAAGTATTTCAAAAGCAATACATCAAAGAGCCTTCTCCTATACATATATGTGGAGTTTTTTTTTTCCAAGTGTTTTAATTCTGGAACTTTTATTTGCAAAATGTTTTGAGTAACTTAAATTTATTTCTGTCCTCATATTAAGATCTCTGTTTGACAAACAGTTCAGGTTGCAAATGCTTTGTCAATGAGTTCAGTTTTTAAAGCTATACAGAGCAAGTTGTCCATGTGGTTTGTTCATTTATCATTCACCAGTGTATGACTGTGTTTTGAGAGCTGAACAAATTCCGTCTCACACTGATAATGTCATGATGTTTCTGCAGAAACTGGCCTGCGCTCCACTCACTGTTTTCCTTCTGAGTAAAGACAAACAAAAACAGCTAAGGAGGGTTTTGACCACATTGCATTTTCTTCATAGTTTAGCCAAGGATTTTTTGAAAGATAGAAAAAGCAGAACATATTTTTCATCCAGGGAACACCCTGCATTTGATTCTTTAAGTCTTACTGTACATCTTATTTGGATCTATGGCAGTATATCCCAGAGACACCAGGGCAGGATGTGATGGTGATGTTCCCATGGCATAAGAGACTGCCCTAACTCTCAGCCCTAGATCAATTGCAATGTAAAAGGGTCCCGTTGGCATCCCATTTTCCACGCATATGAGTTTTTCATATCACGCAGGAAATTGTATGTAATTTCATACAGTCGTGCATTTTTCAGTTTTTTTCTTTTTTTTTTTTTACCAGTTTATTTTCTCTTCTGTAGCTCTACCTCAGTTTACTGTCACTCCTCAAGACAAAACAGTGATTGAAGGACAAACTGTTGACTTCCCTTGTGAAGCGCAAGGGTATCCCCAGCCTGTTATTGCCTGGACTAAAGGAGGTAAGTTTGTTCTGGATTTACTTTTAATCTGCTAGAATAGATTTTGCAATCGCTCATGAATTGAAAGGAAATGCGTGTATTTGTTCAGATGCTTCAGTCTCTGCAGGAAACAGGGTTCATCTCTTTCTGCTTTAGCTGGAAAAGGCAAAATATCCAGCAGAAACTAGTTGCCCAAGTGTTTTTCAGTGTTCAGTAAAAAGGAGTCACTAAAATGTATGCCTCCATAACAAATTCCTACCAATAAATGTTTAAGAAATGTGAGAATCACGTGGCAATATCTATTAGTGCCGATTGTTACAGAAGAAATCGAGATGACTGTCATTGACTGGAGATCTAAACTGAGGTGGGATATGCTCTCTTCAGAAATCAGAACAATATATCCTGGCATCAGTACAAACTCTGTCCTCTGCATTTCTGTCACATAGCGTGGATAGACAGGAACGCTGGGATTCACTCTGCTGACTGCTTTATCAGGTTGGGGCTGTAAAGGCATTGAGCCCAATGCAATGGGAAGAAGCACTGTAGTGGATGTGGTATGTAGGTAGATATGCCAGTTGAATCAAATGAAGTAGCTCTAAGAGGAAACGCAACTCTTAAGGAATTCTAAATTATGGTAGATCAAGCAGATTTTTAACAAACTCTTGATCGTTTTGATGCTGATAATGTCCCTGTTTCTCCCTCTGCCAAGGTCGCTCCAATCAAATGAAATGTCCAGACAGGAAGAACAGGGTACAAACACTGTTTTGCCTTTCATTTCATTTGTATTGTATTATATTATATTCCATTTTTTCAGAGCTGTATGTATTTTTCTATTGGTTCTCTGGCCTAGGCAGATGAGATGAATTGTGAGTGTCTTGCATACTTAACATAATACGAAGTTAACAGTAATACCTGTTAGCATTCTTCTTCTGGTGCCTTCTTGTTGGGATGCTTTATCATGCTCCTTAAATGAAAATACTTCTTTCTACCACGAGCGGAGAAGGGGAAGAGATCAGGATTATGATTGTGTGCATACATGTTTGTGTGTTCATATTCATTGAATTAAAGGGTGAGGAGTTCTTTCTTTTTAAGAGACTTCTAATTGTTTCCAGTGTTTTATCAAGTTTGAATTCTTCCAGATTTCCTTTTTTCTGAAACAAAGAGACTTTGTTCTGCACTGCTGTAAATAGCAAATGCTATTGGTCTGTGTTTCAGGAGGACAGTTGTCTGTTGACAGAAGACATTTAGTTCTATCTTCTGGTACCCTAAGAATTTCCAGGGTTGCCCTGCATGACCAGGGACAGTATGAATGCCAAGCTGTCAACATTATCGGATCTCAACGGATTGTTGTATACCTGACTGTACAGCCTAGGGGTATGTTCTCCACGTTAAAATACACCTTGCTTGATTTATTCTGCTCTGTTTCTAAAATGGAAGAATCAGAATTAATTATTTTTGATGGCATAATATGGCATATATGTGAATGTGAGTAGATTAAATTTATCTTAGTTTAGAATTAAAAAATTTTTTGAAGCAGAGCTTAGAGCTTAAATGCTTGGGTTTTTCTTTAGAACTTTTGCTGAATATTACAATTAATCTAGGTTGCTGGGTCTGAATTATAAGATGTCTTACTAGCTTTTAGAAATCGAGGGTGTGGGTCAGTGTGCCCAGACAGACTTTGTTCAAAGTCACCTGGAGAATACATAACTTTAAAATTGAGCATGGCCTTTTTTGATAAGAGCTTGTTAGAATGGGACTATATCTTCTGTTATTTAGAAAACTCACTGTTCAGGCTGTTGCTCATATTTCATATTTCTGATCATTATTTCTGAGCACTTCTATTTTTTTTTTTAGCTTCCAGGTAAAGCTGAAATCTGTTTTCTGTGAAAGATGTTTATCTGATTTACTCTTGTTTTTAAAGAATAGAGGTTTGCTTTGTAGATGACTGTATTCCTCTGCTTGTGAAAGTATTTTGTTTTGTGATAAAATTGACTTGTTTTCTGTGTGCATGTTAGACTAATTTCTTATAAGACTCTA
>VXAL01006933.1:217843-238300 GCA_013399475.1 Chauna torquata
ATTTTATATATATATATATACACGCACATATGATTATGCAAATCTCTAGAAACGTTATACAGACCAGAATCAGTAATATGTTAATAGTCCTATATATTTCAGTGACGGTTCTTTGTGAATATCCGATTAATATTCCCACTTTCAATGACATTATAGCAATAAAAACATATAGCATTAAAACAATAAAAACTACTATATTTCTGAGTCCTTTGACACTGCTAGGCCTTCAACCCGGGCATGTTTTGGTAAGTCTTTGGTAACCCATCTTTCTGTGGCAACTTTTCAAAGTATTTCCTCTAGTAGATGTGCTGCAAATGACAGAAGAGTATTAAACTAAATAAAAGTAATTAATAAAAGCAAGAAAAATCAGACTTTCACTCTGGTTTTGATTTCCATTGGTGTAATAATTGTTATATCAAAACTGTTAGCAATGGCAGAATTACTGGTGAATTAATGGGCTGCTAATATTGATCTTCAGTCTTCTCGATTATCTTCAGTTAGTAAGCATTGAAAAATGTACCTTAAATAGCATCTAAATGCACAGTAAATGAAGAATTAATATATATACACTCCAGAGATCTTCTTTAATTGACTAATTTTGAGTAAATTAATGTATACGTATTCTCAAGAGGTGCTATTTTATTTTGGGGGCTTAAATTCTATGTGGTGAGGGCCTAAAACTATTACAATACTTCCATTTATAATAATAAGTAGTGCTTTTAAAAGTAAATAAATGCACTGTACAATTTAGATCTGCATGCAAGTCCTCCTGTCATGGCAAAAGTGTGCAAGTTTATCTAAATCTACTCGAGTATTATTCTTTGTTTACTAAGTCACTTGGAGAAAGAGAAAAAGAAAACAAAAATTCAGGTTTGAAAACAGGGAATAGATGTATCAGAATAACAAAACACTGTGCTTTGCTGCAGGATGGAGTACAGGTAACGGAGAGTGGAAAATTTCATGTTAGTCTGGAGGGATTTCTTACCATTCGTGATGTTGGAACAGCTGACGAAGGTCGATACGAATGTGTTGCCCGAAATACCATAGGATACTCCTCTGTTAGTATGGTGCTTAGTGTTAACGGTAAGGTGTATGAATTAGTCAGAGGTATGAACTAGATTATTACTTTTAGAATAATTGTCTAACTTGTAAGATGCAAAAAGTTCATCAAATGCCAATTTCTTTCTTTTATCCATTTTTTTTACTTCTCCCTTAATCCTCTCTCTTTTTTTTTTTTTTTTCCCCCATTTGATTCAGTAAACTATCTGCACAGATGTGAGTAAGATGGGAATATGTCAGCCAAAACGTCTCTAGGACTTAAGCTTCAAAACAATGGTTTTTGGGGCTCCATTTAGTCATGCTACTTTCCTCTTGAGATATGATTTGGACCTGTTGAAATTTTCTAGTTGAATACACAGTCTAATCTTTAGGGGTAACTTGACACAAACTCCAATGGCATCTTTCGATGGGCACTTACAGCTATTGGTTGAAAACTGGGCTGCAACCGCTATGAAAGAGTTTGGGAAAGTTGTAATACTGAAAATATGAGCCTTTTCTAATTATTTGAAAGTAATAAGGGCAAATAATAAATATTAATTATTATAAGTAATAATTTATAATAAAGGAGCCAAAGAGGGTAAGGAAACAACTTTGTTACACAACCTGATCCCAATGTTTTTCTGACTCATTACATAAACTGATTTTCCAGTCTTATTTTGATTGAAAATATTAAGGAAATTGTGTGATTTTTTTTTCTCACAGCAATATTGTGTTTTTTCATTTTCTACTGAATCATTAAAAAACGACTGTTGAGCGTGATTTCTTTAACATATTAGATATTGTTTGCCAGTGTTATGTCACATTTCTGTTATGTCTGTGTTTTGTTTACTAAATTCATGAATAGATATCAGTGACTTTTTTTAATGTACTGATTACCATGATATCAACCACATGGTGTCTTGTGTTCTGAGAGAAAAAGTGCAGGGTTGGAAATCACACATTGATGAGCTTTCATCTCCATTTATAAAGTCTGCAAATGTACAAATGTTAGAAAATCCATAAAATTTCAGTTCATTCTGGCTACTCTGGAGGTGCAAAGAAAAAAAAAGCGTGGGTGGTTTTTGTTTTGTTTTGTTTTAAAGATTAACCAGATCTCACATCTATCAGAGCTCTGAAAAATGAAAGCATGAATCGAACTGTAACCCCGAAAGAAACCAGTTTCACACCTTTAGTGCAAGTATAAACTGTTCATTCTCACCTGCTGAAATAAGCAAACTATGAAACTTGGTGTTTACTGATCATAGAATCATATAATGGCTTGGGTTGGAAGGGACCTTAAAGACCATCTAGTTCCAACCCCCCTGCCATGGGCAGGGATGCCACCCACTAGATCAGGTTGTCCAGGACCCCGTCCAACCTGGCCTTGAACACCTCCAGCGATGAGGCATCCACAACTTCTCTGGGCAGCCTGATCTGCAGTATTTAATTGCAATGTGGTTATTTTTCTTGTAAAATGTAACATTAATAAGACTAAAATTAGTGAAACTACCCTTGATTCATCTGCACTGAATCTGAAACTGTAAATGGTGTTTCTTCTTAAAACTAGTGGGAAATCAGATACTGCTTCTCTATGGTTGCTACAGAAATGAAGATGTCAGAGAAGCAAGGAGGACAAACAGGCAGATTATAAGTACTGGCTCCTTGCTATCTGGATAGTATTAATAATGGCATAGCCAGGAGTGCCTAAAAACTTGCACGTCAATATTTCTTTGATTCAAAGTTAATGTTTTATGAACGTTCCTAATACATAAATATCTTTTCTTACCATTGAGGTGGAATAAAGACAAGTGCATAGAAGCTGTGGAGCAGGTTTTGCTGGCCACATTTAATAATATTTTAAAGATGTTTTTCTTTTGACATTTTCTTCTGACCTTATCTGATGTAGTTTTGTAAAAGTCTCTAGGTTAAGTTTAAGCCAGGATGTGTGTGGATTATGTTTTTCTTGCTTAAAAACCGTTAGGCTGCTTTTTACACACAAAGTGCCATTTTTCTCTTCCTCTGAAAAAAGGGTGGCGTGAAAGGCTTGCATGGAGCTTTAACTTCTAATATTTATTAGTCTAAAAAGTGAACTACTGGCAGCAAATAGTTCAAACAAAAATAAAGTACTGTATAGTTAACATCTGACCAAGGTTTATGATTCAGCCCACGTGTACCATTAATCAGAAAGACAGCTCTGCAGAAGACATATCTAAGGTGAACACTGAGATTACACCTAGTGTAGGCAGCCCGAGGGAAGGTGAACAGCCTCTGGATTTTTATATCAGTAATGCTGAAGTGCTAAGAAGGTTCATGGCCCGCCAGCACTCTCTGAAACAACTCAAACAAGGGTAGCAAAGCTGTAAATAATATTTCTCCCTGAAATAAGTGGTTTATCTCATAATGTGTCTATATGGCTGTTATTGCAAATGAAACTCTCAAGCAAGGAGGGCAGTTGGTAATTAGCATGGATCAAGGTTACTGCAATTAGGCATTGTAGTCAGCCTGTTTTGGATGCTGAGAGTATGTTGTCAGCAGCCCAAGGCAGCTGGCCTCAGGGCAGAGCAAGGGGCTCCAGCTCCAGCTGTATAGTGCCAGGGACCGTTTTATTTGATCATATAGGTGGTTAAGTTTAATTGCCCATATCCAGTCTCTGAAATTCATGTGAACACTACCTAAGCTGCCAGTAATGAAGGAATAATGAAATATTGCCTAGAAAAGAGAAAAAAAGGTCATGAAAAGCTTGTAAACAGTGGTTTTTATGTCAACTGATTTTATACATCTGCTGATTTTATTTCAGTGTATTTGCTTTGGAATTTTTCCCTACTTTACCCTTCTTCCTGTGTGGGTTTTCCAATGTAAACACACTCTGGAAATTGTTAGCTGTTACCCCTGGATCTGGTAGTTCTTGGTTTAGGCTGAAAGGAAGGTTATTAGTCTTAGATACATTGTGCAAACATCCAGCTACCATGGAGCACTGTATAAAAAGGCAGATGAATGGGTCTATGCTTTAGTGTTCTAGTACTGTGAAGAGCTGCAAATAGCCTCAAAGCATGTGATTTTTAACGTAATATTATAATGCTAGATAATCTTAAAGTGGAAAACAAAGTAGTGATCAAAATAAATAAAATTTATGCGTGTTGCTTACCAGAGTAAAGTCAGAACTGGGGCAGTGTTAATTTAGTGTAGCTGTTTGGGAACATATACAAGTCTGTATTTTTTATTTTTTATATTTTATATTTTTTCAATTTGATTTTGTGTTATTTGTTGTCATGAAATCTCTTTGAATTTATGTGATTTATGTATTCTAAAAGGCAAAACTAAGTCTGTAAGTATTTTCCTCTTGTAACACATTCCTTTTAACTCCTTACATTCCTGTATTAATGCTTAAAGAACAGGGGTTTACTTTGTACAACTGTGATGATGTCGTGTCTAGATCCTGTGTTACAGAAGTATCTTTTGTGTGTGGTCATTTTTGCAATAACGTGAATTTCTTTCTGTAGTCCCTAACGTCAGCCGAAATGGAGATCCTTTTGTACAAACATCAATTGTGGAAGCAATTGCAACTGTTGACAGAGCAATAAATTCAACACGTACACATCTGTTCGACAGGTATCCCTTTCCTTTTTAACTGAGAAGTCAAAATTAATGTATATACTAGAAATAACGAAACGTTTAGTAAGCAAGAAGCCATTGTATTATTTAAATGACAACACTAACATCTGGTTAGTTCTGGAAATAGTAGTAGTTTAGCATGGAAGATTTTTTATTGCTTAAACACTAAGTTGCAGAGATCAAATTTTTATCTGTTGAGATCTCTATTCACTACATTAGTTTTTCTGGGGAGACAGTGTGTTATGAAAGGCTAGTAAATGTTTACTTCCATATTCTTTTATTAAACATATATGTTTATTTTTGTTTGCCTTCCATTTTGAGATGAGTGATCAAGGTATGTTCTAATCATGTTGAACTTTTACAGTATGTAGTGTAGTTATTTTGCAACTGCTCTGTGCATTTACTTTTTTTTTTTTTCCAAATTATCTATCAGTCGTCCTCGTTCTCCAAATGATTTGCTAGCCTTATTTCGATACCCAAGGGATCCATACACTGTTGAGCAAGCAAGAGCTGGGGAAATATTTGAAAGGACATTACAGCTTATTCAAGATCATGTACAGGATGGTCTAATGGTTGATCTGAATGGAACAAGTCAGTATTCTTTCCTTATTTTTCTGTGATGAAGTGTATCTGCCTTCTTAAATCATTAATACTTCAAAAGAGATTAATTGTCAGAGTCTGGGTCCCAGCTGGAGAACCCTCACATTGAAATCAGCGGAGTATGACTTTGCAAAATGTTTGTAGAAATATGTTTATATTATTCTGTTCTTGTATTGCACACTGCTACATTATAGTGAAACTCAATTTGATTGAGCTCTCCTAGTAGGGTGTTTCTACTTTTCCTCATGTTGACATATTAGGGAAAAATAAATGTTCAGATTCTTCTCCTGATCATATTTGGTATAATGGAAGTGCCTAATGCATCCTGTTTGTTAACTGCCAGTGTGTTAATTCATTAGGATCATTGTTTCATTGCAAAACAGACTTCTCTGTTATGTATTAATCAGTATTTTCTTGCTATTTCTTTAAGTAAAATCATCTTGATGTCATCGTGCAGAGAAAAGGTGATACAGCAAGAAGGATTTATGTTCTTTATGAAACAGTATTTCTACGTGTACCACAGTAGTATTCGAAGAACTATTTGCTACTCATTCTTTAAGTACTGTATCAAATTAAGCTAATTGTTTCCTTTAACTCTGATCTCATGTAATGAAAAATACATTTTTTGCTGCTTTTTATAAACAGTAAAAAAAATGTGGTGTTTAATATTTCTACCTTTTAGATATGGAACTCCAATTCAAATTCATGAAGTCCAGCTGGAGCATATACAATTAGTGTGTTGATATGTGTGTGGATATGCTTGAGACATAGGACTAAAGCATTTGGAAATAATGATGGAGTTTTAGGAGAGCTTTTGAGATTTGAGACATAGCCAAAAGCTACACTGAAAATCTAGAGGAAATATTTTTTCTTATTATATTTCTTTTGATGTTTATAACTGAGTATTTAGTGTAACTTCCGAAAACTTTAACTCCGACTGACCCTAAACTAGGAAAGTATTTATAAGACCAAAGACTGCAGGCTGTGTGGAGTGCTGTAACTTTTGATAGTAAAAGAAGCTTGTTACTCATTATTAGAGCTGAGTAAATAATTTGTGATAAAGTTAACCACAAAAACTTATACAAAATTCTTTGAAGGCTTGTGTTTTATAAGAGCAACACAATTTAATTTGCTTCTCTGATTAGACGTGTGTGCAAACATATCAAACATAATACACAATGCAGTGTAACAGTAAAGATATCTGAAATCCGATGTTGAGAATAGCTTGACTACGTTTAACTAGTATTTGTAATAGTGGAAATTAATCACCTAAGGCTTACCAAAAATTACTGTTAAAGCATGCAAATACACGTTAATGAACACAAAGTCAGGCAAATTTCTGTGATACTGCAAATTCTGTTCACAACCAGAGCTTACCTCTCAGCCCTACAAAATCTCTAGAAATCTGACTTTTAGGGGAAACTTGAACACTAAAATAAATCTGTTTTCATTTAAATAGACTAATGCTCAGATTTTAATGCTCCTATTTGTCCTTATTTGGTTTTATTTCAAAATGCAGAGCCCAATGAAAGGTGTTATTTAACACTTTTGCATTGGGAACAGTTAAGAAACTTGACAATTTCCTATTCAGAGACTTTTATGTAAAATCTTGGAATATCCCAAGGAAAGGCGATGGAGCCAAAATTCTCCTCCGCAGTGCCAGATGGTATAACAAGGGGAATGGCCACAAATCGCTACTTGGGAGGTTCAGATTGGATGGTGGGAAACACTTTCTCACCAGGAGGCTAGTGCAGCACTGGAGTAACTTACCCAGGAAGGCTGAGGAGTCTCAGTCTTTGAAGGTTTTCAAGACAGCTAGACAGAGGTACAGCTGAGCTGATCCAGTGCTGGAGACAGCCTTGCTTCAAGCAGGAGCCATTGAATCTAACCTGTACATGAGATGTTGCCTCCCACTAGTACTTGAAGCAATATATATATCATAGTCCCAAAGGTGAATGGTGTGGATCCCAGACGAAACCTGTGCCAAGTGTTATGCAAACACTAATTTTCTTTACAGCGGGCTGCTCTGAGTAATGTGAATGCGGATTACTCCATGTCACTTGTCTCAGAGATCACTCCTCTGTTCAGCTAAATTGCTCATGGTGATTTTTTTCTTTTTTTCTTTTTTTTTTTTTGGTTTTCTTTTTTCTGTTCTTGCAGTTCTACAGCTTTTACTGTGATAAAGCAAAACAAAACAGCAGTGAACAAAATATGTTCACTGAATTATCAAGTCTCAAAAGAGAAAGTCTTGAAATCCATATAAGTCTTACTGAGTTTTCTAAATGTTTTTACTGACATGGGGACATTTTTCCATTTTTTTTTTAGTATGAAGCTGTTGTTTCTGAAAATATCTCTACTTTTTTAGGTGACCAAATAAGAAATGAGCTCTTTTTGTGAATGTTTTGTAAAAGTTCTGCTTGAATTGTCATTTTACAAAGTCACCTCCCGACCTAATAGTAGTTGTTGCTCAAATGACCTAATGCTCTAATATATGTATGTGATTATTATTGTTCTTTTTTGAATACTAGGGGTATTAATCATGTGGAAAATATAGTATAATAAAATAACTTTCCAAAGAAATGCGTGATCTTTGGGGACCATGAGTCTACAACATCTTTGATTTTCTCTCTTTTCTGGTTTCAGGTTATCACTATAACGACCTTGTATCCCCACAGTACTTGAATCTGATAGCAAATCTCTCAGGCTGTACAGCCCATCGACGAGTGAACAATTGCTCAGATATGTGCTTTCACCAGAAGTACAGGACCCATGATGGAACATGCAACAACCTACAGCATCCCATGTGGGGTGCTTCTCTGACAGCCTTTGAACGTCTGTTAAAGTCAGTCTATGAAAATGGATTTAATTTGCCTCGGGGCATTGAGCCCAAGAGGCTCTCTAATGGATATGCACTCCCAATGCCTCGCTTGGTTTCAACTACTCTGATTGGAACTGAAACTATAACTCCTGATGACCAGTACACTCACATGCTCATGCAGTGGGGTCAATTTCTTGATCACGACCTTGACCTCACCGTTGCTGCCCTAAGTGAGGCCAGGTTTTCGGATGGTCAGCATTGCAGTTCAGTTTGCACAAATGATCCTCCGTGCTTTTCAATCATGATTCCACCAAATGATCCCAGAGTTAGAAATGGTGCACGCTGCATGTTTTTCGTACGCTCCAGTCCAGTTTGTGGAAGTGGTATGACATCTCTACTGATGAATTCTGTGTACCCGCGAGAACAGATCAACCAGCTAACTTCATATATCGATGCATCCAATGTGTATGGCAGTTCAGACCATGAAGCACTAGAAATCAGAGACTTGGCAAGTCAAAGGGGTCTTCTGAGACAGGGCATCGTACAAAGATCTGGCAAGCCCCTTCTTCCATTCGCTACTGGCCCACCAACAGAATGTATGAGGGATGAAAATGAGAGCCCAATTCCCTGCTTTTTAGCTGGTGATCAGCGTTCTAATGAACAGCTGGGTCTTACCAGTATCCACACGTTGTGGTTTAGAGAACACAACAGAATTGCCACAGAGCTACTGAAACTCAATCCACACTGGGATGGTGACACAATATATCATGAAACACGCAAAATTGTTGGTGCAGAAATGCAACATATAACATTTAGCCACTGGCTACCTAAGATCTTTGGAGAGGTAGGCATGAAGATGCTTGGCGAATATAAAGGTTATGATCCCAGTGTTAATTCTGGCATAACTAATGAGTTTGCAACTGCCGCTTTTAGGTTTGGTCACACACTCATTAATCCTTTTCTGTATCGACTGGATGAAAACTTTGAACCTATTCCACAAGGCCATCTACCTCTTCATAAGGCATTCTTCTCTCCGTTTCGGATTGTAAATGAAGGAGGCATTGATCCACTTCTAAGGGGATTGTTTGGTGTTGCTGGTAAGATGCGTGTCCCATCACAATTACTCAATACAGAGTTAACAGAAAGACTCTTCTCCATGGCACGTACTGTGGCTTTAGATCTGGCAGCTATGAATATTCAGAGAGGCAGAGATCATGGAATTCCTCCCTACCATGATTTTAGAGTTTACTGTAATCTTTCTTCAGCTCAGACTTTTGAAGATCTGAAAAATGAAATTAAGAATCCTGAAATCAGGGAGAAACTTAGCAGGTGAGCCTGAGGTGAAGAAAAACAGTTGATTATCTAAATGTGCATGTGAAATTAGTAGCTAAATGTCTTATCTGGAAGAAAATATTTGTCAAGAAAGGGGTAAAGGGATTTCTAAAGAAACTTCCATCCATATCAGGAAATAGAGGTGGAAAATTCCCACATGCAGTTAATTTCTCCACTTCTAGATCTCCATGAACAATATGAAGTTGCATGCATTCATGAAAGTGTTAATTTGTAACATCTGTTTTTATAAATGCTGGTAAATATTAGTGTTATTTTAATGTAAGGTCATATTTAATGCCAGTCTCATGCAAAGATTTACATGTTCAGTTCCATCCATTCCATACTAAACAGGAACTAAACTAAAACAGGAATATCATTCACTGTATTTTCACTGTATTTTCATGTGTACATCCTTCACCACAAGTAATCTGTGCTTCTTTTAGAAGTATCAATATCTGAAAATGTCTTCAGCTACCTTCCACCCCTTGCTTGTCTACACAAAATAAAAGACAGAGAATGAGTTTTGGCTAGGGTAAAAGGAAAAATGTACAGAGGGGCAGGAAAGAGAAGCTATTGAAAAGGAAACAGTTATTAGGAATCAAAGAAAGCTACTGGGAAAAGGAAATGTGGAGTAGACTTACAGACCCCCATGCTGTTACTCATAAATGCAACCAACATTGCAGGATTTCTTGCAGATACACCACAGGTTCTTCACAAAAGATGTCACTATAACTGTCATTTTTTACTTTGTGTTATCCGTATATTTTCCCCTTAATTTTACAGCATATTGTCTTTTTTTTTTTTTTGTAAATGGATAATATTTGATATTAAATCTTTTGTGTTATTCTTTTTATAGGTTGTATGGTTCCCCACTGAACATAGACCTATTTCCTGCTTTAATGGTAGAAGACTTAGTTCCAGGAAGCCGACTGGGGCCAACTTTGATGTGTCTGTTAAGCACCCAGTTTAGGCGTATTCGGGATGGAGACAGGTAAATTGAAATACCATGGAAACCAAAAGTAATTTTAAATAGAGGATGCTTAATGGCAATTGCAATCTCTTGTTTCAAGATCAAACTGCATTTCTGATTTTCATTGGAAAGATGAAGAATACAGGTTTAAAACTTCATTAAAATGATTATTTTATTTTTTAAATCTGTTGCATTTATGGTGAGTGTGTCATACTGAGCTCCAAAAAGCACCACAGCCAACATGTGCTGATTAAGCATGGGTCTGGGAGCTAGAAGTTCATTCATGAGTTTCCTTTTACCAGTTACTCAAGTCACTTACCTATCTGCAAAGTGGATGTTACTCATCTCCTTTCATTGGTATTTAATTATTTTACTTGCAGAGGAACTGCGATGGTTGAGACACTTTCACCATCTCTGCTACTAAGCTCAGGTTGAAAAAGTACTGCTCTGTGTATATGACCCCAATATATATTTCAGTAGAAGCAGTCTGTGCACGTAAAGTGCTTTAAAAGCAGACAAGTTGTCCCCAAGATCATAACTGCATAATTGTTCTTGAATTACTTTGCATGCACATTATGAGCAATTTCTCACTCTCAGTTTCTGCAGTACCAGGAATAAAAAAAAGATCATTGCTATTGTTACAACTTCTGGGTAGTTTCAGCATACACATTCGGAATTTGAAAGTCAACATTTTCCTCATTTTAACATCATTTGCGACCTACAATCCTGTTTTGTACATGGCATGAGGGTTGAAAGACTTGTACTGGTTAGTTCCATCCTAGTGAAAGAGAAATAGAGGAAGAATTAGGAAATTAGATTTGATTCACTTTATCTGATGTTATTTGCTTTATGTAAGTTATAGAATTGCTACTTAAGGCAGTATAAAGGCTTTTTTTATTTCTGTAGTCAATAACACAAGTCTTTTTGTATACTTTTTTGTAAAACAACTTTCTTACATAAAATCTGTTTAAACATTAAGCTGTGAAACATAAAAATCTCATGCCTGGAGGCAGAGAGAGTAAAAGGAGAAATATATGTAGCATGTGCTCTAGATAGCTGGTGACAAGTACCTATTTGTGTCACAACAGGATAATGATATTGCTTTTTTGTGTGTCTATGTGCATTTTTTCCAGCAAAAGACTTTTTTTCCCCAGAAATAACATTTAGGAACTGTAGGAAAACATTGAATATTTAGGAAATGGGATTCTGCTGTCCAAAGAATACAAAAGTTTTGAAGCAACATGCCAGCAATAGTAAAATATTATTAGACGTAATGAATGCAACTCTCACTTCTTTGAAAAGCCTTTGCAATGGACAGAGGATCAAAGCTGTCAGCACCACACAAAACAAATGTGCCTGTGCAGGGAGAAGGAGTAATGTTTGAAGTGAGCCTAACTACATGTCAAGATGGAAATTTCATAATCTGTTTTTTTGTTCCTGGTGCTTGGAATTACATTGGCTATTGTCCAATGCCTTATGAAAATGATACAATAAATTTCTGCAGTAAATTTAACAATCTCAGTTATCTTACTCATAAAATATGGATAGATTAGCCATTCTCTAATCTCAGCAATTCTATCACACCCATAGGCAAGTTGTCTGGAGAAAGAAATCTATGGTAATTTAAAGCTCTACCATAAAGGAACCTTAAACTTGATAGTCTAGTGCCATTTTAGATGTCTGAAGGTACCCAAGACATTAAAATAGAATGAGAAGACATGTCAAAGATTTTGTTGATGACTTGGGCCCTTTCAGAGTTTCAGCCCAACACCAAGTGGGGTTGAAGTGACACCAAGCACTTACCTTTAGGCTTCTGGATAACACCTATTAGATACAGTGTATCTCATCTCCACAATATAAAAAGGATGTTAAGGTACTTGAAAGTGTCCAGAGAAGGACAACAAAGCTAATAAATGGGCTGGAAGAAGGCATGTCCTATGAGGAGAGGCTGAGGACACTTGAGTTGTCTAGTCTGGAGAAAAGAAGGCTAAGAGGTGTCTTCATTGCTCTCTACAACTTCTTGAGCAGGGGAAGGGGAGAGGGAGGTGCCAGTCTCTTCTCCCTGGTAACTGATAACAAGATGCATGGGAACGGCATAAAGCTGCATCAGGGGAGCTTCAGATTAGATATAAAGAAAAATTTCTTTACTGTAAGGGTGGTCAAACACCAGAACAGGCTTCCTAGTGAGGTGGTTGATGCTCCATACCTGTCAATGTTCAAGAGGCATTTGGATAACGCCCTCAATAATATGCTTTAACTTTTGGTTAGCCCTGAAGAGGTCAGGCTGTTGGACTAGATGATCTTTGAAGGTCCCTTCCAACTGAATTATTCTATTCTAATGTAAAGATATCTGAGAACAGGATCTATAGAATCACAGAATCACAGAATGGGCAGGGTTCGAAGGGACCTCTGAAGATCATCTAGTCCAACCCCCCTGCCGAGGAGGATCACCTAGAGCACATTGCGCAGGATGGCACCCGGGCAGGCTTTGAATATCTCCAGAGAGGGAGATTCCACAGCCTCTCTGGGCAACCTGTTCCAGTGCTCTGTCACCCTCACAGTAAAGAAGTGCCCCCTCATGTTGAGCCAGAACCTCCTGTGTTTCAGTTTGTGCCCATTGCCTCTCGTCCTGTCACTGGGCACAACTGAAAAGAGACCGGCTCCATCCTCTCGACACCCTCCCCTCAGATGTTTCTATACATTAATGAGGGCTCCCCTCAGTCTTCTCTTTTCCAGGCTAAACAGGCCCAGCTCCTTCAGCCTGTCCTCATACGACAGGTGCTCCAGTCTTCTAATCATCTTGGTAGCCCTCCTCTGAACTTGCTCCAGTAGTTCGATGTTCCTCTTGTACTGGGGAGCCCAGAACTGGAATAATTCATTTAATTCTGTATACAGTATTGCAAGATCTCTGCAAAAGTGCATGTTTGGTTTTTCACTAGCAAACCTGTCTTTTCTGTGAGCTTACAGGTTATGGTATGAGAACCCGGGTGTGTTTATGCCTGCTCAGCTCACTCAGATCAAGCAGACATCTCTTGCCAGAGTTTTGTGTGACAACGGTGACAACATAACCAGGGTACAACATGATGTCTTTAAGGTGGCTGAATTCCCGCATGGATATAGTAGCTGTGAAGATATTCCTAAACTGGATCTCAGGATGTGGCAAGATTGCTGTGAAGGTCAGTATACAGATGGATTTGGGGTATATTAATGTGTGCTTTTTTCAGTGTTTGTTCATTTTATTTTAAGAAGATATTTGACTATTGTTCAGCTTTTGTTAAGATATATTGCGTGGTTACAAACTCAGATTTGGAGCACAGAGCATTACTATTTAACTTCCCAAGAGAAGAAAAAGAGTAAGGAAGATTTTTATTTACTGAAGTGTCTTCTTTGAGGAGTTATCTACTCATTTAACGTTCTACCAAGGGCTGTATTCTGTCTTGTCACTGATCAGTTTTCATGCTGAACAATCTCTTTGAGATAACCTTTTTATTTCCTGTAATTACAAAGCTTTAAAGGAAAGAAGTGTAATAATGTCCCTTGCTTGCTAATAAGGAAATAAGATATAAAACAGTTACCACAACTCCTGTTTAATGAGTGATTGTTCAGTTCTTATATTAAATAGACACACGCGAAACATAACTGTTGTGGTTTAACCCAGCAGGCAGCTAAGTGCCACACAGCCGCTCGCTCACTCTCCCCAGGTGCGATGGGGGAGAGAATCAGAAAGGTAAAAGTGCAAGAACTCATGGGTTGACATAAAGACAGTTTACTAAGTAAAGCAAAAGCCGCGCGTGCAAGCAAAGCAAAACAAGGAATTCATTCACTACTTCCCATGGGCAGGCAGGTGTTCAGCCACTTCCGGGAGAGCAGGGCTCATCACGCGTAATGGTTCCTTGGGAAGACAAACGCCATCACTCCCAATGTCCCCCCCTTCCTCCTTCTTTCCCCCAGATTTTATTGCTGAGCATGACACCACATGGTACGGAATATCTCTTTGGTCAGTCTGGGTCCGCTGGCCTGGCTGTGTCCCCTCCCAGCTCCTTGTGCACCCCCAGCCTCCTCGCTGGCCGGGCAGCAACAGAAGCTGAAAAGTCCTTGGCTCTGTGTAAGCACTGCTCTGCAACAACCCAAACCATCACCACTATTTTCATCAAAAATCCAAAACACAGCATTGAGTGAGCCTCTGCAAAGAAAATTAACTCTGTCCCAGCCAAAACCATGACAATAACATAGATTTGAGCAGTGCATGTTGTAGTGAACTGCTTTCCTGTATTCATCCTTTTGTGGATAAATATTCTTGTTCATTGCCATCTCCTTCAACAGTTAGGAGAGTGGGAAAACTCTTTTTTCTTCATCAATAGGCTCTTTTTTCCCCCCAGAAACACGGTTTACTTAGCATTGTCTTCACGTAGCATAAGACATTGAGAATCCCATCTTGCTTGGTAGTCAAAATATTGGCCTCTGACCCATGTTGCATACAGATTTTCTTCATGACCTCTCTTTAGACATCAGCACGTTGGACATCACTGCATTTTTCACGTAGTTAGAAGATCCCTTCCCAAGAAAATCTTCTGCATCACACAGTTTTGCAGAATGATTTGCAGAAGCATCAACAAGAACATTCTTGAGAGGACAATGACATCTCTCAGTTGAGCTCTCCTTGAGAGTATTATCTTCTTTTGATGAAACTCAAATGACATCTTCGTGGCTAAAAAAGTAGATTCAGGTTTTTCATAGAATAGAATCATAGAAACATTTAGATTGGAAAAGACCCTTAAGATCAAGTCCAACCATCAACCTAACAGTACCAAGTCTACCACTAAACCATGTCCCTAAATGCCGCATCCACATATCTTTTAAATACTTCCAGGGATGGTGACTCCACCACCTTCCTGGGCAGCCTGTTCCAATGCTTAACCACTCTTTCCATGAAGAATTTCTTCCTGATATCCAATCTAAATCTCCCCTTGCGCAACTTGAGGCTATTTTCTTGCATCCTATCACTTGTGACCTAAGAAAAGAGAATGACACCCTCTTCGCTGCTACCTCCTTTCAGGTAGTTGGAGAGAGAGATGAGGTCTCCCCTCAGCCTCCTTTTTCCAGACTAAACAGCCCCAATTCCCTCAGTCACTCCTCATATGTCTTGTTTTCTAGTCCCTTCACCAGCTTCATTGCTCTTCTCTGAATGCATTCCAGCAACTCAATATCTTTCTTGTAGTGAGCGGCCCAAAACTGAACACAGTACTCAAGGTGTGGTATCACCAGTGCCACATACAAGGGGACAATCACTTCCCTTGTCCTGCTGGCCATGCTATTTCTTATGCAGTCCAGGATGCCATTGGCTTTCTTGGCCACCTGGGCACACTGCTGGCTCATGTTCAGCGGGCTGTCAACCAACACCCCAAGGTCATTTTCTACTGGGCAACTTTCCAGCCACTCTTCCCCAAGACTACACTGCTGCATGGGGTTGTTATGACCCAAGTGCAGCACCCATGAGAAACTTCTCTGTGGAACTCTGATTATCTAGAAATTACCATCAAACAAATTACTAACTGTAAAGAAATGTGCTCTTTATTAAAGAGGATAATGGTACTATCAGTTGATGATTATTAGAATCTTGTAATTTACTTAGTAAAAACCTCACTTTCAATACCAATACCTTGTGGAAGCACTGATGAGAGGTATCTGGATCTGAAATATTCAGATATGAGATATCGTTCATCTTTTCTTCTGCTGATTCTCTTGGGTTTACTGCTGCTGAGTAAGCTAGTCAATATTCAATGAAATTGTACATGGATGAAGAACTAGTGGATTTTAGTTCTGAGAAAGAGGTCACACACTTTTAGAAATGTCTGTTTAACTCCTTTGGAAAAATGTATTTATCCTTGAGGGACAGAGAGTCCTTTGGTGTTATATCTCAGAATTTAAGGCAGTATGTAAAATGTAAACTGATAGTGGATATCCCTTCAACCTAGTACAGATACACTTAATGCTGAAGAATGGTTCTAACTAGTGTGGCTTTACCATGAGAACAAACTCAGGTGTCATTACAAGTGAGAAAAGAGAAAAAAAAAGAAAAAAAAAAGCAGATTTACTATTCAAAGATGTTGCAAAATTTAACTTTTAAACTGATGATTGTGTTGTCTTGTCCAGTAAACAACTCTGAAAAATAAATCACTGGCTAAGAAAATTATTTCTTGGAAGACTTTGTTCAAAATGTTGGTTATATGCGTGAGACTGGAAGAAATAGATACTTTAGATTTCAATAAAATCTTCTACATTTTTCCCCAGATATCATTTCATTCATGTCTTACCCTAATTTTTACAAGCTTATTCAGTTTTTTAAACAATTCATTTACCTTGTTTGCCCTTCCCAGATAGATGATAATAGCTCTAGATATGGTTGAGGTTGTCATTTTATTGACACAATACAAAGTCTTTCAGAATTATTTCAAAACAGTCATCCCATATGCCAGAAGCATAAAGAGAAAATCAGTTATCACTCTTCAAACACTTTACTGTAAGCAAATAAATTATATTCTACCAGTTCAGGATAAGTTCACTTTGCCAGGGTTCATGCAGTTTGGCAGACAGTTTCACAAATACATTAATTACATCAGTTTGGAAAACTTGTAAAGCTGTTCTGAGAAATCATGTATTGATTCTCTAAATGTTATGTTATCACTGAGCCTGCTAGAGCAGTTGTTATCTCTGGAAAGTCTTTAGGGTATTCAGCCATTCAACAGCCTAGCTTATATTTTCATTCAAGAGTGTTACTATCAGAGAGTACTACTGGACTCAGTATAGTTTGACAGCAGCCAAGCAAAAGAAAGGGTGAATTACTAATGGTCTTTAAAAAATTGCCTATTTGTATCCCCTTCTTCTTAACTTTTTTGACATTTGTGCAGAGGTTAATGAATTAAAAATGAAGTATGCACAACCTGAACTTCTTTCTTGTGTGGATGAATGTGTGTGATGTTTTCTACAGGAATCCAGGGCTAGGCAATTCAGTTCTAAAATTTCTTGCGTTCTGTGGCACTGGGGACTCAGCACTACCCTGAGGTGGGGTACATACACAGTATAAATTCAGAAACAGCATTTAAATTAAATATATTCTGTTTCTTTGAATTTATTACTATTGTTTGTTTATTTAGAAGAAAAACGTTTAAACCATGTTCATTTTTCCGTGTTTAAAATACTACTCATTTTATAATTAAAATTCTCCTAGACGGTACTGAGTTAAAAATTAGAATACAGAATACTGTATCATTGCACTTTATGTATGTTTAATAAGTGACCCATATGTTCAGCTGTTTTAGTTTGGTTAAAAACCACATCTGTTTTTGTTATCCTTCCTGTTTTGTTCAAGTCAAAATACTTTTCCACATGAAGAATAGAAAAACTTCTTAGTTACAAAAAGCTACTTCTTAGATTTCTTGAGTAAAGCCAGTATTTGTTTCTCATAAAGCAGAGCATTATTTCTTTTTTTATAATAACAATACCAGATTACCTTTAGATTTCAGTTAACAAATCATACAACAGTATTACTAGTTTATGGTGGGGGAAAAAAACACGTGTTCCGCTAAGTTACACAAGACTTTCTTCTGGTTTCCTTAACTTTCTACCTTTCTTTATATTGTGGGAGCTAGAGAGAAGTTACTGCAGAATTATTGCAGCTCTTTGTTTCAGCAAAGAGCATCCAAGCTTCGAATTTTCCAAACAAGCACTTTTGGTGCTTTTTTTCAGGTTCTGTAGTGCAAAAAGGACTTTTTTTTAAAGTACTCAGTATAGTTTCTGTGATTACTGTTACTGACTTTTTATCTCAGTTCTAAACCCAAAACACAAAAATGATAAACCTCTCTTCCCTCAGAGATGAACATATTATTCTGGACATGACAAATGTTTCTGAGATGAGTTATATGAAAAAGAGACTAGAAATTATGTGCAAACATTTAGTGGCTCAAATGGAAACATGGTTTTATTCCAAATATGTAAAGTGGAAATGTTTTCCATTGTGAGTCTTTAAAAGTTTTGCACAATTTTTATAAATCAAAATGGAAAATATCTTTAATCTTTTGTTTTATGTCAAACAATAACCCAGTAGGAAGTGATTCAGACAAGATGCAAGTCATCTCCATAAGCATAAACTGATTTAGGAAGACAGTTATTCTTAGCGGTTTGTCAGTTAGCAACCGACATATCTTCTGAATCAGATAATGTTCTTTTTTGGATTAATTCAGGAAAACACCATTGTACAAATTAGGATTAAACATATTTAAATCTCACTAGATTCATTAGAAGGATTAAGACACATACTTCCTCTGAGTCCATTTATACATGGTCTTCCAGTAGAATAGATCTACATTTATGGATTCCTGCATTTTAAGACCAGACCACCAAATATGTCATCTGTTATGTCTGTATTGACCACATTAATCTCTTTGATTTAAGCATGGCTTTCAGAAAGGCATCAACTATTTGTTTTAACTATTGTGTTTTGTTCCAAGCTAGAGTTTGTCTGGCTTCTACTTCTAGTATTGTATCTTATTATGCTCTTCTTATTATACCCTTTTGTCTTCAGCAAAAAAGCCAAGTAACACTGGGCTAGGCATTAAATGCTGTGGAAGACTTCAGTCATTTCAAAATGTTAACAGCAGTCTCAGGGTGAGACTGCAAGCTCTTCTGCAACAATGAAAATTGTTTACCAAGAGATCTTCAAAATATCAAAATGATGCAATTTATGCCTGGACATGTTTTCTTTTCACACAAATTTTGGGGTTTGCTGATGACATATATTTATTTGTCTTCTATATTTAAATATCTTTTTACATTTAAATGTACATTTAAAGACAGTGTCTATTAGCTTAATAAAGTTTCAGAGTATACCAGACTACTGTAATAAAGTTCCATGGTCTGAGATTTTAAGACCTTCTTTTTTCTTTAAATAGAATTGTGTTTATTATAGTCCAGCATATCTGTATGATAATAAATT
This sequence comes from Chauna torquata, assembly GCA_013399475.1. Classification (NCBI taxonomy): domain Eukaryota; kingdom Metazoa; phylum Chordata; class Aves; order Anseriformes; family Anhimidae; genus Chauna; species Chauna torquata. Next base: position 237,206 of record VXAL01006933.1, read on the forward strand.
TTATTGAGAGAATCAATATATATTTTTTTAATATTTCATCCAAACCAAGAATTTTTTTTTTCTTCCTATGGTCAGTGACATAGTTCTAATTCATAAACTAAAAATCAGGAGACCTTAATCTCTGGCAGTGCTGCCTCTTTGCATCATGGGTCCATGCCATTAATTCCCATAGCTAGTGAAAAGCAAGGGGGAAGCAGTAGGCTGATATTTATTGCATTTAAGCACTCCTGAATGAGTCCCCAGAGCTAAGACCCCAGTCTCTTCAAGTCCCACTGCAGGCAGCAGAGAAAGAGATGCCTCTACAGGACAATTCAGGCTGCAATCTCTTTTTTAATTTACCTGTGTCTCTGTTCATTGACTGTAAAAAAGCATGGGTAGGAGAGCATTTAATGTAAGTATCTCGGTGATTTGTGCAAAATGAGGCAGTCGGAGCCTTTCTTTATTTGTGGACTGTTACTATCTTTTTGAGACACTCATATCTTCACAGTTTAATGGGCAGATCATTTCTTAGAGTCCTTACCTGGCAAATTTCCATTTAGTCCATGGATTTTCTGCCTGTCTGAATCCGCCTTTTCTGACTGTTCTTTGATATTTGTAGTCCAAAGATACGTGGTTTTAATCTACATAACTTTCTAAATAGTCGTGTTTAATTTTTCTACTGGGGAGGTTGTATTTGCCTTGCTTTGGTGTTCCCCCCCCCCCAGAACCTCATGGTTCTCCTTTATCTTCCTGTTGGCCATCCAAAACCTGTTCAGATCACAAAAACAGAATATGCTGCTAAATGTCTTTATGTTATCATTAGCCATATACTAACAATTTATATAAAATCACAGAATCATAGAATATCCTGAGTTGGAAGGGACCCACAAGGATCATTGAGTCCAACTCCTGGCTCCGCACAAGACCATCCAAAAATCAGACCGTGTGTCTGAGAGCGTTGTCCAAATGCTTCTTGACCTCCGGCAGGCTCAGTGCCATGAATGCTGCCATGGGAAGCCTGTTCCAGTGCCTGACAACCCTCTTGGTGAAGAACCTTTTCCTAACACCCAGCCTGAACCTCCCCTGTCACAGCTCCATGCCATTCCCTCGGATCCT
>VXAL01006933.1:246165-287492 GCA_013399475.1 Chauna torquata
TCTAGCCATATAAAAATGAGCTAGGTGAATATCCTGACTCGCCATTCATTTCTTGCAGTTCTATGAAACAGACTAAATATTTTCGTAATGCCACCTCAACATCTGATGAAAATGCAAACATGCCCATAGTGAATGACTTCAAAGAATTTGTTTTGGAAATGCAAAAAACTATTTCAAGCCTCAGAGACCAGGTAAGGTGCTATATTGGATAGTTTCTAATTGTGGATTTAATTTATAATGTTCTCCTAACATCACTCCTCTTATGTTTTTCATATTTAGACACCCACTGCAGCCAAAAACCACCACATAGTATCTCAAACAAAACACAACACAGAACATGGTGTGTTATTATTCTTTATTTCTATGTTCTTCTGAAATCATATTGAAATAGTCTACAGTTAGATCTTCTTGACTTTTGAACCTGAAGCCTTGTGTAACCTTTGTATTCTAAATATGGGATTAGTCTTTCTCTAAAAATTTGTCTGTGGAGTTGAAAAAATCTTTTTTTTCCTATCTGAAATATATAGAATCTAAGTAAAACTATGATTAAAATGTGGAGTCCATAGGAAATAATATGCAAGATTACAGCTGTGAACACAGTTAAAATCTAGATCACTTAGAGAAGACTTTAACAATGTGGCGTAAATAGCCTCTTTATTCAGAATAACTCAGCCATAATGAAATTCAATTTCAAAAATGTATACTATATAGGACAGATAAATCCAAAATAGGTGAAAGATTTTGCCTAGAAAATTATGTTCCTCTAGAGCAGCTTTTCCATGTAATTTATAAGTATGCATCGTATATTTATTTACGTAGCAGCTTGATTCTGTCTTTGATGGTATTATTGAATTATTGTTGCACTCATCATCAATGCTCACACTGTGACAGTGGAAATGCTATGGTAGGCCAAGTTAAGATATGTGACGTTTCAGTCAATTCTTCTGTCTTTTTTGGATGTAAAAAAGACCAAGGGATTGTTAAAGAATGGTGCCTTTCTAATTAATATGCACAGGAGGTACACAACCAGCAAGCTACACTCATGATATAACCCCTATTTTTCATCATTAAGGGAAAAATACAGATAAAGGAGTCAAAGATCCAAGCTAACATTTTTAATTAAGGTTATGATTTTTTTTTTTACCTCCTTTTCATTCAGACATTTTGGAAAGTTTATATTTGTCTTTCCATATATATGTCAGGCATAGTTTGCTTACCTTTGTATGTTTAACATGTATATTCCAATGGTAGGAAAAGTATATTCTTTGTTAGTTTTCGTTTGAAAGGCTGTTCCCATATACGTTACACATTTCCAATTTTTTAGCATTATGAAAACTAGGTAGTCAGAAGAAAAACCCAGACAAGTATTTACCATGGATTGCATAGCATAAGAGAGAAGACAGAATGTCTTGCACAAATAAAAACTTTCCTTTTATTCAATTATTATTAACTTTTTTTTTTAAAATATTTTCAGATAAAAAAACTTGAATCACGCATTAGTAAAACTGATTGCACTGATGAAAGGGGTAAATCATATTCCAACAATGAAACCTGGAAAAGGGACCCTTGTACTGTGTGTGAATGCAAAGTAAGTATGTGGAAGTCCAGTTTGAGATAGAAAATATATTAAGTTCTGCTTCTAAATCAGTGTTTCCAGTTTTGTGCTTGGTAATTACTGGGTAATTCTTTTTTATGGATATTTGGTTATTTGGTGCAAAAAGTGATTCTGTTCACATATCCTTACCCAAGACAATGTTTTTTAATCCAGCCTTTGTTTAAATTTATTATATTTCCATTTTTGTTTATGTATAACGGTACTGGCAAAATTAACTGCAAAATGAGAGACTTTCAAAAAGTGTATTAAAATCCTTGAAAATCAATAAAAGCTCATCTAGCTTATTGCTAAATTTTAATTTTCTTTTATCATGGTAGAATTTTTAAAAATGTAGGCAAAGAAATATGTGGGTACTTGGCATCCCAGTTTCATGCCTGAATGTTAAATAAAATGATATGCTGCTCCATTAAAGAAGGTATAATACAAAAAGCCTTCTCAATATTAATTTATACTGAAATAAACTATGTGAAGTTAATTTTAATAACCAAGATGTTAGAGAGGATGAATGAGAACATGTTCTTCAATAATGTGAAAAAGATATTTCTTGTTTGGAAAATGTAGGTCTGGTTTTGTTCCTTTTTCTCCTGACACAGGTTGGTCAGATTACCTGTTTTGTGGAGTCATGCCCGCCAGCTGACTGTGAAGGCCCTGTGAAGGTTAAAGGGGATTGCTGTCCAGTCTGCTTAAAAGAAAACATTAATAAAAAGAAGCCATAAGTCTTCTTTTTTAGATTTTAGGGTGCATACTCTTCAAATCATAATAATGCCTGCTGATGGCAAAAACAGGTAACTACAGGCTTAAAATGGCAAGAAATCAAGATTTACAACATTCTAATGGTGCTGTAACAGTATAACATTATGTATCATTGTATTTTCTGCCCATGAAGGTAATCACAATGCAAAAATTAATGAAAGGGAAACTAGCAAACAGGTCAAAGTTAATTGTGTGTTAAGCTTCTCAGGTTAGACAAACTCAAGCTGGTGCTACTTTAAGAGAACACTGTCAGATAGTTTTAGGTATGCAAAATGACAGGGCTTCAGACTTACTCTAAAATGAACACTTTTTTTCCCGTCTATGATTAGCAAATTTGGAAGTCTACTGTCCATTTTCAGTACCAGTCTGACTTGAAATTTAGCTCTTTTTTATTATTTAGTAAATGATGGGAAAACAAAAGGTCACTCACTGTGTCTAAACTAATGTTATAGATGACCAGTTTCTGCAAATCACCTAAGTATGGAAGTGCTGTTGAATCACACTATCGCTTCTGTGTATGGACCACCAAGGAAGTAAAGAAAACCAGAGTGCACCTTTCAACATCCTCTTGTTAATTCAAGGAGCAAAGTTAATCATTATTTTCAAACTAAAAAGGCTAGAATTACTAGGGAAATAAGTGAATAAATGTAATTGGAAGATAGAAAAAGCAATTGAATGTATATTACAGGTGTAATTGACAGTGTTCCTCATTTTAGGAAAACATACATGGCAGAGTAGCATTTTATCTTAAAATGAACATAATCCTTTTTGTCAAAACATATGTAATTGCTTGGCAACTTATTTTTGTTTCATCTATTTTAAATTGTTGTAACATGACCATCCAGTCCAGTTTTTAAGCATGCTTCTCTTGATCTCAGATCAGCTCACATATATGTATGGCCCTGTTTTGAGAATGTGAAACCATGTCACGTGCCATTTTGTATACAAAGATACCTACTGACTCACTGTGCATATTGTCAATAGACATATGTTCCTGATTATATTGTGGCACTGTTTGTTGAAAACAAGAACAATCAAAATCAAGCATAATGATTAATCGTGGATTGACTACTTTTTCTGACAAGGTATTTGATTTTTTTAGTTTTTTTTTTTTTCCAATTTCATCTAATGCATATATATTTTTACCTCGATATTTTTATCATTCATGTTAAAAATGGTCTGCCAATAGACTTTATTTCCCATTTAATAAATGTTTAACATTATAGAGTATATGTCTATGCTAGCATTTCAAAGTCGTGTACTTTTTAGAATACAAACAGCGTATTTTTGACCAGGAGTTATATATTATATTCAGTGAAGGACAACTATCATACCTCATTTTACAAGTTTTTTCATTTGTTTGTTTTTTGTTTATTCATAATTGATTCTCTCCCAAATTACTTAATATTTTAGAATTTATGGTTCTGTCTTTAAGTCCTAGGTTAGGACTAACTAGAACCAAGCTCTTATTTAGTTATGCATTTCACTGACTTCTGAATTTGTTGTTCAAATTTAGGGAGCAGAGATTTGGGAATCAAAGAACTCTGCACAAAATTAAACATTTTCATCCTAAACATTTCAGATTATACAAACAAACAGAGTACTTAATTATTGCATGGTAAATCAAATACCTGTCTAGTAACTAACCTAGCACAGCAATATGAGTTCCACTATAATATTTTGGCACATAATTTCTCTGATTACTAATATTAATAATTTCTAGTTTGATAATCAGATACCATGACACATTCAAACTTTGGTGTATCTTTAAAGCTTGCTACAGAAACTCATTTCATACTATAGTAAGAGCAATATGTACATGTGAGTGGTGTTTTAAAGATGTGTGGTAGAGGGTACACATGGAACTGCAATTTATATTTTGAGAATATTTTAATTGATTTTATATACAGTGTTTTGACTTCTGTAATTTTCTATTTTAATACTTTTAGAAATTGTGTGTGGCGAGCATGTTTGAGTATCATATGGTTTCTAGAGGCTGTCATTCTTGTATTTCTTTGATACTCTGGTATTTTGTTGACTTTTGCTGAGAGTCCAAACCACATGTCTCGTCCTGTAAGTCCAACTTGGATGGAACTCCCATTGACCTATAGCAGGAATTCCTCAAAGAGGAAGGATTGCAGAGCTGAACCAAATATAATTTAACTGTCTAAACGGTTATATAAATCAGTAATACATCCAGCTGGTTACTGCTTACTTTCTTTTATTCCAATTTTATATTAAATAAACTTTCTCAAAATTTCTGCTTATAGGAGAAGAGAGTTTCCATTTATACCTTATAAAATAGTACCATATATCTGATTGTTCGTTTTCTCCAGCCTCCAGAATAAAGAGGGAGGTTTTCTTCATTGTTCACTGTTTATTCGTATGGTATATAAAACGGGCTTAGGAGTCTGGATATGCTTAAACAAGTGTAATATTGAGTTATTTCACTATCCATCTGATTATAAACAATTCAGGAAAAACAGGTCTTTATCCACAGTTTAAAGGGTAGTCAGTCGTGGATTGTCCTAATTAAATTTTATTGCAGTGTCTGCAGGATTGGCGTTGATTTTAACAATTCTGAAAGTGGCCAATGGCTAGATGACCATTTCCTCAGTATCCACTGTGAGAATATTGCTGTAATATGTTGCAAATTTTACATATTTATTTTCCTTTTTAATGTTACCTAAAGCAAAGTCTTTGTTGTTTTTATTTTAATCAGTAAATTTACCAAAGAACTGTTTGCACTGTATAATGAATGCTTTTCAGTTAAAATAAAATGGGCGACATTTCCAAGTAAACATGATTTCTTCTTGATAGATATATTGTTTACGTTAATTGCTGAAGATTCCAGTATGAAGATTTTATTCAAAGAACTATACTACTTCTCTTATGCAGGATAGTCATAGTCACAACTCCATTTCTGGGAGTTAAATAATGAGCTAACGAATTATGTAGATTCAATAGATTCTTTAACATTATGACACATAAAGTATCTATTCACTGTTCTCTTCTAGGTGATGGGAAAAAATTACATGTAGGCTCACAAAAGGACATTTAAATGTACTCTTATTTCTTAGCAGAAGTGTTTATTTGAGAATTTTCTTAGTGTTGGACTTCTTTTTCCCCAAATATTTTGCAGAGAGGTGAAGTATCTCTTGATGGAAATGTCATAATGCTTGTGCACAGCCTGGTTTTTCACAGTTTCTTCACTTTCCTCAGCTCTTCAAACAGATCCAGTCCTGAATTGCCTTGCCATGCATTTGATTCTACATTTGTTCTTTATTCACATCATTCCACAAGTGGATATCCAGGTTCATGGAATCTCGTATCCAGATCTACTTCTAGACTGCTGAGACTGTAGACAATGTATCAGGAAGTCCCACCTTTGTATCTGCTCTGTACTGTGACTTTTTATGTTTTGCACTGAAACAAAGCAAACAGGACTGTCACCTCCCTGGTGGTAATCCAAGAAAAGCAATGACAGAGCAAGATTAGGGTGCTGAGAGGGTAAGGACAGTCACAAACCACTTGGGCTTGGTGCAGCTCTGAAATGAGTCTCCTGTGCAAGAGATCCTCTCATTCTCCTCATCTTGTGACTCCATCACAGGATGTGAGTTACTGCTGAAATCAGGATCAGTTACTCTCATCCTCTAGGGCACTGGGTTGGTTCCTTTGTTGCATCCACCTGAGATTCATCTGTATCTTCAGTACTTCATACAGTGAAAGGATTTTATGATACAATGTCATTTCAATTAATATAATTCTATGATACAATATCATTTCAATTAATATAATTCTAAGTTGCCTTACAGCGAAATGGGAGAAGTAGTTAAAGGTGGACTCTGAGACATAGAGTTGAGAATTGTTTCAGGCTGCAATTGACTGGGACCAAAGGGAATGGCATGAAGCTGCATCAGGGGAGGTTCAGGCTGGATATTAGGAAAAGGTTCTTCACCGAGAGGGTGGTTGGGCACTGGAACAGGCTCCCCAGGGAAGTGGTCACAGCACCGAGCCTGCCGGAGTTCAAGAAGTGTTTGGACAATGCTCTCAGATTTATGATTTAATTTTTAGGTTGTTCTGTGTGGAGTCTGGAGTTAGACTTCATGATCCATGTGGGTCCCTTCCAACTCAGGTTATTATATGAATCTGTGATTCTATGACTATGCTTCAGTATAGTTTGAGTTTTGCCATAAGGCAAATCTGGAAAAGCAGAACTGCAATCAATTAATTTGTGTTTTCCAGCATGCCGCTGAAATATCCCATTGCTCTTCCAAAATGTTGACAAGCAGTTGCTATCCTAGAAAAAATATAGGGCAATCAGATTATTTTTTCCCCATTTTTCTAATACCTCAGATGGCTAATGCATGCTTCTTTTAATAGACGCACTCAGTTCGTAAGCATAACCTAATAATACTCAAATATTGAAATTCCAACAACTCTTTTGTGGCTTTGTAGTTTGGGGGTTTAAAATACAGCTTTGTCCAAACAAGACAACAGCCAGGGTTCTACACAGTTAATTGCCAAGAGGTTTGCTAACCATTATAAAAAACAAAAACAAACAAACAAACAAAAACAACTAAGTTTAGTCATTTAGAATAAAACTCTTGGTCTGCTACTGATACATTTTGAGAAAGATTCAGTTACACTTGAAATATTCTGAGTAAATTCCCTTTATTCCTTTTGGTTGATTACAGCTAAGAATCGTTTGTCTGCAGCATGATTAAAGTTGTTCTTACAGGGAATGACCTCCCATACTTAGTAACTTTGTTTTGTAAAATAATATTTTGTTGCCATAGTGCATGTTATATGACCTAAAATCTTTTTTCCTTGTATTTTCTTTTTAATCCCATACAAGTTTCATATATTTTTTTTCCTGTAACATTTGCCAAATTAGTGATCTTCACAGGGAGAGTTTTAGATATGCTGGGACTGTTCCATGGCTTTGTGTTGGAAATTAAATTGAGATATCGAAAGCTGATATATTTGAATAATTTTATCAAAACTTACACATTATTCTTTTGTACTTTTCTGGAAATAGATTAAATATTCCTTCCACAGAAGGGAAGGATGCCATCCAAAGGGACCTGGACAAACTAGAGAAGTGAGCCCGTGTGAACCTAATGAAGTTCAACAAGTCCAAGTGCACGGTGCTGCACCTGGGTGGGGGCAATCCCAGACATGAGTACAGACTGGGAGAGGAGCTCATGGAGAGCAGCCCCGTAGAGAAGGACTTGGGGGTTCTGGTGGATAAGAAGCTCAACATAAGCCAGCAGTGTGTGCTTGCAACCCAGAAGGCCAACTGTATCCTGGGCTGCATCAGCACAGGCGTGGCCCAGGAAGGTGATTGTTCCTCTCTGCTCTGCCCTCGTGAGGCCCCACTTGGAGTCCTGCATCTAGGTCTGGGGCCCTCAGCACAAGTGCAGATCCAGAGGAGGGCCACAAGGATGGTCAGAGTTCCAGAGCAGTTTTCATGTGAAGAAAGGCTGAGAGAACTGGGGATGTTCAGCCTGGAGAAGGGAAGGCTCTAGGGAGAGCTCATTGTGGCTTTTCAGTACTTAAATGGAGCTTATAAAAAAGATGGAGAGGGACTTTTTACATGGTCAGATAATGGTAGGAAAAGGGGAATGGTTTTAAACTAAAGGAGAGGAGATTTACATTAGATGTTAGGAGGAAATTCTTCACTCAGAGGGTGGTGAGGCACTGGAACAGGTTGCCCAGAGAAGCTGTGGATGCCCCATCCCTGGAGGTGTTCAAGGCCGGGTTGGATGGGTCTCTGGGCAACCCGACCTAGTGGGTGGCATCCCTGCCCATGGCAGGGGGGTTGGAACTAGATGATCTTTAAAGTCCCGTCCAACCCAAGCCATTCTATGATAGTGCATATACAGGATAATACAATTATAAAATTACCAGCAGGAAGAAAGACTTTACTGCATTCTCATGGTCTCTCTCATCTACAATGTAGAGTTCAGCTATGTATATTTCTGGATTCGCTACACTGATTTTTATTATATACAAGGAAAATGAGATCTGATATGTGACAAAAAGCTTGTTAGATGGAGTATGTGAACAACAAATAGCAATATGACCATATACACACACTGAAAGTTTTTGTCAGGTGCCAAGTGCAAAGCAACAATGTAATACTTAATAAAACTGGTGAGAAACAATAGATTAGCAAACCTTATAAATTACTAGATACTAATACTGTTGTAATCAGCTTTGCATTATGATGTACCTAAACAGGAGATTGTACTGAGTCGTGAAAAGGCAGCATTGTTCTCTGCCAATACCATATTTTAAAGCTGACATTCTAGCAATGTTAGACTGTTACCTTGCAATTATTCTGGCTGCCTAGTTTCATGCAATACTTCCTTTTCTTTCCTTTTTTCACACTTAGTCTGTAGTGACATAGCAAGGAGACCTCTGCACCTCCAATGTAGTTTTCCTTCTGTTTTCTGCCCAACGTATTTGCTGTCCACCTGCAGTGTTATGAATGGTCCTTTCACGCTGCTTTAGCATTCCAGCCTGGTAACAGACAGAGCTGAGTACAGATCAGATATATGTAAGTTACAAGAGAATCTCAACAGCTGTGTTTAGCTGAAAAGCTATGAATTGAATAACTCTGTTTATGCTCAGAGATGGAACAGAACAGAAATTCCTGCAATAAAGGAATAAACCTAATTATTGCATTCAGTAAAGATGTTTGTGTCTGTTTGATGCCTCCCTCAGTAATACAACTTTACAATCCCACAAGTCACATGCTTTAAAAATGTTGCAGTGTTGCCAAAATAAATCACGTTACCTACTAATATCTTTATGAGATATTGTCTGCTGTTAACCTGGCTCACAGCCATTCCTAGGATGAGTGCAGTAAGTGCTTCTTGTCTCTTTTTATAGAGATTAGCATGAAAAAAGTACCCAGAGGGAAAAAAAAGTAATCAGAAATAGTCCCGAGTAAGGAAAAGTTGCTTTGTTCTGGTGGGGAGGAAAAAAAAAAATCAGCTAGTACTCTGAATTTTTTTTCAGGAAGAATCTGATGGTTCATTAGGAATAGAGGAACAGATTAACTATATCAAAGCAACACCTATACTAAATTGCAAAAGAGAGTCCCCAAGCAATGGGAATCAATTTGACCATTTATTTGACCAAGTACTACGGTGGTATTAGGGATGATGTTTAGTCCCCCACTCCAAAGTATTGCCTCTTTTTCATTGAAGATCACCTTTTCTTTTGTCTCCCCCATGTTTTCACAACTAAGAGACTTAAAGAGGAACTCAAGACTACAGACAAAAAAGTTTATTCTGGCAAATCATCAGCCCAGCCCCTCAGAATGGCAGGCCTTAGCTGGTGAATGAGGACTTGGTCAGAGGACTGAATGGAATGCTCTGGAGGAGGATCTGCTGTCAGCCAGTCAGAAACATTAGACAAAGGGGTGTGGTGGGGTTCCTGTCCTTTTCCTGTGCTTAGGCACCAGATTCAGCATGGTCTGTTATGAATTACCATGATTTGGATTTCACAGTTCCAAGGAATTCTTGAGAGATACTGAGCAGAGGGCTTGCTCTTTGCTAGATCACTTTTGCTGTAGAGAACAATCATCTCGCTACAAATGGAAGGCAAGTGTGACAACTTTCATAATATGGAGAACAATTCCAGTTACTGAAGAAATACTCAAGCTGTTTTAATTAAGGGTTTTCTCTCCCTCTGGGTGAAATTCAGTTATTTTGGAAACTATGCTTTTATTTTAAACCTCAAGTGCTGTCACAGAAAAGGACAATTTTTTGTTGTTGTTTTGGTTTTGTTTGTTTGTTTGTTGTTGTTGTTGTTTTTAAATTATGCTTTGCAGGAAGGACCTTCTTGAATACAGTGCAGCAGACTGGAGTCATTGTAGGAATGGAATAAATGTTTTCTTTCAGCTGAACTGGCTTGGCATGGTTGCATACAGCCTAATTTGTTGCCAGTCTATTCTCTTCTATTGAGGGTATTTAAAAATTGTCATGGGATTATTTGGCTTTTCTTTTATATCAACAAACAATTCAAGCAATAACAAATAATAGCTGCCTTGAGGTCAGACCACGACAGATTGCTCCTGGTGCAGGCAAATGCTGATGTGGATTTTAAAACTGTCATCTTACGTTCTTTCCTTTTTTTCTCTGGTGGAATGACATTGTTACCCCAAATCTTACCTCTCATGCAGCTAATATTTTCCATTTGAACTTTAGATGTACTCAGAAAGCATGCTGCCTAACTAGTTTAAGATCAAGGACTTTGCACATTGGGAAGGATGAAAAGAGGCATATCTCCTCTATTGCTTTAGATTAGTAGACTCTTAGAGCCAGGAGAAGTCACTGCAGTCTTGTCTAGCATCTGCACAGCACATTAAACTGAATTCATGCAGTGTTTCTCACATGAAGACAATATCCCATGTTTCGATAGAATCTTAAAAAGACATGCAGTCTTGATTGAAAAATTCAAAATGTTACTTCTGCATCATCATAATATAAATCGTAAGGTGGGTTACTTACTCTCAAAAAGAATTTGAATATACAAGTTTCTGTGTCTATGTGAGGGTGTTTGGCTACTGCACTGCTCATCCTGACACCTGTTTCACTTTTATATGCAAAATAGATCATGCTCCTTCTTTTTTTTTTTTTTTCTTTTCCAATTACAAGGTTTTATGCATGCACATTCATAGTTTAAGATGTCTTACTAAATTACATCAAGAATTCATATTCAGCCAGATCCTAAAACTGCTTTTAGCTATTTTATAGCCCCCAATTTAGAAAGTAGGAGTCACATTCTTTATTGCCCCATGCACAATCTTGCATTTAACTATGTTACGCTGATTGGATGAGCTCAGTCTAGAAAATAATCTGGATCTATCTATAATTATTTTCATTTTCATTTAAGTCATTTACTTATGGTTTCAGATTTTTTAATCAGGTACGTTAATTCTGTTGCAGCTACAGGTGTATCCCTCTCTTACATTCCTTGCACCAAAATCAGCCAGTTATGACTGATCACACTTGAGAGACCAAGAAAGTAAAGGAAAAATAGTGATCCTACTTCCTTTCTACAGTAAGAAATTGTTCACGAAAGAAAAGATGCTGTTGACAGCCACTCTTGTTTTTTCCCCATCTGCTATTGTTTACTTCACTCATAATACATTATTAAAAAGTATGATAGCTTTGAGAGAGAGAGGCTTTGATAGAAAATTCAGGATTCAAACTGCAGTAACATACTGTGGAGTTTGTGTGTTCCTAGTGATACTCTTGTCTCTCCTTTCCCTTTCAGTCCACAAGCTTGTCTGTATTACAGCCCATGGTTCTGTCTTTAATTTAAATTAAATTTAAACAAGAATAGCCGTTATGAAAGAGCAGAAAAATATGGTTGGAGTAAATGTTTATATTACTAGTTTAAAGAGTTTGGGCTACATTAAGCTATAGCTGTGGTCAGGAATTTTGCATATTTTAGTGTTGGATTTGCACCACTGGAAAATAAAATGCTTTGTTGGCCTACTGAACAGCCATGGTTCGCAGATGTGAGAACTTCACAGTGCCAGTGAACTTCACCACAGCTATGGAAAATAATTCAGAGATATAGATGAAGACCTGCATTCATTCAGGCCTTGGTTTCTCCATTGAGACTAGCACTGCAAGTAAGTACCAGTCTTGGTGGATTTTGTGACAATTGCTTGTCTGCCAGGGAGTGGAAAGGAGTAACTCTGTTCTGTGCGGAATTACTGGTAATGGTTTTGCTTCTCTATTAGAAACACTGCAAGCCGTCTTACCCATATTCTAGAAGCATTGCATTGAGCAGTAGTAAATGATGACTATGGCCACCTTAAAAACCAAAATGTGTACTATATGGGATATTGGAATATTTATACAAAGAAAAGTTGCTTGCACAGTATTTTCTTCTTTTTTTTTTTTTTAGTTACTACTTTGAATAGCCAAAATAAAAGGGATATTTAAGAATAGAAAAAGAAAATACAAATACCACAACAATCACACGTATTTTGTAAACCAAACATTGTGGTGTAGACTGCTAATTACTGGATTACAAACTAATGTGTTCATCCCAGACTTTACAAAAAATGATATAGTTCATAGTACTAAGTCTAGTCTGACAAAAGCTGATGGCAATAACTGGGCCAGCTCATTTCAGCTGTTTTAAAATCATATTCTTTAATTTTCCTGTGGAATTACAGAAAAATTCATCACCTATGATTTAAATTTTCAATAAGGTATGACCTTGTGGAAGTGCTATAGAAATTCCTTCCCTAAATGGACCATTACTTTTCAAGTTTGCCTTCCTATCTTCATCTAGTCAAATGACTTCTTGTCATTCTGAAAACCCATGGCAATCTGTTAACAGGAGACAGAGCTGGAGTCTTGTCTCTGATAAGCAAATGTTACCACATGTTATTGACACTACGTGGTTTGTCCTGGGAAGGACCCTGGCTGGGTCAGGATTTCACCCCATATATTCTAATAATACTCCTGCGGTCCTGGATTTTGTGTGTTAAGAAGGATAAGGAATTTGGTCTCTAGGACACAAGAGATCAGTTTCAATAATGTAAGTCTACTAAGACAGTATGACAGCACTGAACAGTGTATTTGTATTCCTAAAAAAAAGTCCTATCTGTAACATCCCAGACCTTCATCCTGACTCTTGCCTGTTCACACAAGCGCTTGGTACAACAGAACTGAACACACAGAAAAGTTCACAATTGCAGCTCCTGAAAACAGAAGTAACCCAAGCAACTTTTATAACCAATTTCCTTACAAATCTTACCTAATTACACTGGTAGGGATAATACATGACTACAGTTTAAGGGTAGGATTCCACTAAAGGCATTCCTTTTACTGCAGACCATCAGGTTTGTCATTTTAGACTAAAAATATTGGTGACTTTATCCTAGAACATATTTTTACATTTTTCCTAGGTCATTTTGAGTACCTAACTAAAAGTAAAACTGAAATCCATGTTAAAACTAACTCATGGGGTTTTGGCCAGATTTGGTTCAGGAAACCATTTGCTCTTTAGGGACTACCCGTAATTCTCCCAGTAGAGATATCAAATTATCCTAGGCAGCTTGCCAAACTGTCAAGATGACAGCTGCTATCTTGGATCTCAGTTAGCACATTTTGGTCTTCAGCGAAGATTCCCAAAGCTTGTTACATCAGTCTTGGCACAGCGCCCCAAGAAAGCATGCACGGGATCATTACTTACATTAATACATTTTTCTCTCAGGCCCTGAATAAAAATTCTGGCAATCAGGCAGAAAAAACATACTTCTTTTTTGTCTTGTAAACTTGAGAGCCAATTAATTAAAATATCTCTATGGAATACATGAATTTCCAGCTGTGGACAGGAAGACAACTTCTGCTGAATATAATACACCTTTATTATATGTATATTAATTATGAAATATTTTATATTATATTTGAGATAGTCTTTTGTGACTGTAGTGGCTGCAAATAAGAAGTCCATGTACTTCCTTCAGTGACGCATATGATATTTCTTATGCCTACCCAATGACACCTGTAGTCCACATGCCTCTCTCTTACATGACACTGGTGACCCTGCACCTAAAACAATGATCCAAAGTCTTGTCCGAAGTATTCTGTAAAAGGATTGGAGCGATGAGAGAAACAACATTTCTGGTACCACAGGTACTTATTTCATTGGTAAGGTTAAAAGAGTTTTTGCCGAACGATCATCATGAAGTAAACAAAAAATTCACAATTATTTTGAAGGAAATATTTGGAAAAAGCACATGGAAGGAAGAGATTGTTTTAGGTGGTTTAAAAAGAATGCAGTTTTGAAGAAAAAGTGTTACTGAACATTGAGCAACTCTCTAAAATTCCTCAAACTGTGGAGTAATCCCTGAAATAAACTTAAGGGTTTCTTCTGTTTATTTTTCGGTAAATTTTCACAAAATATTAAGTGCAGAGGGCACAAAAATAGAAAATTGCATAATAAATTCTTTATTATCAAGAATTATAGCATATCTAAACATCCTACCCACTTTTTATTTCTATGCTGATTTCATCAATGTCTAGAAAGTTCCATTCTATGTGAAAGGAATACCATGGTGTAAGAAGTATCTAAAATACTTGATTTTTTTTTTTGATAACTTGCTATTAATATGTTACTAAATTGTATACTCCTTTGCTAATGACATTCATATGACCTCATTATCCTGATTTGGAGTCTTGTTCCCAGTATCTGACATTAAGTACTTTACATATTGATCCAGATTTTAGTTGCTTATTTAGTAATTGGCTTTTCTCTCCTCTGTTAAAATTCTGTTTCTCTGACCTGAAGGAAGCACACATCTATGTACTGAGAAGTGTAAATAAGTGTTGTTTTGTAGTACTCTACAGTCAGTATAGAATATACTGTACTTTTTGAAGTAAATGATGTAACTAGGATCAAACTTATTTTTAAAGTAAATGTCAGAGGTAGTATTAATTGTCCAAACTGGATTAAGAAAGAGAGAAAATGTTTTTCAGCACTTCCAATGAAGCTCTGAGTTTGCCCAAGAAGTTAAATGGAATTTGGAGGAGGAGGTTTTGCAGTTAAACACATCAAAATGGATTGTGTATTGAATGGGGAATTTAAAAGAATTTGGCTGCAACAGGCTTGTAAAGATTGTTTATCTAAAGTACTCTAAAGAAACCATCTGGACTGCTGGATGGTTAGGGAAGACGCATGGCTAACAGAGCTGCTGACCCTCCTGTCTCCAGCAATGCTGGATTCTAAGTTGACACTTTTTTGTCATCTTGATCCTAAAAAATATTCTGGACCAAGTCAGAAAGAGGGAAAATCATCTCTCAGCCATTGTCTGGCTAAATATTGAACTGTTAATTGAAGGATGGATGGCCTTGAAGATAAGAAACAGGATGGTATTATTCTTGGATTAGCTTTTGGCATGCTTGGGCAAATCATTTAATCTCTTAGCATTTAAGTCTCTCATCTGTAAAAACGACATAAAAATGCAGACCTCAGAATTCTTTTAAATCTACTGAAGCTCACCGGTGGTCATTTTTGTCCCAGAGAAAACCTACTGTTATTCCTTCTTCTGTGTTATTTTCCTTTCATGTTTGTTTTTCATTTTTGCTGTCACTGCCTTTGTTTTGAATAGGAATTTGGTTGACCAAATGAAGACAACACTTCCATGAACCTGAAACCAGAAGTAGCAGTTGAGTCTTAGATGACCTATCAGAAATTTTCCAGGTCTGAGAGTGGCTGGCAGTTTCTCATCAGCTGCTCTGCAGGGGACATTAAGGGTTACAGGTGATGTTCTCTGTCCTTTCTTCCTTCCTTTTAAGTACACAGAATTAGACATGTAGAGAGTTAGGAACAGTGAGACCATATGTAGTTACACATATCTCATTCCTGTCAGCCTATACGCTTCAAAATAAATCTTCAAATCACTTGAACCTCATATTATCCACCAAAAATTAAACTGAAGAACAAAGGTCAGTTAATATAATTTGAAAATAATCACAAAACATCACAGAATTTCACTGAACCCCAGTAAACTTAAAATCATCGTCTGACAAAACATGCACGGCATGTTGGCACTGCTAGCAGATAGAGCTAAGACTTCACCAGTTTAACTTTCTGAGATGTTGGATGAGTCTTCAAACCCAACTTTCATCAAAACTATTTCTTTTAAGACAACCTTAGGCATGAATTCGTCTGGAAAACATTGACTTAGCAGCCTGTTTTCATCCTTAAGATTTCCCAGGCAGGTGTGAAATCAGATGAATGGAGACATACTTCTGCTTTCTCAATACAATAGAGCTTCTACAGCCATGCAATGTCCAATCTTTCCCAGTAGAGAGTTTATTTTTTCTAAGCTCTGTTACAGATATCTTGATAAAGTCGTAGAGATGCCCTCTTTCACACATGCACCCGATGAAGAGCTAAATGAGAGACAGGCTAATTCATTCTGTTGCTGAGTTCAAATACATCCGACTGAAGATAAATATCTTCATAGACATGAACTACGTTTTCATTCTCTTCCCCAAAGGGGGTTAACAGCTTTAATTTCATTGAAGAGGTTCAGTTAGACATCTCCCTATAAAAAGTTTAGCAAATATAAAACTAAACAGACCATTTCCTAGATATGCTCCTTCTCTCTGTCAGTCATGAAATTCCTTATCCCATTTGTTTGGGTGTTTTTATTACAAGATTCATACGCTGATCAACAGTGATCTTGCTACACTGTGGCAAAATTTCTCAATGACTATTGTAACATCAAAAGTAAATTTATGTTAATATATATCACTAGCAAAAAGAACAACCTCCTAGTCATTTAGATACTGTTGACAGAAAATATTATGTACAAACGTAGACACATAATTAATACCACATTTTTCAAATGAGTGGAAATCTCTCTAAAGATGGCTGCTTTAAGAACAATACCTACAAGTAAGAGAATACACTACAACTATGGTGACAGGACATGAGATAAAGCCATCTTGGCACAAGAGGTGAAATACTAGGTATGTTTTCCATTACTTACAACTCTGGACCTTCAAGATTTGCTTTTTCCACATTTCTGTAAAATAATCCAAGTTTTCTGTTCCTTTTGCATCCCAAACATTTTGTGGATGTTCACAGGGTCCACAAGAAAGAGTCACCCTAGTGCTGGGTAAGACCAACTGAGTAGGAAGGACAACTATTTGTCATTAATAACACGTCTCTGTGTTTACTATTTATTTTTAAAATTGTCAGCATAGATGTTTTATTACAGTTTAGTAAAAACATTAACATTGTTTTTACTGTGATATGAAAATTAGCAACATTCAAAAATTTTACAGTAACATCAGTTTGGGCATCTCAGGAATTCATTGTTAGCTAGGGATAAAGCATTGCCCTCTTGTTCTTTTAGAATTCACTTCAGAATCGGATTTTGACTAAATATCATGATTCTAGTAGCCCCATGCCAGAATTTAGTGCCTTTCTATTAATGTCACAGATTGTCCTTATCAGGCTGTGCTCAGAGTCCAAGAAACAACAACCTACACTTGGAGGAGACCAGGTTAAGATGGTTTTGTTTTGTTTTGTTTTGTTTTGTTTTCCTTAGATTAAATTTATTCCAAAACACATAACTAATAGTATACAAGAGTCTAGGAGTGATATTCCAGTCTTGCTCAGTGGACATTTTAAATTTAAGTACCCTGTGGTGAAATAAGTATGCTGTTATTATAATGGAATGTATGCAGTAGAGGCAGTCCAACTTTTAAACCTTTTTGAAAACTTTTTGAATCGTGCTGATCTACTTTTCCTAATGAGTGAAACACAGATCACATAACTACATTTCCACAGTTCACGGTTCCATATTACAGAACAGCTTTTTGTAAGACATTCCTAAATGAAAATCAGCATTACTGAGCCCTAATTTGCACTAGCTGTGTTGTAGTCCACACTCGTCTTCCCAAAGTGCAGCATCGGCAATTTTTTGATAATACTGCAGTCATTGTGCAACAATATAAATCCCTCATAGAAACATTTTTTACTTTTTATTAACACAGTAAAATAATTTATATAGATTAGTATTGAAATAATCAGTAGGACCTTACTAAAGAAGTGTGTGTCCCTAACTCTCACTGAGAAACAAGATGTCTGAAAATTAACAGACCTTTGCAAATAGCTGGTCTAAATCTGCATTTTAAGAAGAAGAGGGAAGAGGAAGAGGAGCATGATGAAGAGGATTATCAGATAAAGGGAATTATTCTTTCAAGCAAATAATTTGTATATTTTGATGTAAATTACATTGATACCATGAGATTTTCCTGCCTTTTCAAATGTAGGAACATTTCTAGTTTTGATCACTCCATTAAATGCTAAATTTAAAAATAATTTTAAATTTAAAAATGATTTGTTTGATTTTTGTGTACGATAGTATGAATATCCAGCATCCATTGTTTGAGGGATTCTCTAACATCACTCAACATTGAACTTAGTAGAGTTTACAAACACTGTAGACATTATAATACAAACAGTATCTTTACATATTAAAGATAATAGTGAAATTTCCTTTCCTGTGAGTTGATCATGCAAATCTGATAGAATAAAGGTCAAACTGATTGACTTAAATCTGTAGAAAATTTGAACCTAGGTTGGTCTTGCATTCTGCCAAAGGAAAGGAAAATCTGAAAATATGCTGCTGATGATATAAATCATATTTATTGTATCAAGTGTTTGGCCACAGAATCAAAGAATCACAGAAAAGCTGAGGTTAGAAGGGGCTTCTCAAGGTTATCTTATTGAATCCCTATGCAGAAAACCCCCCATTACGGAAAAGAGCTTGGCTCTGTCCTCTTTGCACCCTCCTTTCGGCTATTTATAGACATTGATAAGATCCCCCCTGAGCCTCCTTTTCTCCAAGATGAGCAGTCCCAGCTCCCTCAGCCTTTTCTCATATGAGAGATCCTCCAGTCCCTTCATTATCTTTGTGGCCCTTCGTTACAGTCCCTCCAGCAGCCCCATGTCTCTCTTGTGTTGGGGAACCCAGAACTGGACACAGCACTCCAGGTGTGGCCTCAGCAATGCTAAGTAGAGCAGAAGGATCACCTCCCTCTACCTGATGGCAATACTTTGCCTAATGCAGCCACAAATATTGTTAGCCTTCATAGCAGCAAGGGCACATTGCTGACTCATGTTCAACTTAGAGTCCACCAGGACCCCAAAGTCCTTTTCTGCCAGTCTGCTTTCCAGCCTGATGGCTCGCAGCATGTCCTGATGCCTGTGGTCGCTCCTCCCCAGGTGCAGGACTTTGCATTTCTTGTTGAACTACATGAGGATCTTGTCAGCCCATTTCTTCAGCCTGTCAAGGTCCCTCTGGATGGCAGCATGATCCTCTGGCATGTCAGCCACTCCTCCCAGTTTTGTGTCATCTGCAAATCTGCTGAGGGTGCACTGTGCCCCATCATCCAGATTGTTAATGATGTTAAACAGGATCCATCTATGCTCCAGCTATGCTCATTTATTCCCAATTTGATTAGTCACTGTGCACTGTGACTTCTTGGCCTGTGGATAAATTAGCGGTCCAAACTGCAAGAGAAGGTTCTGGAAATCTACAGAAGTCAGCACACCAGCTGGTTAATTATTTGAAAATGTTCAAAAATAAGGCTCTTAAAATGGAAGAACTTCCTTAAAAAAATTATTTATCTTTAGGTACAAAGGTTCTGTAAAAAATTCTGAAATCTAAGTGTTGGATATTAAGTTTAATATAGTGTGCAATGAGAATTAAGAAACTGAAAATGGGATGTATGAAAAAGAATATGCTGAACAGTTAGCAACCTACACTAACCTAAAGGGATACCCTGAGGATAAGGTTGTTTATTAAATATCACACCTGTCTGGACCTTATATTCCATTTACAATGGAGTCCAAAGCACCATTCCTTGTTCTAAGGACCAGCAGTGAGCATACACTTTAGCCACCCTTTTAAAACAATCACTTCTGTGAATTCACATTTTCCTTCATACATAACTGAGAAAAGACACGCTACTGCTAATTTTCAGCTACTTGCTAAAACTTAATTTAAAACTCTGCTGAGACTTTATTTTTTCAGTGCTTTTATAGTAATTTGATGACTTGTCAAGTGGCAGAGGAGTACCTGAGAGGCTGAGAACTAGGTTGTCTAATGTTAAATGCTCATGGAATGAACGCAGAGAAAATTCACAGCAAAATCCTGTAGTGTCTCTAGAACAACTTTATACCAAGGCTAGGCTGCTCTAACAACTGATCGTAAGCCAGGGCAGTGATGCTGCCATGCAGCTGACTCCCAGGGATTGGGATGATGAAGCTCTGTTTGACAGTAAATAAAACAACGTCAGGTTCCATGCCTGCAAATTTAGTGCTTTGTTAGAAAGATCCTGCACACTTTCAGCTCATGCATTTTCCAAAAAATTAGCACAATCAAGCCAATTGATTTTAAAGGTGTCAATTTTTAGACATCTACAGACTTCGAGGAACCAGCTGACTAGATGATGCCTAGGATAACTTGCAATTACCCAAGCTGCTTGAAGACTACATTTCTATGTAATTTCTACTTTAGCTGACTATTCTTATTTGTATGTAGCCTGTAAAATGGAGGACAGACCTATCCATATCACTGTATCAAAGACAAATATGAAAGGGAGATTCAACATATTCCAGTGAACAGATAGATTTAAAGTATAATAAATGTTCTCAGATAACCTATTTCCTACCATATTAGTCCATTTTCTCCAGAACTGCCTACTAATTGTTAATGATTGACAGATGCCTGAAATATGGACTGTTACCAAAATTCAAGGGAACTTTTTCTAACAGGTACAAATCCTGCAAGTTCCTGTGCTCTGCTGACACTTCTCCACTGCAACCTTCAAATTGCCTTCTCTAGTGCAGGGCCACCTTGGTTGCTTGTTTTTTTTTTTTTTTTTCCCCCTCCATGCATCCTTAACTTATCATCTTAAGCCTTCTACTCCCATTAGCGTTTTATCCCAGTGTGCTCACATCACTCCCACTTTGGCTCCAAGTTGGGCTTAGTTGGAAGAATCAAGCATGTCAACAAGCCCCAGCAGAGCAATTTTGAGTCTAACATAAGCAGACATTTCCTGTAAATCTGATACCTGGATTATTTCCATGTTACAAGGATGACAAATGGCTCACTAAATAATAGACTTCATAAATACATTATCATTTCAATGAAATGTTTCATAGCATTTCTGAAAAGGCAATAAGAAGTGAACTGTAGTGCAATTCTCTGCTGAGCTTCACAGCCAGACCTAGTTCTAGGTTCATGTAAGATGCTGAAAAACAAATTGGGACATGATATCATCACCAGATGTTGGATATATAACTTGATGTATTTCTTGTGGTTAGTGGGCTGAAGAGCTGATCGAACTATTATTTCTTTTTGTGTAAGAGCAGCGATACATCTGTTAGAAATTGCACTAGGACTTTTGGGATTTTCAAATGCAGCAATGCAGTTTTTCAGGTGTAGCTAATTATACACTGCAAGATAATGAAGACTTAGATTTTGGGGGGTGAGGGGAAGGGTATATATTCCATATTTTATTTTCTTAGGATTGTATCTAAATGTCTGTATATTCTAGCTGATTTTGCAGAGGGTAGGCTTGAAAACAAAATCCTTTATTCAGTTTAATTCTTTTTTAAGAAGTAGCAACTACTTCTCTTACATTGATCCCTTTACACCACACTTGTCGCATAAAAGTCGTGATATTTCAAAGATGAAGTGAACAGACTGTGGTAAAGAGTTGGTCTTATGCAATGACAGCACACAAGAACAATGCAGAAATTTTATTAGTGATGCATAAAAATTTGTTACAAAATAATAGTTTAATCATTACCTTTTGATTTCTAGTAGGGAGATACAAAAGAAAATTTCAGCTATACTTCATATTTTCTTGACAATAGATGCAGATTTTTTTCTTTGAAATTTCAAGGGAGGATATAGGACTAAAACCTAGTTCTTTGGAAATCTGTGTATATATGTCTTGGAGCTGAACTAGAGCATGTAAAGGAGTGGTGTGATTCGGGATTATAAATCCTGCAGGTACATCTGATCAGAAAGTTGTCTCTTTTAGAACACTATCTACCCCAAAATATCATTTTTTAGGCCAGCAGTGTAGGATGTTTGATGAGGCAACGGATTTTTACATTTGCTGATGAAGTGTGTGTGTCCTGGACAAAATCTCTTGTCTTTGAATAGTAGTTTTTTTCCTGTACATTCTACTCCTCCCTGTTCCCAGCAGTAGTTAAGAAACATCTTACCTCATTTACTTAAAAACGACGACATTTCAGGTCAGCTAGTGAAATAAATTCAGACAATACCTTTTATATCTTAATGTGAGAAAGGTCTGGTCAGCCTGTGAAGGCATTTAAAAAAAATAGGAAATAAGAAGTTTCTACTTAACCACCTGAGAAATCCTAAAGTTGGCTAGACAAAAATATTTGTGTTTTTAATTTTCAGCAACAGAAGAGAAGGCTAAGAGCAGTTATTTGCTCAAATGGCTCTTCTCACCTGATTGTTAATCTGATATTCTGGGGATGCAATGCAGAAACCTGGCTGTTCACAGCTTGTCAATGAGAAAGGAAAAGGTAGGTTAGCCAGCAGGCTCATCTCTTGCAGTCCCCAATTTCATAGATTAGGAGAGTTTGCTTGAATGATAAAAAACATTATAGCTGTACGTGTCCAGCCTCAGTCCTCTGGGGTAGTGTCCACAGGATGCTTTGTGACTGAAAGTCCTTTTCTTTAATCATGAAGACTTACTCCAAGACAGAGGAATAAGAGGAAAGACAAAGCAATGAGGCATGTATTTAACATGTGCTATAGCAGGGGCAGAACAGAGGGGCATCGAAAGGGTGCTTTAAGGACTTGAACTAAATAACCACGTTCTGTAGCTTGGCCTGTAACAACTCATGGCCTCTGTATATAGGGAGGCTCATTGTGCACAGACTCTACGAAATGACAGCTACAGATGAGAATCTCCATCTTGAGCCAATTTTGGCATTTCTTCTTTTGGAGGCCACCACTGACCCTTTGAGGACATGTGGCTCTATCTAAGCAGAGCAACAAATCAGGCTGTGAACCATCTGTAGTTCCAGTGCTCCGTGTCCAAAGCTCTTCTCCAGCTACAACCTTGCCTTCAGTAAATGAAGTCCACTCACTTTGCTCACAGGCTCAAGGGTGCTGGACAGGTTTTGTTTTTCAGCCTAAAGAAGGAGTCAGATGCCTGCCTTCCAAAGGAGGAATGGTAAATGCAAGCTATTTGGCCACAGTTAATTTTATTGAGGGGAAACAAAGGAGGACTTCAGCAAATGATATGGCTAGTGCTATTTGTGTATGTGAAATAGTTTGCCTGTTAATTTCAAGGAAATTTGCAACAAGCCGAACATCCCTCTGACTGGATCAAATCCCATTCTCTGGACTGCCATTTGGACTTGGCCAATTTTTACAGAGAACTTTTGCTCTCAGCCTCAAGTGTATGCTTCGACTGTATCTTTTGCCCAGTAAATGAATTTAAGAACTTAAAACAGCCTCCTGAATTTCCTCTAACTCCTGCTAAATCTGCCTAGTTTACACTGAACTTCATACAAGTTTGAGGTTTTGCTCTCTTCAGTTTCTCTTGCAGCACAGGTCTGAAAAATAGGTTCCCAAATCCTTAATGTCCCCCTCAAAACAGGACACTAGGCAAGCTACTGTGTGTTAATTTTAAGCCTTGCAAGTCTCTTGACATTTTTATTTCCTTGAGAGAAAGCAGCAATTATATGTTTAGCCATTTGTCTTGCAGTTGAAAAAAATCAGAAATATTTTCTCTCCTATTAACCAGGCCAGTTTGTGGACACCAGGGAGTCCTTAAAAACCAGCTTTTCTCAATATTTTACTTTCTTCCAGGTGGCTGAGGAAAATAATGCATCTGTTCGAAATCTCAGCAGACCCACACACTACAGACATCACTGGAGCCCTAAAACAAACACGTACAAAGCTGGAAATGTTTCAAGAGTTCCCACAATTATGAATTCATCTGATATTCACTTGAGAAATGTAATAGCTTGGAACAAATTATCTTTTCTAAACTAGCTAGCTGTAGCTACATTTTCCTCCGTGCATGTATGTGTGTAAAGAGGTAGGAAGGCAACAGGGCAGACAGATAGGTCGAACAGTGTCCTGTCCAGAGCCAAGAAGGGACAAAGGTGGTTTCTGGCAGCCCCAGATCTATGATTGCGAGTGAGGTAATGACTTACCAGTCACAGGTTCTACTCTTTTCTGGTGGTTTGAGTTGTAGTACCCATTGATTCAACTTGTCAGCAAAAGATACCTGAGGAAAGAATAAGTTCTCAACAACTCAAAGCAGATCCCTTCTGGCAGAATTAACTCCCTTGCTTACTTTATTGAAGCTATTTATACATTATTTCATCAGGAAAATCCCCCTTGTGACACACTTCGTACTTTCAAGGAGGTCCTGGGAAACTGTGATCTCATGGTGGAAATTCTGGCTGTTTGCTGTCTGGAACATAGCCAACATCATTCATGTTTTCTTTGACAAGGAATTTTATAAAAGTTTTTTGAGAATTTTCAATAACATTTTATCCCCATTTAGACAACAAAAAATGTTCTCCTTAGGGATACTAGGCTCTTTTATTATGGTAGCATCAATTTTGTGTATTACTTTTTTTCTTAATTGTTTACCATTATATATGGCAACATTCATTCATTTTTATCTCTTCTGAAATGTTTATATTTTTAATTGCCTTGTTATTATTTTGAGCCACAAAACTGTAAAATAATTGTATTGAATAATTATATTGTATTCATCCAGTATTTAAAAATCTCACCTCCTGTCAAAGATCCAGAACAATATCATTGATTATCAGTATAGTTAAAAACTCTTTTTAAGAAATCTGAATAATACCTTTCGGAACATGAGGAAAATTATCTGCAAGGGTTAGGACCTGAAGGAAATGACAAGATGCATGAGAAAACAGAGAAAATAGGGAAAAGAAATAAAGAGAAATAGAAGTTTTACTGTAAGGTAGGGCTTAAGCTGTTGATACAGCCAAGGCATTTTTATGACTTCTTTTTAAAGGTGACTGTCTAAATCATTTTAAGTCCCATAGCTTGAACTGATGCCAGCCTGTCTCTATTTAGACTGTTTCTAGTTTTTAACTTATATCTGTTTCCAATTTGTTTTTTACTGTAACCTCTTTTCAGTTTATCTGTATTTCTTTTCCCTTATTTATATTCTTCATTAGTTCCCCTCCTATTTTTGGCTAGGAAGTGTGTGGCGGGGGAGAGCAATGATCTTCAGTCTACATGCATGAGCGAAGAAGAATCCTTCACTTAGATACTTAAATTGGGTGGCCAGCCCAGGATGTTACATATATTTGCAGTCCTCATATAATTTAATAGTGAGCTTGTTTGTTCCAGAGGTTGTACTCTTTCTCGTCTTTTGTCATGCTCTCCCAGTTGTTGGAAGTGATAAAGTCAAGTGTAGCTGGAGAAGGAGTACAACTTTGCAAGCCCAGCATTTTTTTACTGTCCAATTAATTATGTGTTCATGTGAGTAAAGTGGACTATTCATTCCCTTATGACCCTGCAGACCTAAGGACTTCTACTGATTTTATTAGGTACACTGACAAACTCCATGCCATTTGGGATGCCCTGGAGCAACTTCCTAAGAGTAGCAAGAGGAGAGTTTTGATAAAGGGGAAAGGAGAAGAAAAGGTGGCAAAAGTACATACATCTTTGCTTTGAAGCTTCGTCAAAAATGGATCCTCCATTCATCTTATGCAGTGGGTTCTACGTGTCCTGGATCTGCGTCCAGCTTATGCTATTTGTCCTGTGGAGCACATGTGCATATAGTCCTGTCTAGGAAATGCCAGTTAAAAACTGCCTAGACTACAGTTTACCTTACTTGGTGCAGGAGGAAGAGAATTTTTAACCCTTCTGGTCTGAGAAGCTTTGGTAGTTGAGTTGCAACTGTTGCTGATATTTTGGAAGTGGTAAGAGGGAGGAAGAATATATTTTCTTTATTTAACAAAATTAATGCATTGTTTTTCTTTTCTTCCTCCTTTTCAAGTAATGGGAGAGAGATGTTGCAAGGGGTAATGGCTGCTGATAGCAATCGAGTGAAGAATTTATGTGTGTATTTAGAAGAATTTTCCTAGGCTTTCCATGAAGACTGTCTTTCAGTGACAGTCTGGGGAGCTGCAGGAGAGAGCTCGGACTATTAGAGCGAGATGCAAGAAAATATTTTTAAGCAATCACCTATTTGGTAGAAAAGAATATTTTACTAGTTTGAGCATTGTGGGAATGCTCAATTAGTTATTTGGACAATGATTAAAATATGTTATAATATTTATCTGACTATGAACTGCAGGAATTTTTCCTCATAATGCTTAATTTTACTAGTTGCTTTACAGTCTGACATATGCAGAATCATGATTCCTGTGCTTTGGTTTCCTGAAAAACTGTTCATTATTGCAGTTATTAATACATTGCTGCATGCTAGTGATGTTTTTATATGTTTCAGAGTATAGCTATGTGTTGTTAGAAACTGCATTCAATATACATAGTTTTAAGTGTTTGGTACAGATATAATGTTCAAATGTAAAATCATGCTATGAACTCCAATTACTATGCCAGGTGTTCATCTTCCCCAGCTAGTTCCGCCAATTCTCTGCTGAAAATTCATGCACCAGATCATCTTCCTTTCCCCTGTGTTGCTCGGTAACATTTCCTTCCTGCTCTCTGTGCTTTCTACACCAGAAATAACGTGATTCCCCAGCTTCAGCATATCAATCTGATCTTTTACATATTCAGTTATGAGCAATTCACATTTTTCACTTTTGAAAATTCACATAAGATATTGCTGTGACAAAAGATTCAGCTTAGTGAGCTCTGGCAGGAATGCTGCAGTTATATTACACTGATGGTAATAGGTATTGCTGCCCTGAAGTAAGAAAATCCCACTCATACCTGATAACGGCTTGGATGCACCATTGAAGATGATTGATGTTGAGTGCTGAGCAAAATGAAGAGATGGTCAAGGTGAGAATTTAGGGAAAGAAGGAACAGCAGCAGAGCCACCTACAGTGCTTAGGATGTATTTGGAGAACTGCTATGACGTGGTAATTTTATTGTGATCATTGCATTACTTAGAGCCATGGGACTTTGTTCCAAGGATATCCAATTAGAAACCCTGAAAGAGAAGAGATTAGTCTGGGGAAACCTTGGCAGGAGCAGGGAAATATTAATTACAGGCTGAAAATTACCTCTGTACCTCAAGCTCCATCATAAAACCACAGAGCCTTGGGCCAGCTCTTTATTTTTCATCCCCTTTGTGACACTTGGATCTCTGTTTGCATACTTAAAGTTATAATCACAGTGTACGTTATTGCTAGGAGGCTGCAGAGATCATGCCTTTTCCTTGCTGTAGTCAGGAAGGGTCTGTTTTTCTCATAACATTATTTTCCACTTGTCCTGAGAACAACTTATTGCTCCAGTGGTTACCATAGGGACCAGAAAGACTTTCAGCATATTCTTCCACAGTGTTTTTGCAGGCTGCTCTATGAGCCTGCACAATTACAGTAGCTTGACACTATGCTGTCTTTATTTGTTTAAGACTTTATCTCCTGTCTTAAGGAAAAAGCTTATTCTGAATTCTTCACAAGCAGAAACAAGAAGCACTGGCCACTGCATTAACCCATTTTTTTTTCCATTTCTTCATTCTGTCATTTCAAAGAAACCTTAAAAAAAAAAAAAAAAATCACTTCAAACTTTCTAAAAATTTCTGGATCCAAAAGCAAAGATTACCCTTAAGCTAACAGATTTGTAGTTACTTTTGTCTTGCCCTCTTAGACCTGCAAGACATACAGATGTAGTCAAGATTACAGAAAGTTAACACAAAGGCCATTTCATTTGTGTTCTGGGAGCAACAGAACAAGAATCTTTCCTTGTTACTAGTCATTAGATCAAAGCTGCATTATGCAGGAATGTTGTATTTATGTTCAAAACTTGGATTTCACTCAGCAAATGGCTTCAGGCCCAAGCTTTGGTGATTAAATTAGGTACTTAAAGTCTGATTAAGCACTTTAATGAAAAAAATTAGAAAATATTTGACCCATAGTTCACATTTATTTCTGCCCTGTTTTACTGGAAAAATGAGTTTTTTTCAAAAGTACCCTGATGGATTATGGTCCTGTTTATTTTTCAGTGCACCTAATCATTTGCGTGTCAAGTGATTGTGGATGTTTCAGTGCTAGGGCAAAGATGCAAAGCTCTTTAAACTGTCCTCTGCTTGGCCTACAAAATTTTGGGGATCTAAAAACACTCGGCAGGTCAGAGACTCTTACCCTGTCTCTAAAACAGTGCCCTCTTTAAGTGGAAACTAGTAACAGGTAAAACTGTTCTATGGCTCAGCTAGTAAGACCTCTACTCCTAGCATTGGGGTGGGTATTGTAATGATATTCTTACCCTTTTGGAAATAAAGTGAAATTGAAAAACCTCCAGAAATGTTCCAAAACTTGTCCCTTTCTCTGAATTTCACCTTCTTATGTGGATAACTAGGTCTCAAACTAGACATTTGCTGAAGCTGACCTTCCCTGGGCATTCTTTGTAAAGTTGGCCCTGTGTTATTTTCTGCTGTCAAGACGCTTCAATGCTGCTTGTCCGATGGTCAGGCTGGGAGAGAAATAAGGCTTCATTTCTGGGCATGAGTCAGGACACTACAGTAGACCCAGCAGAAATCTCCTGTTTACAGAAGATTTCCCCTGTGAAAGGAGAACCTTCTTAGACACACTTACAAAAGGCATGTGGTTGTCTACTGTGCATTAACATTCAGGTTTCCCCATGCAGTCTAACGAATTTTTGCTCTGCGCTGCTGAGCTATGCCATACCTATAGCCTTTTCTGTTTGTCTTCTCCTTTTGATTCTTACAACATATTTTTGTGTGCAGAACTTCACATCTTCAGTATTTGCTGGACACTCAGCAGGAACCAAGTTGTGTGCTTAATCTGATAAGCCCTCACAACCCTGACTCTGTGAGCTGTTCGCACTATGAGGTTACGTGAGAATTCATGCATACTTGGATGTGATGGGCTTCTAAAAATATCGCACTCCAGTGTACATGCACACTGACAGCAGAAATGCCAGACATTCCTCACTGCTCAAGGCTTTTCTGTTGAATGTGTGTGCATACAAAAAAGAAACTAGTCTGAGGAATGAAACCACCTCCCAGAAAGGCAGTACTCTAAGAACTCTTTTAGCAGAGTTTCTTTGCTAATCATTCATAGATTCTTTGTTTCAAACAACGAGCAGTTGTAGCCTGAAGTACTGTAGATCTCCTGCCCTTGGCTATCCAGTCAACTTGACTAACTGAAAAAAATCAAAGCAATGACTGAGGGAGGGCTGCAGTCAAAGAAAATTTGCTATTGCAACCAAAGTGAATCTGTTTCCCTGCCAGACTTTCCATGGACAAAAGTGTATTTGTTTTCCCTCTGGTACCCACGATGGCATGGCTTTCATTAGAAAGTTAGCAGGCCAAGGTTACAGCTGTACAGGATTGCCAGCCAGCTTTTTGCAGCCAAATGATCTAAAGCAGTCCATGAGAGCACAGCTGTCTCATAGTACAATGAGGTGAGGAACAGACAATGAATAGCGGAGTCTGTATCTGTGAATGAAGTGGGGAAGGAGGAGAGATCACTGAGGCTATCACAGAAGGCAAGTAATACAAATTATTTTGAGAATTTGCTGTCAGTTAAATGAGCTACACATCTGATAGTGCCTGAAAGAACAGATGGGTTGAAACTAGGATGTCACATCCAGCTCATCTTATCCATGGCCATGAAGGGCAGGGAAACATTTGAATTCCCAGCTTCAACATCACTCCAATGCTTATGGCTTCCAGTAAGGTTCCAAAACTGGAAGAGCCTATTTCCCATTTAAGATGCAGCCACATTCTCAAAAAAACAACAATTCTCAGGAGATTTCATGAGATTTCTGCCCAAACTCACGTAACTGTTAAAAAAGATGTCGGCATGGCTGGTTCTGCCACCAACCTGAACTGTAATTCTGGTAAACTTTAACCTTCAAGCTTCAGCCAAGGTCAAAAATCTTGCCCCTCAGCCCATCTTTACTAGCAAATATATCTGATATTTTGTTGCTGCTGGAAATGACTATATTTGAATTCAATACTAGTGAATAAATCACTGCATTTATTTAATTTTATATTTTATCTTTAGGACTTACAAGTGCTATGTGGAGTCAACTATTTTTAAATACAATTGTCCTTAAAATCAATCAGGTGTGTGTTAAATCAAGAGTATGTAATTTTTCTGTTCCTTTGAAATTTTGCAGGTGTCAGGGCCACAAAAGCACCAGTGGGCCTTACTGTCCCTGCCGAGCCTCCCGATGGGTTTCTCCCCATCCCTGCCCATTGGCCTAGGACCCTGTTTTTAGGTCATCCTGGGACCTTCAGTCTCTACCTGAACAATTTGCAGCTGTGTCTGTTTGCAGCCATTTGTCTGGCCTCATCTGTTTTTCTTCCTTGATGGGATGCCCTGGATGGACCCTGGTTGTTGACGGACCTTTTAACCAGCACACAGATCAGCCTTGTTGCTCATCCCCTGTGGGACCGCACTCTGTTTCTGAGGGCATGGCATTGGCTGGGTCACTTTCAATTCGCATGCCCTTGGGCAGCAGCTGACCCTTGCTGCTCCCTGACATCAGGTTTTTATTAGTGGATTTATTTATTTATTTTTAAATAGAAGCACATTTTGTGTACAACTCTGTAGCACCATTGGAAATTCAGCTGGTAGCTACACCCTGATTCAGCCTTTAAAGAAACAGAGAGATGGTCAAACTTCTTCATGAAATAATTTGTGTAGCTTGCCTCTGTTTCTAACTCAGTCAGCTCTTTTATGTAGTGTAAACACTATACAAATGGAAGTTGATACCCAGAATAGGGAAAGAAATGTTACTAGATTGGGCAGTCCTCAGTATTTGGCAGTAGCTCCACATTTTCAGAGAGCCTTTTCCTGCCAAAAGTCTTGCTCTTGAGGGTGATCTAAGCAGTTGTGGAGGACCAACAGTTTGCATGGAACTGCTCCTGATGCACACAGAGGGGAGAGTAAATCATATTGGCCAAAAGTCTTTAGTAGGAATCAACAGCAGAAATACCTTTGCTCCTTTCTCTCCTCGTTGTTACTCTTAGAGGCAGAAAAAGTTAAGTCATGCCAGATATCATCAGGTCCTACTCACTTCTTGTGAGAGGCCAATGAAACTGCTGCATTATTTGCCTGCTCTCAAGCACTCTGTGCTACTAGTGGTATAAACTACTTATATTGTTAATACATCTTAGAAAATCAATGTGAATTATTTTTATCTGTTGATGTGCATGTGAATATCCCTATTCTGAGCCAAAATTTAATCTGTAGGCCAGAACACATGCATGCTGTTACTTCTCAGAGAATTTCTGGAAAAAAATCTTTACAGCACAAAATGTTTGCTCCCATAGACAGTCCGTGTTACCTTTGCTTGGAGGAAAGACATATTCCCAAATGATATGCCATATAGTACTTGTTCCGTAACACTGCTGAAATCCATCTAAATTTGCTCCTTGTGAAACTTTCTCTGCAACACTACACATATCAATGAAAGCCAAGCTAGAGGTGCTCTCCTTTAATCTATTATTTAACTATACCAAACTCAAAACCTAAGTCAGATTTTTCTTTCCATCTTTAAATAAATTAAAGGAAATAGGAAAAATCACCACACATGTGCTTCTTGAGAATGAGCTGTCCTCTCCTTTCTCTCCTTTATTTTTAGCCAAACCACACGTGATCAAGTATCTGAATTGTCTCAGAATTAAAAGTCAGAGAGAGAAAATGTTACACCAAAGGCTGCTCTTACTCCCTAACAGAGCTGTTAAATACATGGTGGGAATTCATTTATGCATCCTAGCATAGTTCTCTGGATTTCTCCTTTAGCAAGTATGCATCAATATTGTCCTTGTCTACACAATCCTCCATGCAATCTAGAATTGTATGCAAATAAAAAGTCGTAGGAGATAGGTGTAGGGGAGCATCAGAAGGTTGTCAGATTCATCCCTGCTTGTACCAACCTGATCTGTTGCTAATCTAAACTGATAGCTAAGATGAGATTCATCATTATCCAGGCATCAGTTCCAGTACTGTTCAATGAATCATGGGCATACAGAAGACTTTATTTTCTTCCTTTCTGTGACTAAATTTCACATATATAGTTGCAATTTGTTTTCTTTTCCCAGCCCTATCTAGATTACGCAACCCTAATTGCTTCAACTTTTCTTTATGGACCAAATTCTTCAGACCTTCAGTCATTCTGGTTGCTTATCTGGGCTGATCCACATTTTTCTTGATCTGCAGTGCCCAAAAATGGACACAGTACTCCAGTTGAGGTCATACCACTGACAAGTAAAATGAAAAAGTTACTTCATGTGTTTTGCAGACAAAACTATTGTTTATCTATCCCAGTATGGTATGTTCATCTTTTTTTTTTTTTTTTGCAGCCTAGCATTGAATAATTTTCAACTTGTGACTCACACACAGACCCATACTGTAGCACCAGAGATCATAATTATTCATCCTGTCATTACACAGCTGATTGCTCTTACTTATGTGCAGAACTTGACATTCATTCTTACTGAATTACATTGTATTCTTCCCCACACAATTTCTCAAAAATTGTTCAGTGATTCTGCTGTAAGCCTATTTTTAGAACCACTCTTGTTAGCGGGAAGTGGCTAAAGCCACCGTCACTGATGCCTCATTACCACAGGTAATGTTGCAGTGTCACTTCTATCACTTTGCATTAGGGTAGCCCAGACACTGATGGCACTAAAGACACCTCCATTTAAATGCTTGGGGGCAGATATCTACACACATGTTAAATGACTAAACTTCCACTGCAAGTAATGAAAATTTGGTTTTGTGTGATTTCTGAATGTTTGAGAAATATTTGCTTAACCAACCCACCATCACAGTGGTTCTTGAGGGCCATCCGAGATGCCCTAGACTGACCCAGATATCCATAGCAGAATGACAGAGGGCATACAGGACCTCAGTGAGGTCTGTGCCTTTCTGGATGGCAGCAGGATGTAAAACAGGAGATCTTAGGACCTTTCAAGTGGCGCTGGATCCTTCCTATAAACTGAATCAAGCCCTGTGCATTTAATGGAAGGGGAACAGAAGTATTCTCCAGGCTCCACTGACTGCATACACTGCACACTGTAATTAAAATTTAGCCTGTCATGTTGATAGATACTTAGGTGTCCTAATTACAAGTTTAAGTCCTTCATATATCCTATCAGGAGGAGGAAGTCCATTGTTGACAGAAAAATGCTTTTTTTTTTTTTTTTTATCTTCAGATAAGAAGATGTAAATGTAAATATAAAAGATTTTGTCACAATTCATCCCTTTTCTGAAAAGAGAAAATGGGACACTGGTATTAGGAAGGAAAAGGTAGGAATTTCATCAAAATAGTAGGAGGTGTTGTCTTAGGTGATGGACTTTCTCCACGTTATGGAGAAAAATTAAAATCCATGATGAATGGTAACTTGAATTTCCTTGTGCGCAGCATTTAAAGGTGCAAGATGATTGAACATATTTGGTGAGGGGTACACAATCTCAACTTAGCTCAGTTGAGGTGCTTGTCAAAGTCTAAACAATGACTGGGAATTTTCCTTCAAGTGCAATGATCTTTTATTAAGTGTTATTAATGAGGCCTTCACTTGTTAAAAAACTCCAGGAATGCCCAGAAAACTCCTGGAATCCTAAAGTCAAACATGTTACTAACTTCTGAACTGAATTTATTGAACTCTTTCAGCATCTCTCTCTCTTTTTTTTTTCCCAGAGAAATGTTGCAAAAAATAGAATTTCCTTTCATCACATGAGAGTAGTACTGTTGTACTCACTGATTTAATTCCTTGAGGTTGTTTTTCATTGTAAATGAGAAAAGCATTTGGAATCCATTTCTGAATCATTAATATCTCAAAACAATTCTTACTGTATTTCAGTTTCAGACACGATGGCTCTAAACTCCATACTTTTCTGGGTATTAAAATCATAGAATCACAGAACATCCCAAATTGGAAGGGATTGACAAAGATCATTGAGTTCAACTCATGGCTCCATGCAGGACTACCTAAAAATTAAACCTTATGTCTGAGAGCGTTGTCCAAACGCTTCTTGAACTCTGGCAGGCTCGGTGCTGTGACTGCTTCCCTGGGGAGCCTGTTCCAGTGCCTGACCACCCTCCCAGTGAAGAACCTTTCCCTAACACCCAGCCTGACCTTCCCCTGTCACAGCTCCATGTCATTCCCTCTGGTCCTGTCTCTGTCACCAGAGAGAAGAGATCAGCGCCTGCCCCTCCACTCCCCTCGTGAGGAAGCTGTAGGCCGCCATGAGGCCACCTCCAGATTACTTTTGGGATGCATCTTCCATGTAATTATTCGTTCACCCAGTTCTTGAGACTCTTTATGGAAATATTTCATTCCTGATCACTAGCTTCAGAACATCCCCAGAATGGACAGTAGTATCCAACTGTCTGGCATGTGCAAATGTCATGTAAAGAGATTAACTTGAAGCTTAGCTGATCACTCTATATTTTCTTTTGTATCACTCTGTCCAAAAATAAATTAATTTCACCTGTTCTCAAACCTTTTTGTCACACCCATTTAAACTGAAGGATTTTTTTTTCCCCAAGGCAAAGGGCAAAGCATGGAGCTCATAGAAACAATGTTTTATTCCAGGTTAGTAAGAATTCATCTTCTATAAAAAAATGTCCCAGACTACCTGAGGGAGGCTGGCCATGCTTAGTCTGAGGGTAGAACCTGCATTGCAAAAGGGGAAGTGATAGGCTTCAGTGTCAGAGGCTGCCTTCTGAGGAGAATGGCAGCACCTATCTGCTGACCAGACCAGTCTTGAGAGTTTCGCTGCTTGCCAGATCTTGCTAGATCTTGCTACTGCCGGATCCAGGATGCTGCAGAAGAAATGCTGAGGTTCACCTGGCACTAAAATTACTTTTCTTTGCTGCAGTAGATGTTGTTTCATTTGATTTTAGCAAGGCTTTAATGCAACCTGTCATATCATTCCTATAAAATTGTTGATGTACAGACTGAATGGATGGGCCTCTTTGGTCTCAAAGGTCAGTGGTCAGAGGTTTATTATCTAATTTGTGGTTGATTATAAATTGTGTTCCTGTGTGGTTGATGCTGGGGTCAGTGCTCTTAACTATCTTCAGCAACAACCTGGGCAATAGGACAGATTCACCCTCAGCAAATTCATAAAATTGAGGCAAGCATCCAATATGCAATATATTGTCACTGCCAATGACAGTGACCTTGACAAATCGGAGCAATGGGCCTCATGAAGTTCAGTAAAAAACAAACACAAAGTTCTTCTGCTGGGACAGAACAGCCCCAGGCAATGGTACAGACCGGGGAGTGACCAGCAAGAGAGAAGCTCTAGAAGAAAGGACCTGGGAGTCGTGGGGGGCCACAAGCTGTACAAGTCATCTTTGCGTGCTTGCAGTGCATGGACACTACATGCTGGGTTGCATTAGCCAGAGTGTAACCAGCAGGTCAAAGGAAGTGAATATTCCCCTCTACCTTTCATTTACTAAAATTACATGTGGAATATTGGCTCCAGTTTTGGGACTCCCAGGGAAGAAGAAATATTAGACAAACTGGATCAAGTCCAACAGACATCCGCCAAGATAGAAAGTGATCCGGAGCACATAAAATACAAGAAGAGGCTAAGAGAGCTGGGCTTGTTCATCCCAGTGAAGAAAAGGAAAAGGGTAGATATCTAATTGTGGTTTTCAATCACCTAAGGGGGAAAGAGAGATTTAAACTCGTTTTAGATACAGTCAATGAAAGGAGGGAATGGCCACAGGCTGTAGCAATAGGGAAATTCCAGCTGGATACAAGTATAGAATTTTCATTGTGACAGTGGTTAAGCACTGGAGGAATTGCCCAGAAAGTCTGTGAGATCTTCATCCTCAAGACTGTCCAAACTCAGGCCCTAAGCAACCTGATCTGGCTTGGAATCTCACTCTGCTTTGAGGAAAGGGTTGGACTAGATGGCCTCCAGAATACAACAAAAATTATTTGATTCTAAACAACATGCATGTCCTCAAACCAAAGCAATATTAGATTTTAATTTCTTTAATATTGCTTTCACATAATTTTTAATTAGGAGACAGATGGACAGAATAAAAAAAGAGAAGGGTAGGAGGTACCTGTAACTGAAGCTATTTGCATTTTTTTTAATTGAGGAAAAAAACCAGAAGTCCATAGCAACAACTGAAATTCACTTAATTCAAGAACCCTTAATTAAAATGAATATCATTTTTTTTTTTTTTTTTATCAAGGCTGTTTATAAAGTTTATGGTGTACTTATTTCTTATATGGCACTTTATTATTGTCAACCATGAATTGAGAAACTTGACAGAGATGGAGAAAGAGCAGCAGTTCACTTGCAGAACAGGGAACAAAATATGTTCCTCTCAGCACAGCGTTCAAAGCTTTGGACAACTTTGCCTGTTTCCTGTCAGGAGAGCTCTGTTTTAACTGCTGTCAGTTTTAATAGATATTCAAAGCTAGGTGAACACTATGTATGTTCACAGTCAGACAAAACCTGGTCAACTTGCTAGGTCATATTATAAAGCTCTCCTCTGAAGTAACTTCTCCTATTTTCTTTGTCTTAAATGGCATTCACATCATCTAGTTCCCGTATTACAAGGAATTATGAACAAAGAAAAGGAAAGACACAAATGGAGCCTGTTTTTTTTCTCCCAAGATCCCAGCATAAAATGGAAATGTGAAGAAATAGCCACCATAGGAATGGAAATGTGAAGAAATAGCCACCATAGGAAAAGGTTCTTCTGTTCCAGCTGTTCTATTATGACAGCTTGAGCCCTTGAACGGTCAGTCTCCTGTTGAGCTACTCCTTTTCCTGTCTTGTTTTCTACAGCCTGACAGCTAATTTGCTGGCTCCCTATTCACTTCTGCCTTCCTTCAGACTTTTTTCATAGCCTATTTTGTAGCTTTGCTATCCTTTCTGCTTGTATTTTTGGATCATGGTGGTGTGGATTCTCTTGGCAGGTCATTGTCATTAGTCATGTGCGTGTGTCCAATCTGCTTTGCTCTAAGACCTCTCTGAGAAAACATACAGTGGGATTCCAGTTTTCCTGGAAATTTTTACAATTTGAGCTTCAATGGATTCTCTGTAAATTTTGAATGATCACACATGATTAAGTCCATACCCCAAGTAGATTTGTTACTTTCCTTCACATTTATTTATATTTAAAGTTAACATTTCCATTCATTTTTCTATTTCCCATTCAAGTAAAAGGCTGAATTTTGTCTCACTTCAAAAACTTATTTTTTTATGCATATTAACTTTTGGATCGACAGCTTTGTATTGGATAGTGGTGTAAGGGGAGAAAAAGCCCTCAGAGATTCTAAGAATAAGCACAGTATGTTCCAAAAAAAAAAAAAAAAAACCACCAAATCAAACCAAACCAAATCCAAAACCAAAACCAAAACAAAAAACAAACCTTGCAGAACTGAGGAAATATTGACTTCTGAGGAAAGTAGTAAAAATGTTATTAAAAATTAGATTAAAATCAGGGACAGGACTGGATATCTTACTATTTGACTCTACTTTTTCATTTAGCAGTTATACAGAGAAACCTAAAGTCAGCCACTGTTTCTTGACTTGCAAAATTTGCATGAATAGATTTATTTTTTTCCCCTGTTGGCTGAATGCATTTCTTATAACCGACTTCCTGACCTGGATGCATACACCAACTTGTTTCCCACCTGTTTTGTATGTATTCATTTGTGCAAACATTTATGATGAAAGAGTAATGAACAGTGGGTATGGCATGGGCAAACTTACTATGTTAGAACTGTGAATAACTGAAAAGTTTGTGAAGACTCTTAATAATGGTGAAAGGAACAAAAATATGTAAATGATTTTCATACAAGTATGTGTGTCTTTCAGGCCAGTAGTGGCTGGAAGCAGATGTTTCAACCTGGAGTAAGAGCCTGCTGTGACACATACTACCTGTGGGGAAGTTCCTTCTCCTTCAGCGGTTAAATGCTGGTTTGTACCTTAAGACCTGAGGACTTATATATCAAAGAAAACTTCTGTGAATGTTTTCTGTCCTCTGGATAGTTTCATTGTTCATACAAAGCTCCAATACTTTTTGGAAAACAGCTAAATGATTTGGCTTCAGTAATGTCATGGCTGAATCTTGTCAAAATATATTTGCTCTTCACAGCCCACAAAACATATGGGAATATCTCACTTGACAGAGTAAATTCATGTTAGCAAAATTCATGCTCTGGAAACAAAATAAAAAGCAGTGTTTAGAGCAGAGAGAAATTCTGCTAAAATTGTGGCCTGGAAAGAAAGGAAGATCTGGATTTCTCTGGTTAGCACACGGTAAATGAACAGCATTGGAGTAAATGTGATGACTCAGTGTAGTTAAACAGAAGTATTAACATCAGTCCTCAAAGGAAATAGCTTGTTTTTAATCCCCATATCCAACTCCCACTTACAGCAATAACAGCTGCAAATGAAGATCCAGGGTAACAGACGATTTTTTGTGTGTGTGTGTGTCTTAAGATGACTGCTTCTATACAAGAAATATTGGAAAAAATGTGCAGTGAGTAATATAAATCTTTCTCATTTTAACAACATTGATCATAAAATCTTAGAACCAGTTAAGAAGCATGGGTTCCACTAGTCAAACATATCAGTAGTCTATGCTTTTGTGGAGGAAAACAGAGAAGAAAAACAGCTGGTAAAATACAGTACTTTGCTGAAGATTGTTTCAGATATTGAACTGTGATAATTTTGGATGAGATCCATTCCACCTAAAACATTTATAGCAGTAAATTAAACACTACTAGAATCATTCCAGAAAGGCAGTTTGGATAAAGCTTTCCTGCTTTGGAGTGGTAAGACCATTTATTATTAATGACAGTGGCTGTTTCATGCCAGGTTGCCTCAGTGCCAAAGGCAGCTCCTGGACACTTCTATCTTAGTAGCATAGATGTAGTCCTAAGGTCCCTCTTCCTTCTCAAATTAGAATTTGAAATCCAAAATCTCTTCTAAGTATCAGAAAGGAATCTTATCAGTTTTAACTTCAAGATGTCCTAAAATTCTGGGTATCACTATTAATTTGGGACACCTTAATTTAGCTTGGAAGCTCACATGACACTTCTCAGACATTTTACATTCATGTGCAGAGGGGCTGTTCTGTGGAGGGGCTTGCTTTTGTCTGTCTTTCAACAGACATCAATAGCACTTCTCTTGTATGATACCCTTGTGGTTACCCTTGCGCTAATTCTGAAAGTTGGACACGCAGGTTTCAGTGCAAAGATACTGAACTCCCTTCACTAGATGGTTCCTTAGTTCATAAGTCATG
This sequence comes from Chauna torquata, assembly GCA_013399475.1. Lineage (NCBI taxonomy): Eukaryota > Metazoa > Chordata > Aves > Anseriformes > Anhimidae > Chauna > Chauna torquata. The sequence continues at coordinate 285,549 of VXAL01006933.1, forward strand.
TTTGTGGAGGAAAATATTCCTCATTTCACATAAAACCCACTGCACACTTCAGTATACAAGCTGCTTTGGGTGAAAAAGAGTAGGGAAGAGGTTCCTAAATGTTGCTGAGTGGCCAGTGCTGGGATGATTTAGGTTTTCAAGATCTGTTTCCTGGAAGGTGTGTATGTTTTATTTTAGACTATCAATAAAACAAATAAATCCTTCTTGCAAGCAAGTATCAAATCTCTATCTCTGCTTTGTCTCACCTGACTAATTGAGCAACAGCATAGGAAAGTAGTGCCATCTTGCTTAGCTCTGGCACAAGCTCCAGCACAAGCTCTGGCATACTACAGTGCCATTTTGCCTTCAAAGGAGAATAGTAGGCAAGGAGCTTCCACCCAGGTACTCCACGTTTGTGTGTTTGAAGATTTCTCTTTTGAACAAAATTGACCCAAGAACTCAGATTTCTTCTTTCGTGCTTGAGTGCTCTAGTCATTGATCTGTTAGGTCAAAGAGAATTATGTCCATTGAATACAGGTGTATGGTCTTATCAAGAAAAAGCCAAGGATAGGATGCATCCTTGCTCTGAGCACTTTTAAAGGTAAACATAGACTTCTGAATTACTCAAAATCTTAGGGGGCAGATGGGCTTCGTGTATGTCATTGGAGCTGCAGAAGATGCTTTTGCTGGGCAGAAAGGCTCTCCTTTATTGGTGTAGGGAGGTCTCTCCATCCACTAAGCAAAGAACTTAGGCACTGATTTTAGACAGGCAGACTTCAGGTTCACTAATACTATACTTGAAGTGTTATTCAGGTAGGCTGTGCCATCATTCCTGAAATGTTTATTGCATACCTACACTACTGTCATTAAAAGGGAACCATCATCAGGAAAACAATCTACATCATTCTAAGCTTGAAAGACAATATAGAAACATACACATTTCAAGGTTTTTCCATACTCTCCTTTAGGAAGCTTCTAGATTTGTTTCACAGTGCTGGGATCTAACAAAGTCAGGAAAAAAAAAAAACCACACACACACACATTAAAATGACTGAAAAACATTCAAGGTCCACTCTGAACTAGTTTGTGCTAAGGAAAGAGAATGCTAAGGCTACTAAAAGTGTCTTTAGGAAATATATATCAAGATCCTGATACAAAAGGTGGACAGAAAACTGGGTCTTATAGTACCAGGATACCATGATAATTAAATCCAAAGCATAGCTTAAAAATTGTCAAATAAAGTGACTTTGCCTTGGAGCAGTTAAAAGTCATGATCAGAAATAAGAGAGGACATTGGCTCAGGATCTGAGACATTAATTCTGGATTTGTCTTTATTTGACCTGACACAAAAGGCTATGCACTTATTAAGAAGCTGCGTGCCTGGGACTATCCTTCAGCACTAAGGCCAAGTGGCATGGGAAAGAATCTTTGTCATCTTAGTCACCAAACTGCTTTGGGTGACCATCCCTCGAGACCAGTCCCTCTCCTGCACTCTCAGTCCATGCCTGGAAGTTGTTAGAGCAACTGTTGGCCCGGGGAAAAATGGTGCCAGGAAATGTTCTCAGAATTCAACACACTCAACTTCCAGTGCCCAGGAATGTTCCCTGGCACTGTGTGTTTTGTTAACACAGATGTAGCCAAAAGCCTTTTGCTTTAGACACTTAGGGTGACACCTGAGACACAACTAACAAAGATAAGCTGTGTGTGAAATTAAAGTATTCATAGGAGAAAAATAGCACAAATGAATGGAGAAGATGGAAAAATAAATTATTTTGGGGGAAAAAAATATATTTTTTTTGCCGGATAAATCACTGAAAAAATAGGTACTAATTGATCTCATTTGATTTTAAAATTCTGAGACAAAAAAACAGGACTATGCTTTTAGAACTATCACTCTGATGGCATTATGCCTGTCCGTTCTGAGGCATTACTGTGCTTCCTTCCAAATTCAGACAATACTGACCT
>VXAL01006933.1:293278-305298 GCA_013399475.1 Chauna torquata
AACAGATATAAAACAGGAAGCAGTAAGGAATTTGAGTTTGATCTACCAAAGCTTTTTTCCTCCATCTTTGATGGTATTTCCTAGGAGAATTAAGTATATTTCAGCACTGGACTCTTCACTTGAAACAAAGATTGGGTTCTGGTAGAGAGACCCTCTGAATGAGCCCCAGAATTTATATCTTAAAAGCTGGGTGCCACACAACTCCGGCACCTTAAAGTAGAATTCTATTCTGCAATTATCAAAAGAGTTTGCCTGTTGGATAGAGGCTTGGTCACAAGTTGAAAGAAATTCCTAGAAGAGTGTACCAAACACCATTTCAAAGGCTGATGACTGGGAGAGGGAAATCATAAGGGTAAAAGAAGGGATGTTTCCAGTCCTCCTCTCTAAGTAGATGTACTCATTTTGTTATTCATCTTTTCCAGCCTGTCTTCCATGTTTGTGCTTCTCACCATATCATTTACTTCTTTTCTGAGGCTACTGTGAACAGCATCACAGTTCTTGGCAGTGTACTGGCACAGGACAATATTTGTATTATCAGTGTTGCTAAAGGATTTGGAAAGACTTGTCCTATAATATCAGTGTACAGTACTGGGTCATCCAGACAGTATACATTGATGGTCAGTCTCACCAGTGTAAAGACATAGCACTTAACGCATCTTACTGGTGAGTGGGTGTTGGCTGCCTTTGCTGTAGTTGGGCGCTGTGGCATAGAAGAAGCCGTGCTTTTATCTTAGGGTACTCAATACCTTAAAATATGACCAGGAAACTATGGAACAGAAAGACATACACACATCAGAATTCCTGTGGTTAAAAAAACATACAAGATGGTTATTTTCACATGTTTATTATCCTAGCTGGCAACATTTTTTGCATTTCTGTTTTTCTCTTTCTTATTTGTATGATTCTACAGCTCTGTGGAATACACAATTGTTCTCCACATATTCTTACAGCCATTCATTTCTAGTCAGTGGTAGGACCTCATAGGTTTATCATATAATGGTTATTCCCTGTTCTTCAAGGGTAAATGCTTGTTTCCAATGTAGAATTTTGGACCTTTCCCAGTAATTTTTTATTTTCTTTTGCTCTTGGCTTCAAATGAAAGTGATTCTTGCACTTCGTGCCATGGAACTACTCCTTACTAGAGAGCCCTCCTCTAAGAAAAGATTTTGCCTCATTCTCTTTCAACCTTTCTCTCAACTGATGGGCCTCCACGTATTTCAATGGATTCAGCTGGCTGAAAGTGTTGTATTAAGATTTTTCTTGAAATTATGTCTAGTCTTTCCACAGTCAGTTAGAAACTGGTAACATATGTAGCATAAATTCTCATTTTGACTTTACAGTTTTGGGATTACACAGTTCTATAAAATATACTTTGATCTTGGTTCAACTTAATTCCAGCAGTTATCATTAGTTTTTTCAATGTAGGTCCACTATACTTTTGCCTTGCATGACAACATACGTGTATATACAGACAAGTACATATGTACAAATTCCAGTTTCTTTATCATAGTCCATTATACTAAATCCAGAATTTTTCTATCTCCTTTTATTCTCCAGGGAGGATAAATTTTTATGAGTTCGTAGAATTTAGAGTGGAAAAGGGCCTGGTAGGTGATGCTTGTGGGGAATAAGTTTGAACTGATTTGGAAGAATAAGCTTAAGGTTATTTTGGAACTGTTCGTGGCAACTCACTGCTCAATGCCATAACATACATCTTTTATAATTCTAGCTGTAAATGAACTGACTCTTAATTTAAGATTTTTGATTGTCTTATTAACATCTCTTCATATTGTGGGAGAAATTGTAACATTTTCATTAATAAATAAGAATGCTATTTTTTAGTCCTGCTTTTACTGTTTTCATTTCCATTTTTATCCTTACAGTAATTTTGTTTGTGTCAAAACAATTTCAGTTTTTTCAAAATGTATCCTGGGAAGATAAAATGACATAGTAATATTAATGAATGACATCCTGTATGAAAAAGTTGAGCTCTGTCTGAGATTTAAAGGATTTGTTTATAATCACTTCACAATCATTCTGGACCATAAGCTTAAAAAGGTGAGCAATCCATCATTTCTAGTAGAACTAATGCAGACAAAATAGGATTTGAAGCTACTTAGGTTGGTTTTGTTTTCTGAAACCGGTAGTTCTCATGAATGTGGGAGACATTCTGTGGTGTCATTCACATATGTTTTGTCAGAAGCAGTCCCATGGTTTGATGGATAATCTCATTTCACATGGTACAGGACAGGGGGAGGAATTTTTAAGTGCAGTCAGTAAAATGACATTAACTACAGTGAATACACATATGCAAACAAACACACAGTCCTGTGTGAACCGATCCCCAGCTTCCTGTGGGAATGACATCTTCAGTGGATTATATCTGAGCCCACTGAGAATCAGATGGGATGATAGCTGAGCTGGAAGCTATGCAAGAATACTGGCTGCCGTCTGGTTTCATATATGTTAGTGATACCTATACTTAGCCTGCTGTCTGGGGTAGAGATGGTAAAACTGATATGAAAGATGGCAGTAGAACGAGCCTGATGTGTGATTCTTCCAGGCAGTTGTAACATTATTGTCAAGATGCTTACTGAAATGTGTTTTCTATTTATGACTTGCTTTATGGCTCAAGGACTTTTGCATTCAGTAGTTAGCACTGGTTATTTTCATGCCTTGTTTGGTGCATTTTTTGATAGCAAGGTAACTTATTGAAAGTAAAAACTCTTACTGTGTAAGAATTACATGCATAGAGTAGAATTGCAAAGTTATGTGCTCAACAAGGTAATAGGAAGCTCAGGACAGAGTAGTGGCTCTAACTTGCTTGTCCTTCTATCTGAATATATATTTAAAATAGTATTACTTTACTTCATCGGAAATGGCTTTATATGTAGGGGTGGTATGTAAACAAGACTGAACAAAAAGCCTTTGAACAAAAGCGTTAGAGTGATGTGTAAATCAGATTCCTTTAGTTCCCTCAAAAATCCTGTCACCAAGTTATGCTATTAGGATCACTTAAAAGTGATTTATTGATGTGAAAATGATAGTGGTGATATAACTTACATTTTGAGAAGCAAGAAAAGGTTTCAAAGAGGAATAAGAAGGTTTTTACATACATTGATGAAGTTCTCCTGAGCCTTCTTTTCTCCAGACTGAACAGACCCAGCTCTGTCATCTTCTCCTCATATGCTCATCATTTTCATGGCCCTTTGCTGGATTCACTGTGTCTCTTCTGTCCTAGGGGCCTCAGAGCTCGACCCAGCACTCCAGATGGGTCTCACAAGTGCTGAGTAGAGAGGAAGGGTTGCCTCCCTCAACCTGCTGGCAATGCTCTGCCTAGTGCAGCTCAGAAAGCTGTTGGTCTTTGCCACCATGGCCCTTTGCTATCTCATGGTCAACTCGGTGTCATCCAGGACCCAGCTGGTTTCCAGCTGGTTGCCCCCAGCTTGTGCCATTCCATCCAGAGATCACACGAAGTAAGAGTCTTGCTCTAAATCTCCCTCAAAGGAGCTGTTTTCCTTGTAGTTTACATAAAGAGCTCAAGGCATAACAGCCTTTTAACTTAGCCAGGCTGGATGTGTAAAGCCGACTGTTGTAAATATCCTTCCCTTCAGCCTGTGGAATATTTGTAACTATCTTGTCATACCCTTATAAAATAAGCAAGAAATTAAGAGTAACAGGCTCTGTCTTAATAGTTAGAAATTGTTCTGGAAAGGAAGGTAAAGAGCAGAAACACGACAGAAAGTGCTGAAGTGGAGTGGATCTATAGGTGCTCTAATGTACCTCCTCGCTCTTTCTTTCTTCCACTGTAATTGCAGGAGTTTTTGAATTATTACTGCTTTTAACTTGCCACAGTGAAATGTAATATGTAATTAAAAATAAATAACTTAATAAATGCTTGTTTTCAAAGCTAGTTCATAGAAATTACCTTCTTTCAACCTAGTTCTAGATAGGGCTTAACAGTGCAAAACTTTTGCAGTCTAAAGATACCGTTAACCTTTCTTTGAATGTGGATATCCTATTTCCAGACTGCCAGTTGGCCAATGCTAAACAACCCCTTCAGTCCTGATCTGTTGTTCTTGTCTTTTTGCAACTACCACAGCACGTTAATTCACATAATTTGAAGTTATCCCAGAGACTCTCTGCAACTTTAAGGTTGTTTGACCCTGGCATATGACTTGTAGGTGTAACAAAGAATATGTTCAGTGTCTTCTCTATTTGTAAAGAATCATCAGAAGTCACTGCTAATGGATAGCTTGCTAATAGGGGAATGATTTTATATAATTCAATCTCAAATTAAATTAATTGAAGTGGACTGAACAGCATGAAAGTTAACAGCTAACAATTGTAAAATAATCATTTATGCTAAAATCTCCAGGATGTAAAAGAAAAGAGAGTAGCTTGGCAGTATAAAATGTTGTGTGTGAAGTAGGAAGATTTCCTGCTAACATTATTTTTGGCTTTTTCTGCTTTGTACATTGAATCACTGGCACTTAATTCAATGTGTATTTTCCTTGAATAACCTGAGAAAGAGAGGACCAAGTGGAAAACTCTTCAAAGGTCTTGTTGATATAGTTTAGGAAAAAGTTCTGTGATTTACTTCATATGATACTCAAAATCAAGTTATTTGTCATAATTATTTAGCAGTATTTTACAATGTGTTTTTAATTCACTGCCTTTCTCATTTTGACAGCCTCTATTTTATATATAGCACAAAGACAACATAAAAAAAAAAAAAGAAAGAGAAGATCTAAGTCATCTAAGTCCTTGTTTTCATTAAATTCGTGTTATTGATCTTTGAATAGATGAGACCATACCTGTACCTACCTTTAAAATACAAAAAATATAAACACTGTGCTATAAACAGAACTCTGCTCAACGCAGTAACATAATCTGTCTTTAGTTGGAACAATAACTTGGATTAGACTCAAGAGCAGCCCCTTTTCTTACCGTGAAAGGAAGAAGTTTCAAGACAAGCAGCACTGTAAAACTTCTGTATGACACATTTGAAAAAAGTGATTAAGTATGTTATGTAAACACTGTGCTTTAGTGCTCTGCAGAAGAAGGAGCTCTCTGCTCCCATCTACTGGTAATCAGCAGGAAATCTGTTGGTTTTGTCTATACAATGTATTTACCCAGGGTTACATCTGGTCAGAGGCTCCGGGTCTCCTGAATGGATAGATCATCCACATTAAGTGATCCCTGTACTCGAGAACACTGTTGTGCACTGACAGATGGAGACCTGGATGCTGCATATAGTTTTAGAAATCACTGGTAAGTGGCACTGCAAGAGTGTAAAGGGAAAAAGGGATCCTCCTTCAGGTACAGTTCCTTCTCAAGGGAAAGAGATGTTATGGCCTCCACTGTTGAAAGGTTGCCAAAAGTTAGCAGAGGCGACCTTTTGCCAGGATACCCTGCAGGGCTGCATGATCCTAGTGATCACCTGCTCCATTGGAATTGCAGTACACGAACAAGAGGTACTCTTTGAGACACTGACAATTGGACAACCTGGCCTGTTACAGATGAGGTTTTCACTGACATCAAAATGTTAGCAAGTCACCTGTTGACAGGTGAAGAAGAGTTGAACGATGTAAAAAAATGGCATTTACCTCTTGGGTTACCATACCAAACAGAGAATTGATTTGAAAAAGATCTATTGATGTCACTTACGTATATCACTGTTGTGTTTTCTCAAGCAGATACTGCATGTGCTTCCTTCTTCAATAAGGTCTTCCTTGACTTGTGTGCATAAACAGTGCTTGTGAGAGAGGGAGAACTGTCCATTTAGGGTGCTTTGGGAAGGTAGATAATAGTCTTCAGTGTAGGCTTGAGATGATAATTCTTGTCCATTTTAAGGGGACTGCAATTTGCTTGGATCCAGGCCTCGCTGTCAAAGCTCTCTGGCAGGAAGTTCACACTTAGAAAATGAAAAATGCTTTCAGATCTCAGCTGTTACTGCTTTGGAAGAAGAAAAAGCAACTTATGATAGCCTGAGAATACGGTGTAGGATACCTATGTGATACATGAAATGACTCTTCCAGACAACTCAAGATTTAAGGATGTCACTGATGTAGTTTCTCTGCTCTACCCCAAAGGAAGGCAGCCACCTTCCTGCTTTACCTCCCGAATGATGCCCAATGGCTTGCCTGTAAAAGCAGTCACTATCTGTGCAAGCAGAGAGGGCTGTGGAGCAGGAGGTGTTGATCATCCTCAGCTCTTGCTGAGCTCCTGTCACCTTGACTGCCCATCGGCACAGAATGAATTGAGAGAAACAAAAATCCAGTTAAACTTTGTCTGGGTTCTGCATTTCTTTATGGATTACTGACAAAATCTAAGAATCTGGCAACCTTAGCCTCTTTTGCAGTCAACTGAACAATGAGATTTTAGAGCATTTTTAATTATTTTCTCAGCAAGATCCTATAAATTCTAAATCTACTCCAAGGAAAAAGCTGATTTTTTCTTATTATGTTTGTTTTCACTTAGATAACAGTTGAAATTATTGAAGATGCCTGTCTTTTTCTTATGCTCCTTTTAATATGAAACAGATACAATGATTCTGGACTCCTTCTCAGTCTGTTCACCCAAGTAAGGCAGAAACTGATAGGTAGGGTCATTCCAAAAAATGGAAACTTACATCACTAGAATTCTTTGCAACACACGGTAATAGTCAATAGTCAGTCTTAACACAGTTTTAAATTTTAACTCATCTTCTTCACAGTAGGTAACTCAGGTTATCCGGGCCAGATCAAGCATACATAAAGGTATACATACATTAGTTTAGTTTATATTACATGTGTGCCAATTATGATTCATTATTTATTAGAAATGCAAGAGCTGTAGAATAGACCTGAGATCTGAGTCATCTGTAGACCTGAGTGTCTTACAAATGCTAATCCATTCTGTTTCTTAGAGATGATTCAGGACTTCATTCACTCAAAAAGGAAAGAATGTCCCAGGATACCATAGATACATTATATATTTATATATTATGTATACTGTAGGTACAGGATCATTGTATCATAGATTCAATGCTAATTTTTGGGTTGAAATTTGATGTAATTAACTTCAGTCTTTCCTGCAACACCCAACAATGTAATATCTAAGTAGTACACCCGGAAAAAAAGCTCTCAAATCAGTAAACACTGTTTTCTGCATGGTGTCTCATCCACACCCACTGCAAAACTGGAAACAACTTCTGTACGCAGATGTTTTGGTCTTCAGACAAGGAATTGGACAAATCTTTTCTTCACAGTTTATTGACTTACATATGTGATTGAACAGTCTTCATTCTACTTTTTCTCTCAGAGCATCATTCCCAAACTCTGTCACACAAATTCTACCTTTCTGTCCCTAGATATAACATTATTGCTACCTGAAGTAAAGAAACAAAACAAGCTCTAGCCCCAGTGGACTGCAGCGAAACAGGCAATGAAAACCAAAATCAGCGTGGAGTATTTGAAGTGCAGCTGTGACGGAAATGAGGAAGGAAAGAGAAATGTGGGAGGATGAGTAACAAAACCAGAGAAGTGTATGGAAACTGCTGAATTTTCTCAGGGGCATTCTCCACCCCACAATACAGAACGCTTGTCAAAATTTTGTCTCCAACATAATTATACAAACTCTTTATCTATTCCATTGTACCCAGTATAGTTTTCACCTATGTGCCATTGGCCTCTGTGCAAGAATGTGAGTGCACTGTTTGAGCTCTGCGATCTCCTGTAAAACAACTTTAACCCATAGCTAAGATGTCTGGCAGGAGGTTTGATTCTTCCAGTTTGTTAAGCCTGGGGCAAACTGCAATGTTTTCCTGGGCTAAACTTTCTTTCGGGAAAAGAGACTTTGCAATTGGCCTAATCTTTTGAGCTCTCATGCAGGGAACTCTCTGTTGCTTTTTTCTCACAGGATGTTTTTCAGTAAGCAAGTGTATTTATAGTGAATATGGGAAGATGCAAAATTAGATTTCATCTGCTTTCTTGATAATTGTGACGAAATACACAAGCACTAAAATGAATGTCTTCAAAAGCTGCCCATCTGCAATGAGCATCATTTTTTTAAGGAGACTCCACATCCTGAAAAGCAGACTCTAAATTTGTCAAGTCAAGTCCCAAATATTAAGAAAAAGAACTTGTATTTAGATCTGAAATATGGTTGTAATGATTTAAAAAGAGATAGTTATAGCATCCACAAACATAATCCCTCAATTTTATCCATACTCATTTTGATTATATATTCGTAGTCACATTTCAAAGGAATTTTAATGGACAATCTGGTTTAGGACATGCAGTGACTGATAAATAAAAAAAAGATAGTGTAAGTGAAATAAACAAACCTGAAGTTTCTCTGTACACCAATCAGTTTTGTAAAGAAATGAATTTAAGTTTATATTTAGTCACAAAACTCATTTTCACAGGCTAGCACCCTGAGAACAAGCGTAGGTAGTGGGTCTAAAAACTCTGTTTGGACAATATTGTGTCCAGACATGTTTTCTGCAAATAAATGGAGTCCAGAAACTGAGATTTTGAATTATGAACCCAGTTAAGATGAGACATAAAAGCTCCAGGTCTAGTGGCTGAACCTCAGTTCCTCAGGAGGCAAAATGCTAAAGGAAGGTTTGCTGAAGGCTGATATATTTGCCTCAAACCTTCCCAGCACCTCTGTGTGTAATTATGTGTAGAAGTACCATGGGAAAATGAATGAGCAGCACAGGGAGTGCTATGTAGTATAGAAGTCATATCTGCACAGATGAGGATGGAGAGAAGAACCTGCAGTAACATGCAATAGATGCTAAAAGTGCAATGGGAATCTGGAGCCTAAATAGGTAACTTTAGCAATATGTCATTTTTAAGGACTTTTATATCTTGGCTTAACTGGGCATGAAACCTCATAACCCAGTGGTAATCCACATCTGCAGACATTTATTTTATAAATAGATGTGAACTGTTTGAAGATACGATAATCAGCACAGCCGCTTCTTACGTTTTCCCCTTAGCTATTCAGAAGCAAAAAGTCATGAACATCTCCTCTCTTATCCTGTCAAAAAAGAATTAAAAAATAAAATATGTCTGTGTTTATGAAAATAAACATAATGTTTATACTTCCAAAATGACAAAATGATCATTTCAAACAGAAATATTGTCTCTGGGGAGATTCAACACCAGCAAATATTAAATACTGTCTTTTTTTTTTTTTTCATTAAAAATTATATCCCTTTCAAAGAACGGACTGGCTTGTCTAGTTACCTGTACTGGCTTTTCTTTAAGATCCCTGTTTGAGTGAGGAGATCCTTGGAAAGGCTGCAAAATCTTAGCGTGAGTAGAGTGATAATGCAGGCAAAGGGAAGCTTTCAATTATTTATCGAACACAGGAAAAAATAGCTGCTCTCCTTTGTCTCCTTACTCTGCTGCTGAAGAAAGAGAGGGTGATAACTAATCACCCTGCATGGAAGTTACTGCATTGCAGTCCTTCAGCCCCATGTAATCCTTGAGGAGTGAGCTCTGAATTTCTGGAAGGTGCTCTCATAGGGGCTGTTATAAGGCAATCATCAGCTTCTGCGTCTCAGCATGACTTTGAGTTTTTCAGCACACAAAATCACTAAGAGGTGTGGAATAACCTGTTAACTGGTGAACGACGCATTTCTCTTGCACAGCATATTTTTAAATCCAGCTATAACAGACATGGAATCACTGCAAACCTGGCACTGTCACAGCCTTTATAAAGGTAATTATGTAAAGGAATTTACTCAGAGATTATGTTTTGTTTTGTGACAGAAATCTATGATTTAGACTGTGTAGTTGTGCCAGCACAGGAATACATGTCATGCTTTAATCTACTTGAATGTTTAACTTCGGTTCACTTAATATGGTGTACATGGAAAATACGAAGTACTCTTGATATTGTTACGTATAAGTGCTGTTTTGGAAAACTGCCATACCTCAAAAGAATTCATAAACAGAAATAAAGAGGGTTCAAAATTTCAGTTATAACAGAAAGAAAAGTCCATAGAATATAGGCCCCACACTTAGCACAGTTACGTGACAAAATAGCGTAATTACCTTACACTGGGTGTTGATCAATGCTCAGAAAAGCCCCTGGAAAGTTTGCCTTTATTTATAGGATGGACTCCAAGGAAAAGAGTAACAGTTAGCAATTAGCAAACTAGCCAGTGCTAGGACACTACTGAGACACCCCTTGGGCCAATGTACTGCTGGAGCAGGGCTCTCTCCCTGGAGCAATGCATGCGCACCACTGTCTATGGGAAGAACTTTGTTAAACTACTAAGAGGAAATGTTCTTGAGCAGCATCCTTATGAGAGATATGTAGGTATATCTCTCTAGAAAATGCAGAGTGTCAGAAAGAAATGAAAAAAATCAGAGGATCTTGAAAAGGGAAGGAAGGATTATCATCAGACTTTGATATTATGAATATGAAAATTCATATGAGTATGAAAAGCAAAATCTTGAAGTTCAGATATGTTTCGGAGTGTGAAATCTTTTTTGCTCCAGACTGGAAAAAAAAACATTGAGACTTCACAGTCTTCCACTACTGGGCATCTCTGTCATTTATAGTAACTGCTGTTGAAAGAGAAATGCTGACATTTTTAATTTAAGAGAATTTTTCTATATATGTGATTTGAGCAATCAATGAGACAATGCAGGAAATCTAAAAAGAACTAGCTTATACGTATGCCTCAGATGTGCAGCCACAGAAAATATTAAGCCCCTAAAGAGTATGTGAGCAAAAATAGGGAATCAAATTATATTGCTTTTGCAAGATGGAGCTTTGCACCTGTCCCTGCAGATCACTTGCTGCCTGCAATCAAGAGGCAGAAGGGAGAGAGTATCCTGCTCTGCTGTGGTAACACAGGGGGTGATGGATGCAGGACAGAGGAGTGTGGCAAAAGGACTAGGATGCTAATTTGTGTGCAGCCAGAGGTGCAGTATGTAACCTAGTCTGTAATTTACATAATTTGTAACTTCTTCTTCTTTCATTGCTCCTTTTCCTTTCTTTTGCACCTTAAAGATATTCCATCTTTTTGCATATTTCCTGGGAGGCCACCAACCTTCTGAAAAGCTGTGCTGTGGTCTATACCTAAACAATAAAATCACTGCAAAACAAAATGGTAGGTGATAGACATTTCAGATTCTCAAGGAACAGCCAGGACCTGTCTGGATTTGTTCTACCTCACTTTGGACATCTATAAAGTGAGCATCTGTGCTCAGATAGTCAAGCTTGGTTCTCTTTATCATCATTGAAGAAAATCAACACTTTTACAGTTTGATAGGATATAACCTTGTGAATGTGTATGCTGAGGTAATTCCTGTCCTAGATGTGACTCACTCTCATTGCTTCCTGCAGAAGGAACCAAGGGTGACCAGCTTGGATGTAAATGCAGGTATCCAAAGTTAAATGAGATGGATCTCACTGCAGTTGTCCTTTATAAGCAGACAACTAAGACGTGTTTTGTGCCATTTTGCTTTGCAGTGTCACAGTGAAGGGTTAGGGCATAAGAGCTCTTTAAAAATGCCTGCTTCAAAATACTTTCCATGTAGAAAAGAAGAGAATGTGTGAGAGCAGTCATAGTACCCACAGTGAATGCCAACTTTCCCTTTTCTGTGGATGGTTAGTTAAGTCAGCACAACATTTCTTCAAACTGACAAGAACCTTAAGAATATCTTCACAAATAATACAAACTTGCTTTTTAGCAGGAATGACATTGTTAATTGAGTGCAGATGGTTTAGGTCTCTGGTCAGCTAAATAATCAGAGAAGTAAGAGTGACCTGATGCAAAGGAAATTATAACATCAAAATACAGAAAATTATTTCTGTTCCTATGAAAATTAAAGTAATTCACTCTGCTATGTGTGTTTAGTCACACCTGGGAAAAGGAGATAGTCATTGAAGACCATTCAGCTCAGTTACTATTTCTAACTGTTGCTTGTCTGGCAATGTTAGATCTGGAAAGTGCTCACAGTTTGTATTCTGCAGAAGTTCCTTCCTTCCTTCCTTCCTTCCTTCCTTCC
>VXAL01006933.1:307908-346364 GCA_013399475.1 Chauna torquata
CTGACAGGCCTGTAGTTCCCCGGGTCCTCCTTGCAGCCCTTTTTGTAGACAGGAGTCACATCGGCAAGCCTCCAGTCCTCTGGGACCTCTCCAGATAACCAGGAACGCTGATAGATGGTGGAAAGCGGTTTGGCAACTACCTCCGCCAGCTCCCTCAGCACCCTTGGGTGGAGCTCATCCGGTCCCATGGACTTATGACATTCCAGTTGAAGGAGCAGGTCTCTAACTGTCTCTTCCTGGATCTCAGGGGGGCATTCTCTACTTGAGTCACAGGGGACGTAATGGTCGGGAAGTAAAGTACCCTGAGGATAACTGATCCGGCTATTGAAGACCGATGTAAAGAAGGCGTTGAGAACCTCAGCCTTATCCTTATCCTCAGTGATCACATTTCCCGCTGCATCAAGTAAAGTATGTATGAATGTATGAATGTTATGCACTGCCACATTACATGAATATACAGGTTATTTATTTCCATGCATCATACACAGCAACATTTCCCTGTCTTCCTAGCACTTGAATGGTATGTTCCAAGATTTTTATCAAATTTGTATCTTGAAGACAGTTGAAATTGCCTCTCCAGGTGTTACTAAATAACCAAGGCTTGCTGCAATCAAGCAGCATAATTCCCTGGAAAAGGAAATTATTTCCTGCACCTTATTTACATATCTCTAATTTCTTATAAAGCTTACAAAAGAGACTTATGACAACGGTAGCTGATGCTGTTTTCCCACTTAAGAACAAATAGTTCAAACTCTCTGCTGGCATTAACCTCGTTCAGTCAACCAGCCTCCTGGGAATCCTACAAGAACGATTTTGGGCCTGGGTGTGTTTGTCACTTTGTAGTATAAGGATTTAGCTATCCCACAGGAAGAGCATGAGAAACTGGGTGGGAAATTGACATAACCTTTGCTTCTCTGAACTTGAGAGCACAGAGAGAAATAAATGCATCTCTTCTAAGAGAACTAGTCGTGTGCTTGTTCTCTTAAATGCTAGCAGGATACACATCCCTTTAATTGGATAATACAACCCTTGCACATTCCACATTACCATTTTAAGGGCAGTTTCCATTATATATTCTAAAGCTGTAACTTGTAGCAATAAAAAACAATTTAACTGTAGCAATTTTACTGTAAAGTAGTGGTCTCAAAACATTTGCAGACTTAGAGACTTTCAAATAGTGCAGCTCAAAATTAAATTTGTTTTGAAAGAACTAAGATTTTAAAGAGACATTTAGTTTCTCTGGTCTTGCTCCACCCTATGTACAGTTTTTGTCACCATCACAGAACAGTACAAAGTTGAGTAGAATGTAAACCAGACCCTAAAATAAAAGCACATGTGAATCACTATCTAGCTGACATTGCAACTTAGCCTGAAACCCATCATTCGTAGCTGGATACTAACAGGCAAAATGTAGTTTTGAGCACAGCAGGAGCAGTGACATTAGAAAAATTTTGTTTTATAGTTGTGAATGTACACATCTAACTTACAGTTTTTTTTACATTGTTTTGTGCATGAACACGTAATCTCAAATCTTTACCTCTATGACACAGATGGAAGGAGAGGAAAAAAAAGGCAAAAAAATATCCTGCAAAAAATTCCTCTTTTTTATTTCTCAGGGGGACACTGGGAAGTTTCTGTAGCCTAACTGGAGTATGAAATGTGAGAAGTTCCTCTGCTCCTTTTCCCTATGCATCATTAAAGGCCAAATCTAGTTAGCCCTTTCTTAAGATTCATTCCCTTGAGCCCCTTACAAGTTAGTTCTGTAATATCCTATTTCAAGAATTTCCCATTTGTTCAGATGAGGCTTCATTAATGCTAGATGAAGTCCTGCAATAACTGCATAACTCAGTAGACATGTCCTGGGACTTTGTTTGCCTTGTTTTGTTGCTGCAAAATAACATGCGGATGGTTTATTATGTGCAGTCCATCCCAGTTCCCTTCCCTGACCTATGTCCTGTGACAATAACATTAGAAATTATAAACCTCAAGTGTATTAGCATTTGAGAGCTTTCATCTTAGCAGTCATATAGTCTCGGTGAAAGACATCCATTAAAAACAGCTCACACTTACAAGTAAACTTTCTCATTAATGTTCCTTAAAGGTCAGGGAGATGATGAAGGAAAAATTCTGTAGTAATAATTAATAGTAATGGAATACATGTATAAAGCACTTTTAATATTCCAAAGTATATTAAAACATGATGCATAGAAACATTTGTACTTCCGATGGCTTGTTGCAGAAAAACATAAATGTCAATGAAACAATTTTGAATAATTTGCCAGACTACGCAGTGTATCATCATTTTAACTATTTTCTTTTTCAAGTTCCCACTAAAATATCATTACGGTTGGTTCTCCTAAGCATGGCAAAAGGAGCCCATACACCAAGTGAGACTGAAGTTAATATGACACTGCTCAAAATGGGGAAGCAGAAATGTAGCAAAAGCAGTGATTTTTTGATGTAGGCATGATGCAAGCTATTATGAAAGTATTTTCTTTTTCTTGAAAGTGTTTCCAGAGTGTCTGTCACTGGAAATGTTCCATTTTTTCCCCTGAAGTATAAATGAGTCTTCTCATTCACCTCCTAACCTTGACAGGTGACAAGCAGCATTTATCGATGACAAGCTGATTTACACAATTTGCTGTGCTCTTACAAGGAAACTGGATCTTTACAAACACACATTCCAACAAGAAACAGAGCATGCACTTTTCATTTCTGTGCAAGGGCCAGTAGCACAAATGACACAGCAGTGAAGCAACATCCTTTGTCAACTGACAGCCAGCATCATGGTATGCAGGCAGCCAGATACTGTGAAAACAGCTTCAGAACTAAAGTCTACACAAACTAATCACTGCAGGTCTACCCAGGAAAGTGATTATCCTGGAAATCCCTTTCTTGCTGAACAGATCCATTCTTTAGCCTTACTCCACAGCTGGAAATTTGCATTGACTTCTACAGATTTAGAATAGGGTGTAATTCATATTTAGGCCTATATGCTTATGCAAGCGGCAGTACCCAATTCTTGGTGCATGTTGCTCCTTTTAGCACTATAGAGCCAACAAAGGGATCTGTGAGAGTGAGTGAGATAGGAGGCAGGCTTGTGTTTCATCAGCAGATCTGTCTCCTCTGTTCTGATTGCAGTTTCCTTATGGCTGCTGATGATTATGAGCCAGGAAAAATCACAGCTGTTGTTCCAAAAGCACTTTTAGAACAGAGTAAATCCAATCCCATATCACTGGCAAGACAATTAACATGAAATGATCTGACGCTGATTTTGCAGGCTTACTTTTTAGAGGCTATCAAACAGCTCAGGAATAAGGATCCAAATTATAGACACCCCATTTACATCCTCTGCTTCAGGAGCAGAAAGAAAAGACTCCAGCTGCCCTTATACTTGTTTTAATTTGTTCAGGACACACATTTTAGAAATGTTGCTAAGGATCCAGAACACTCTCTGACTGAGAGTATAGAAGCAGATTGATTGGTTTTGATATATACAGACTCCATTTACAAGAGACACAATATCTGCAAATTCCTTTTTATCATGATTTCACCTCATATAAAATTATTTATTCTAAATATATCATATAATTCTCCTGTGTAATATTAGATTTTACAGACATAGAAATAGCAGAAGGAGATTCGTGTTCTTGAGCAGAAAAGCAGGACTGTCTTGAAAGACAACAAAGATCAGGAAGCAAAGGTGCCACAAAGGTGCAATGCTGCCACTTACTGCCTAAATAGGAAAGAGGGTACTTTCTGCTTTCAAGTGCATGATAATTGCTCAGAGCATAAACATCAGGTTGTATTACAGTTAGGAGACCTGTAATCTCAGGAAAACTGTATTTTTTTTTTTGTTTTGTTTTGTCTCTCATACATATTGAGAGCCTACAGTCTTCAGAGCAGGGACAGACTACTGCTGTGAAGTTTTGTTTAACTTGACTGAGACTCCTAAATGCCATCATAATCCTAATGTTTCAATTCTAATAATAAAGTAGTTAAAGACTATGAAAAAGCAGGGAGTCACAATCACAGAGTTACATTTGTTTATGCAGCCTTAATTCCTTTATGGTGTTTTAGTAGTGCAGGTAGAACTAGACAGCAAAAAAGGAGGAGCTATATATAAAGGAGTTAAATGATACTTCTGAGGGAGGGTGACGTGTCCTGTAGAATGACAGCAAGCTCCAAATGTCAGAGTTTTCTGCTTCTTTAAGGTCTTGGGATAATCACAGAGCTGTTCTGCAAATAAAAAGATGACATCCTGGAAAAACTGCAGAACATAAACTACTTAACATCTATGTCTGCTGGTGCTCTGCAGTATCCTGGCTTTGTTTGCCCTTTCTAATGTGAAAATTTATTGTTCAAAATGACATTTGAACAGCTGGTGATGTTTGGAAATTTCCATTCAACAGATCACTAACTGAAAAACATGGAGACTGAGTCCTACACCAACAAAGCACCTAAGTTTCATTGCAATTGATTTAAATAACTTTGGTGTCTAAGTGCCTTTGAAAATATGTAATTTAAAGACATCTGACCCCATCTCAAGGGAACTGTATTACAGGAGAATGACCTGAAGTCTTATGGAGTTCAAGGCTGTCATCAAAATTGACTAATGGCTGAATCAAGAATATTTCTTTAACTGTTAATAGTCACTTTGTATTACCTGCAAATTGAATTTAGCTATTTATTTTTGAATGTGACCCCATTAAATTCTAATATTTGTGTTTTTTTTTTAAAAAACAATTTAGTTTAATTAAATAAATACAGCTATCACATAACTACTGAGAACAGTCTTTATTAACAGTGAAAGTCTTAAAGAAGTAAACAGACCTAGTGATGTAATAGAGCTTGGGCTCTATTTTGCCATTAGCATGTGTGTGGAATCTTAATTGACATATATGGTAGCTGTGCAGGCACAGAAAAGCAGAATAGATCCTTTCATTTTAACTTTATCAGTAACAAAATCTGTAAAGCTCTTTCACAATGAGTATTTCAGCTTAAAAAAAAAAAAGGGTTCTCATACAAGCAACCTGTTAAATAGGCTAAAATAACAATACATATTTGACTTCTGGCAGAGGTATGAAAAACCTACATTTGTACTTGATTTATTCTGGAGCCAAAGACCTAAAAGCATGTGTTTTCTGTTCCTATTTATTTTATGACGAGTTCTTTCTATTTATTGCCTTCAAATCATAATCAGGTTAGGAACATCTTATCTGATAGAGCAGTTTCCTGCATTATGTATTTAGTGTAAACAACACATTTTTTCTGAGCATGTGGGTTTGATAGTGTTTTTTGAAGGATTTCTCTAGTTTCCCTCCAGCTTCTCCATGCTGTGGCTCCAAAGAAATATGCAGAGCAAGAAAATGAGAAAGATGGAGAACCTTTAGATAGCTCTGCTTGATACCTGTTACTACTTGTCTTACTTGCTAGTCAGAATTTTGATTGTTTTGACTGGATCCAGTTGCCAGGTTACATGCCCTTTTAAGCTCCATTAGTCTCTGGATGATGACTGATTACTATTCTGAGCTGCAGGCGTGCCCTGCTATTAATCCCACGTCTGACAGCCTTCGCAAGAGTGGGACTCCCACAATCAGTGTGACAACCTTCCCAGACCTCTGACGTGTTGCTTGGGCTTGTTCCCAATCAGGTATTACCTGGGTCTGGGAGCCTGGGTTTCTGCTTGCACTCTGAGGACTGAAGAGCTAGGCATTTGCTGTGTTTGGAGAGAAAAATGTGATCTAGTCATCTGGACCCAAAAAGCATGACTTTAGCAAAAGAAGTAGCTAGAAATTGTGCCTATGTCTATGTTAGCAAGTCATGCAACATATGAGGCATGGCTCTGTAGGGAGGGAGTTTGGTGTTAGGCACTAGACTTCCATGCTTTACATATTTTGGGCAGATTTTAGACTATGGCTACTCTTGTCCCATAGGCTGAATGTCTCCTTGTCACTGGAGCACTCTGTCTTGTTCAGTTTCGTTTAAAATCTGTCCAGTTTGGGTGGTCTAAGACCATGGAAAATGAGGATGACTGCGAGATTCCCTTCAAAAACAAAGCTCTGATTTGAACTGAAATGCTAATGTGATTCTTATCTATAATCCTTACCTGTGAATCTGATGTACATCGAGGAGTTAAAATGTAATGCAGGTAACTGCCTTTCAGTAAAAGCTGTCTTGTGAGACCTTGCCTGGGTTGCCCCAGCCCAGTGCTGGCTGCTGGGAATTTCATGTGTAGGTCTCTCTCTCTCCCTGTACTCACAGTGTAAGGACAGAAGTACCTGAGACTGCACTGTCAGCTCCACGTGTGCAGCCAGGAACCCAACTTCAGGTGTTGCACCCCTGAGCAGCAGAATGTATTAACCTTTTCTTGGCTCAGAAACAAACCCCACAGTTTAAAGAAATATATGCTTTGCTGTCTAAGCAACCTGCTGTAAGCTTTTATCAGGAAACCTCTCAAGATCCTAGATTTGCAAGGCTCCTTTAGATAGCACTTTTTCAGCAGCTTCCACAGTGCTTCTTTATGTATTTTGTGCTCTTTTATTAGGTTCGCTCATTCTTAGTGTCTAATATTCATGCTGAGATACCAGTCCACACAAATCCATGGACTAGAAGTGAAATAAGTAAATGCACTTTAGACTGTGCCACTTGCTCTTGTGAATGAGGCCATTTTCCTCAGATCGCTCATTTTACTGTATCTCCTGGAGTAAAAAATGACAAAAGCCTTGTTTGAATGGTTTTCATCCATTTTTTTAACTTCACCCAAAAGCTTCTTTCATATGTTCTTTCATGCTATCTATTTCTGCAGTTGTTATGAATGTAATTAAAGCCTCCAGAATCACTGTTTAATTATAACCTATGTCTGTTTAAGCGCATCCTAGGAAGAGCATCTTTTGAAATCTTGGAAAACTGCATTCAAATTCTTCTTGTTTGAATACTGCATAAGTCAGATGTGGCAACAATAACCCCAGAGCCTGCTCTGCCAACAGCCCCACTCTTTCTACTCCAAAGCTTCACCCCCCATGTGGGATATAACCTTTGATTTTTGCAGATGTATGTCACTCTCCCTAGCTCACACCTGCTGGCCAGAGCCAGCAGAAGGACAGAATCACTGACTCACAGAATCACAGAATCACAAGGTTGGAAAGGACCTTCAAGACCATCTAGTCCAACTGCCATCCTATCACCAATACTACCCACTAAGCTACTAAACCATATCTTCTAGCACCTTGTCCAGGCGCTTCTTTAAAGCCGCAAGGGTCAGTGACTCCACCACCTCCACCCACTGGAATGGCCTGACCACTCTCTGAGAGAAAAAGTTTTTCCTGAGATCTAATCTAAATTTCCCCAGGTGCAACTTGCAGCCATTACCTCGAGTCCTATCATTAGTTATCTGGAAGAAGAGGCCGACCCCCTCCTCATCACAACCTCCCTTCAGGAAGTTGTAGAGTGCACTGAGGTCTCCCCTGAGCCTCCTCTTCTCCAGACTGAACAATCCCAGCTCTCTCAGCCGCTCCTCATAAGACTTGTGTTCCATACCCCTCATCAGTTTCGTTGCCCTTCTCTGGACTCGTTCCAGAACAGCACCAGAAGTTCTCCTGGGGTGAGGATGGTGAGCTGAAGGGCAGTGAAGTTTTACTTATTGCACTGACAATGCCATGCCTCTCGGGTCCTATCCATTCTTATGTACAGTCTTCTACCTTCATTTTTCTGCTTGACTTCTTCCAGTAACCTCATTATCTTCACTGTTTTCCTTCCCTCTGCACATCTTATTGTACATATCTGGTCACCCATTACTCTTGTTCCTGCTTTTAAAGGCTATAAGTGATAGATATTAAACTCCCTATACACCCTTTCTACTGGCTACAGTCAAAAATAAGTGATCGTTTCCTCATTAGTGAAAAATGTCATATGGAGAGCTATGTTTTGTGAACACCAAGAGAAGGCAATTGGACAAAAGTTCTGTGGTTTGGAAGAAGGTTCTACACCAAAGGCACAGATAAGTTGTGCCATGAGCTGTAGCCTGGATGGTGATTGCCTCCTGAGACTTGCAGTGTGTGATTTGGTGCCCTCTCCATCTCCAAAAAAAAAAAAAAAAAAGAAGAATGATTCTATTGAAAAAAAAATGAAGATTAGAGACCTTGTGTGTGCATACATACATATTTGCATACATAAAGAGATTGTTTGCTGAGGCAGCTAAGGTGAGGGAATGGATGAAGATAGATAGGAAACAACTTTACTCATTAGACTCATTGGGAGTGAGGTTTGAAGTTTTGGAGGAAGCAGCGCTGAACTGGGATCTATAGTTTAGAAGTATGAAGGAAAAAATTCTAAAACGTGTCTATGTGGAGACTATTCAATTGGATATGTGCATAGCAGTCCAATTGTATATATCACGCAGGTGTCGTGGAAGATAATATACGATGAAGGGAGCGGGGGGAGTGAGGGGAGTGAATAGAGGAATGCATACTGAAACACATGGAAAATGTCACTGAGCAAATGTATAATGCTTTTTTGTGGCTCTTTTATGGGGAAAATGCTATGTGAACTCCAGAGTGCAACTACAGGGGGTATAATATAGACCTGAGTTTGCATTGAAATCTCAGCCAGTTTTGAAGATCATCTGGCTTCCAACTACGGGCATCAGATTGCATTAGTATGCTTCTGTAATTTTGTTCTATTGAAAACAGTAAAGAAATATGTCTAGGGCCTCATGCAAATAGGGAGCAAAAATACAGTTTAGAAATTATCAACTGCAACAGGAAATGCACCATGGATTAATTGTACAATTTTCAGAAGATATTGGTATGATTGGGGTAGAGCACAGATATCCTCTTCCTTTTCTAATAAACAGTGAATGAATTTCTTGAATTCAGCGGATTTAGCTAAGAACAACAAAAAAGAGCAAAAATGTAAACCATCTAGTGCTAATAGAAAAGGCACAGTAAATGACAATGAGCACCTGAATTGAATGCAACTTTATAGCCTACTATGAAGGAAACTGAAAAACTTATAATAAGGGAAACCACAACCACAAGATAAGAGAGTTTGGGTGTTAAATCTCATGCCTTCTTCAAAATTCAATGACTAAGGAAAATAAATTATTATTTTTCCAAGATATCAGTCATGATACCAGCATCCAGATTCACACTCTCTGTGTCCTGAAATTTGGACATGTTAAAATTCTTTTTTAACATATTTTTAGTCTCTCTGTCATATTAGTTATATTTTATCTTTTTTTTTTTCTTTAGTGGGAAAGAAACTCTGATTCATATTTATGTCTGCTAAAACGTTTTCTGGGGTTTTAGCAGAATACACATTTTTTTCAATTTTTGACCCAAACAGTTTTTCAGGAAATAAATGTCCCTAAAGTCAAGGGAAAGATAATTTAAGGAAAATTTCACTTCCTTCATGTACATGGTGTGGCATACATTTTCATACATTTTCTCTTTTTTCACATTATTTCCAATCCTGTAACCTTACACAATTAGTAAAGGCATTTATGCAATATATTATGAAAGGACAGTTGTACTCAATAACCAAAAATAGTCTTTGTGGTTAAATATTGTGATATGGATTAGATAGACTTGGAGATTCTATGCAATAAAAAAATGGTAATAAAGAGGTGAGTTGAAAACATAATAAAGCAAATGCATTTTTATGTGTTACAGTTTGATGAGATGAATGTAAAAGTTAATTTTTTATACAGCAGACTGACTTTTTAATAAGTTATGCTCTTTAGAGATGTTAATTACTGTTTCCTCCCACTTGTCTAGGTTTGACAAGCTTCAAAATACCCACATATCATACAACAAAGCTTCTGCTCTGCTATTAGCAGCATGGGAAATGTGCTTACAAGCACTTTGTCAAGCCCCGTAGTTAGAAGAGTCAGCAAAACCTACTCATTCATGTTTCTCATGAGCCTTTGCCCTCTCTTTCCCTCTCCTCTCCAACTGTCTCAAACAAAAAGCTGTCTCTGTGTTTGCTGGGCACTGTTTCATTGCTGGTGATTAAAAACAAAGCAAGTCAAACCTTTGTGGGAATTTACAGAGTGGTAATAAAACCAGTACATGCCACCCATATGCTTTTCAAACCCCTTCATATAACCTCTAGTTTTGTTTTGTTTTTTTTTTTTTTAAAGTTGTTGTTGTTCTGGGATAAAGAGCATGGACTCCGACAAATGCAACCACTTGAAAGAAAGAGAATCCCTATGTCATGTACGGTGCCCCCCCATGCTATCTTTATAACAGGAGATTAGGGGGTGGTGGGAGGGTAGCTCACTAAAGCAACCTATAAAAGCTGGAATTTATAGGTAACACAATGCTGTCTTTACTGTTGTCAGACATAACAATAAGCTAAGGAAAGGCCTGATGAAAAGGAGCCATGGCAGTGTGTAGTTGCACAGAATGGTACAGAAGGAGCAGGACTTGAATTTAATCCATTATAACGAGTTATGAGGTTGTACCTTTGAAGTAGAATAGAATTGTGTGAGATCTACATCATCCTCACTGACAGCAAAGTTTGGTCCAAAATTTGGCTTGATTAGAGCAGAAGGAAAAGGAACGATGTTTGCAGTCAGTTTTGTACTAACGAATATTTGGGAGAAAACGTAAAACTCCATTCATGGTTCAGGTTTCTCCTTTGGCATTGCAGAGACAACTAAAATTGACTCTGCCTCGCCAGCTGAGGGCTTGTCTGTTCAGAGAGAGTTGTAGCATGCACACTTGGAGGATGATTTGTACTTGGCAGGGAGGAAAGGGAGGGAGTGTGCCCACTCTGTGCTGTGCTCCAGGAACCATCAGCTGGCATTGCCACTGGGACTGCCTGCCAGGGTGAGAGGACTAAAGGATTGTATTTGCTCTTAAGCAAAAACAAACTCTGTATTACTACCTACTGATTATGTGTAACACTTGGTAAAGCATTTAGTAAACTGTCTTCGGAGTATTCATCGTAGCTGTTGCACGCACAATTCTGAACAGAACTAGTGTCGTAAACAGCAGAGTGCTAGCGAAAGCCATCAGCCCTTCTAATTAGAGAATTTTGATAGCAGGCTGAAGTACTGAAGCTGAACATTTTTCATCAGAGAGCATAGCTGAAGTGAGAAGGTAAACAGCAAATAGTGTTTGTTTCAGTCTTCCAAACCAGGCATCAAGGAATGGGAAATATGGACTGTGTGCCTTGGTTGACAGACTTGATTTCCCAGCATGGCAAAGAGACTTTCTGACAGCCCATAGGATAGAAATTAATTTTTCCAGGAATTTTCCTTTTCCTTCCTTCCTCTTGCATTCATTTAATGTCTTCTCTGTTCTGAGATTAAAAAAATTCTTTCTTTATTTATTTTTTAATTTGGAGTAAAGAAAGATTTTAAAGTCTTTCCAAACAGCCCTTCTGGCCTGTGCACATTCATTCATCAGTTTCACAACACAGCTTGCACTGTGTTCTCATTTCCTCTTCAATCACTTGAACTCAGTGACTAATTGATAGCAGTAATGAGTTGCTATCATCTCCACAATAGCCATGAGAGGGAGTTGAGACTGCTTGCCAATAGGCTTCATCAGAGCTATTTTGGAAGCAGTGAAGTAAAGTGCCAGAACACTAACACTGAGCAGCACAGATAGCCGATGGGCAGAACTGTTCCAGTACACACTATTTTGGATCACTTCAGCATAAAATTAGCTCTGGTTTTCACCACTATGTGCTGTCACTAGAAATGTTGATGCTCAAAAATGAAGATCTGTGTTTCAGTTTTACAGGAGACCGCGCTTTACCGGACACCGACACTTTGGGCCATGTCTTTTCCCGAGGGGAAGCCTTTTTCCCAATCCCCCCCACCCCACACTTGTGTCAAGACTCTCTGCTCTCCCAGTTTCTCAGTCAGGTGTTCCCCTTGCACATCCTGATTTTTGCTCAGTCAGTCCATGCTTTTCTCTCTCAGACTTTTATCCAACATAATTTCTTGCCACTCCAGCCTTCAGCTCCAACCTCCCCAGCCGCCGTGTCTCTTGCTAATGCCTCCCACAATCTTCTGGCCTGGTGAGACTTCCTTGACTACGTCCAAATTCTATTCAATCCTCTACCACACTGCCCCACTCCATTTCCACATTTCCTTTCCAGGCACAGTACTGCCTCGCAAACATCTCCCCACTCACAAACCTTATCCCATACACTTTGTTTTGGCCTTTCCTGTCCTGTTCTCTCCTTCAGTCTTTCCCAAAGTCTTTATGCTTTCTGAGCTGCCTCTTCCTCGTTCCTTTGAAACCAGCTCAGACGATCTCTGTCCCATATGCTTCTTTTTTCTTGTTTCTCCAACACCAGCTCCTCCTCCTACCTCATTTCCTCCACTTGGCTCCCAATCATTAGCCCCTGCAACACTGCTGCTCCAGGAGCTAGAGTTATCCATGGCTAAGCCCCATTTCTGCAGCTCACGCAAAGTACTGTTTAGAAAACTTCCTCTTGTGTATTTGGTTGCCAGCAAGAGCAGTATCTGGAAGCTGCAGCTGGAGTAGAAACAGAGGGGTGGTGCTGGGGAGCCTAGGAAATTTGAACTGGCTTCAAACTTCCTTCAATGAAGCATAGGGAGGCAATTAATGGGGAAGCCTGGCACAGTGCCCATCTGCAGAGTCTGCCTGTGTTGTACAGCTGGCCTTATTCATTTGAACATTTTCTTTGGTTCAATTCACCACATGGCTTTACTTCACTAGGATTAGCTCTTCAGTTGTTGTAAACCAATGCAGACTTACTGAAAGTAGTGGAGAGATGCTGGTTTGCAGCAAATAAGGATATGGCCCTTTTTTTTTTTTTGGTTTTTTTTTTTTTTTTTTTCTTTTGCATTTGAGTGAAACTAAAAATTGAAACAGAATTTCACTTGGTGTCATGTCAAAACCCCAACTCTGACATAATTTCAGCATAAAACCTCAGAGAGGTCTGGGAATATAAAAGGCTTATGAGGTTTAGGGAATCTTTAAATGGGCTTATTTCATTTCTGTACATGCAATTATCTCATGTGGTTCCCAGTGTCAGGTTTTACTACAACAATTTTGCATTAATTTAATTAATCTCCAGTTGGAAGAAAAGGCATAAAAATGTGCATGGTGTATTCAGACTTAGGTATTTTTTCAACCTTATTCTGAATCCTGCATTTTTAGCAAACAATTTGAAATTCACAGTTTCATGTGCTTCCTAGGCATTAAAGGATAGATTTCCAACGGGAAGCTAGGTTGGAGCCAAGAGAGGATTTAGAGATCTTGAAGTTAGGCAATGAAGCAACTCTATTTTAAGAACTTTTCCTTGGCATGCAATCCAGAATCAAGAGTTACAATCCTCAGGGCATGAGAAGGGTAGTAAAATTCAAAATGGTACTCCAAAACCCCTGTCCACTGAGAGAGGAAGGGTCAGCAATAGAAATAGCCAAAGATGGGTTATGGTGAACATTTTTCAGCTCCCTTGAGTTTAAGTACAGAGTCAAGGTTCCAGGCAGGCATATTGACTAATTAAAATATGTTTTACAGTTACCTTAATTCTCTAAGAATAATTAAGACCACTTTCAAGTCCATGTTATGAACTGGATTCCCATGATGCTCAAGCTCTGATGTCAAAAATTGTAGCTGGTTTTGTGCCACCTCCAGGCATTAATACATTTAGGAATTTGTGCCAGACCTCAGTGGTTATAGGTTCTTTGCTTATGCTAGATTGGCATAAAAATATAATGCTTTTAAAAGATGACTGTGGAAATGGATTATAAAGATGGAACAGAAAGCCCATCTTTTTGTATAAGTATCTTGTAGTTAAAACACCTACCCAGGAAAGGGGTCACTGAAGGTTAATTAGGTTTATTTACTACCTCAGTTAAAGGAGAAATATAACCTCAAATTCATTCCTTGTCAAAGAGCAGCTCAAATGTGAGACTGAAGTGGGACGGGAAGTATTACTGTTACTTCACTTGTGGTTTGCCAGATGGAGGGAACAATGCAAGAGGTAGCCAGAGGGGGAACAAATGCAGGGCAGCCTGGCTTAGTAGTTTAGTTGTCACAAATTGTAGTGGAAGGAGAAGAATCCTGAGCTCTAATTCCTGCGCTATGAAATCCAACATCACACATACAGAATAAAAGATGAGTAATCCCAAGCAGTTCTTGGTGTGCATAGAAATAGAACTGTTTGATGATGACTGGATGTCAGTATTCAGAACTTTTAAAATAATATGTCAGTAGATAGCAGGCGCTCAGGCAAGCTCATGATTTCCTGAGCGAAGGCAGCGCACACATGCTCAAAAGGTGTCGGGGAAAATCTTTAGGCAGCTAACAGAAACCCTGAAGTTGAGATTTGCACATGGTCAACATCTTGATGTAAAAAAGTACTTGGCATATGTACACAGCAGGCAATGTGAGTAACCCTCTTTCACATATGATAAAAAACAAAGAAAGAAAGAAAGAAAGAAAGAATCACAAGATTCACAGGTTCAGAGGCTAAAGGAAGCAGTGCAGCTCAACAACCTATGATCTTCCCAACATGCGGAGGCCACAAAAAACCACAACTTTAGCTATCATTTCAACAAATTACTTTCCTATTTTGATGTTTTTTTTCCGGGAAATATGGTCACACATTTATTGTTGTAGAATGAAGCAATGCTCAATTTTTTATCATTAACTCTCTTCTTCTTCCAGTAAGACATTTCTTGTTCCTTCCCTTTTCATCCCAATTTACAAAATAAAATCTCTTAGCCAGACTGTTTTTCCAGGAAACGAAAAAAATAACCAAAACATTTTCTGCAGAGAAGACGCTTTAAAAAGTAATTATATAGTGATTGCAAAGAACTTCAGAAGAACATTCTATGAGCATGTTAATTATTTTCTCATCTAACCTCTGCTTAATGTGATTTAAGGCAAAAGCAAAAACAAATCAATTGCTAAGGATTTTAATACAAAGCATCCTATTTGCAAAGAATGCCTCTATTTGTCTCTTCTTAGACTAAGGCAGAACCCTCAGTGTTGATGGAAGTTTCCTCTTAGCTGCCTGCGGTCATATTTTTGCTGCATTTTTTGTTGCTGTTCTACGTTTGCAAGCTGTTATCTGAAGCAATGCTATTCAGAGCAGGTCACTCCTCACACTAGATAATTTTATCCCAGAAATGACTGATACGATCAGTGTATCTCATAGCTTGGAGTACAAATATTTCCTCTGAGCTGAGTTTAAATGTATTTCTCTCACATGACTACAGACGCATCAGTAACATTCCCAGACCACCAAGCTTCCTGAATAAACCACCGAGTGCCAAAGTCTGCTTCCATTTATGTGAATGTTAAATTCTGCTATTATGCGTGTCAATGGCCAAAGAACCAGGTTGTAAAAGAGTAATTAATAACATCATTTTCCCAGTATGAATTATGTGTGCATTTTTTGAGGGCAGATTTTAGCTGTTTTATGGTTGTTTTCCAAAAGTTTGTTTCTCATGCAGTTTCACTTCGTTACCATATATTGAAATTGTTTTGGGCTATGCTTAAGATTTTGTACAGACTTTTACTACACATGGACTGATACTGTTCAGTCCCCTATTTTCACTGAAGTGAAAATCTTAATAGCTGATAAATTCTTTCACTATAGATATTGCTCTGATTAAAGGAGAAATGTGATGCTTCAGAAAAATAAATTATTTTGAAGAATTTTTAGCAAGTTTAATCTTCTTATATGTATACCAAGAAAAGGAGGACTGATCTAAACATGACAGTCTTCGCATCTATAAAATATCTTTCCCTTAGAAATGACATGCTAGTATTGGTAACAATGTTTTGAGGTTTGTGTCTTCAGACACCACTTCTGATCTAACGTTTTGTGCTGCACAACACCTATGTACTGATCCTCCCTGTAAAAAGGCAATTGCAACATTGTCTGATAAACACTGAGCAACCACAAAGATGAACTTTTCTATCTTAAGTGCACAGATGGTTCCAAATAGCATTGTTTCAGATACTTTGATGCAGACGGTTTTTGGTGGATAGGCATATCAGCCATGCTGTGATGTTCAATGTTATTCAGTTCTCTTTCCAAAATAAATTTAAAATAGAACAGACTTACTCTCTCAATAACTACAGTGATATCTGAATTCTCTGCTCAGTTTCTCTTTGTGGCTGAGAGTGGTTTTAGCTTACAGGCTTC
Source organism: Chauna torquata (assembly GCA_013399475.1). NCBI lineage: Eukaryota > Metazoa > Chordata > Aves > Anseriformes > Anhimidae > Chauna > Chauna torquata. The sequence continues at coordinate 324,058 of VXAL01006933.1, forward strand.
CTTCCTTACACTTCAAAAGTACTACAACATTTGGTGTTCCTTCAAAATGGGATATAGCTAGAAGACACCGCTCTGAAACTTACTTCATTGTTAAATTATCCAAGCAATTTTGGATCTTTAGCGATGAACATTGATTTTCAATCAATTATATAAAAGAGATTTTGTATTCCATTATGCGGTTACGCCAATCCTGTCTGCCACACGACTAGGCACATTGGCCATCAGCTCCCCAAAACCCTAGTGTGAGCTGCTGAGAACACTCAGAAATTTATGTGAGTGCTCTATCTTGCTGAGAAGATCTGACACCTTTAACCACACAGAGAAACCGATCCTTCTGCATCTCGCTTCCTGGGTTCTTAAGCTAAAATCACTGTCGAGGCACTTCTTTGTAAACATAGCTACAAAAAGACATTTTAATCCTAAAAGTGGAAAAAGGTTGATTCATTTAACCTTTTAATTAGATAAACATAGCTTAAATTGTACTGCTCCAGTTACATGAAAAGGCAGGTAATTTTCTTCCTTTTGGAAATACAACTGCTTCAGTCTGTTCCATAACAAAAGTACTGTAAGACATAGTAATATCACCACCTTGTGGGGAAGAAGTGTGTCCCAATATGTACAAGCATTCTCATGTCTGTGAATATTCCTGGAGCTCCTATGTACTCAATAGGGAGAGACGAAAACAATAGATAGTTGAAAACTGCTGAAATTAGAAATGAAATAAATAATTTAAAGGAAGGTAATATGTATTACAAAATTACAAGGTATTGTGATAGATGGATTTATCCTTCGATTTTTGCTTAACAGTATCAGCTTTGTACACTTCACAAAACATTATGATTTAAGCCATTGATTTCTAAAGGCATTTAAAATTTATAAACGTGTTTAATGCATCTATAAATGTATTGCAAAATAATGCGTGTATAAATACAAAAATAATGGATAAATGTATTTAGAAGTCACTTTGCACAGTGTTTCTAGCAATTCTGCTTTCTCCAAGACTCATTTTCAGTGAACATGTTTAAATTAGGCTCTTCTGAGAATCTGGACATCTGGCAGAGGCAGACATGTACCCAGCCTGCACTCAACCAACTTATGAACACGACCTCTGTTTCTCACCCTTAAGACCCCCCCTCCCCTTTTTTTTTGTTTGTTTTTGTTTTTGTTTTCTATATAACTTCCAAACTCGTAAGGCAGGGTTTGCACAGACAATGGCTTCATTCACCAAAGGCCTAACATTCTATCCTACACACTGAATGACGTATTATCCTGTGGAAAAAATAGTATATGCTTATGTTATTAAAGGTTGTAGTATAAAAACTATACTCAAGGTTTAGCAGCAGAATTGGAAACTTAACTCTAGAATTTCCTAATGCTTTTGGATAATTTTCAACATAAGTAATGGCCAGTTTTACAGAGAAAGGTGAAATTATTTTTATTTATTTATTTTTAATCTGTTACTGTAACACCACTGAGGTGTTCTAGGTCTTAGAAAAATAAAATGAAACTTTGAAACAGCTTCTAAAATATGTACGTGTGAAGTGGTTTTGTACTGTTGAAGAAGGAAATTGTTTTACTACTAGAAATGATTTTTTTTTTCTCACCTGTCCTAATACCTATGTAGCAAAAAAAAGAGTCCATGTACAGCAGAACACTGTCAGGATGAAATACATTTACTGCATAACTTGGCAGAATTATGTTTTTTTATGTTATTTGTGCTTTTTTAGAAGATATTATGGCTTTAACTTTACATAGTTGGTTTTTTTTGTTTGTTTGTTTTTTTGTCCTGCACTGGAGAAAAACATTGCAGAGATCCTACACTCCTCAAAGGTTACAGAAGTCTGTCACTTAGACTGCCCACCTGACATGTTTAACTTGGATGCTTCAGTGCTCAAAAAGCAGACTCCAGGCTTTCATGAAGTGCTTCAGGCAACCTAACTTGCTCCTAGGCTTCCTACCTGGCCCTGGAGGTCTCCAGACAATGATTTCAGAGATCCTTGGTTAGGAGCCCATCGCTCCTTTACCTGGGAAGTTCCAAATGGGTGACTGATACGGTGACCAACTTAGGATTCATAGTAGGCACTTCTTACAGCTTAATACCCAGACATTGGTTACTCTTTTGGGAGAAGGCATTACAGGCAGAATGGCTTATTTCAAACTGTAATGCAGCAGTTGCTAAGAAATCAGGAAACGTCTTGCTATGGTTTAACCCGGCAGGCAGCTCAGCACCACACAGCCATTCACTCACCCCCGTCCTCCCCGTCCAGTGGGATGGGGGGAGAGAATCGGAAGAAAAAAAATGAAAGCTCGTGGGCTGAGATAAAGATAGTTTAATGGGACAGAAAAGGAAGGGAAAATAATGATGATGATGATAATAATAATAATAATGACAATAGTAAAAGAACATACAAAGCAAGTGTACACAATGCAATGCACAATGCAATTGCTCACCACCCATCGACTGATGCCCATCCTGTTCCCAAGTGGCCCCTCCTTTGCCCCAGCCAGCCACCCCAGTTTTATTGTTCAGCATGACACGACCTGGTATCGGCCATCCCTTTGGCCAGTCTGGGTCAGCTGTCCTGGTCCTGTCCCCTCCCAGATGCTTGTGCACCCCAAGCCTCCTCGCTGGCAGGGCAGCATGAGAAGCTGAAAAGTCCTTGACTCTGAGTAAGCGCAGCTCTGCAGCAACTGAAAACATCACCATTATCTTCATCAAAAATCCAAAACACAGCATTGTGTGAACCTCTATGAAGAAAATTTAACTCTATCCCAGCCAAAACCATAACAAGTCTCTAGGTTTGTACTAGCCTGAGGATGTTTGCACTGCAACTTCTACTGCTTTATAGCTCCCCAAAATGGCAGAAAAGTGGGAGCTGATTCTCTTCTGAGCTTTCTCTGTTGAACCTGGACTTTTTACAGCACAAACTGCAAACAAAGCAAGAAAGTAAGCTAAAGCAAGCATAACTCCTGAGAGAAGGGGATTTTACTGAGAGGTTTCTATTTTTCCTGCTGCTGTTGTTGGTTGTTCATAATGCTTCTTAAATACACAAGCATCCTCTGGTTCTGAGTCCTACAGAAACTGTCAAGACAGTTTCCAGATCCCCACCCCACACCTTTTTTTTCCTTTTTTCTGACTATATAGAACTTCTGAGAGCCAGAATGCATTCATCATTAATTATTTTTGTCATCTAATTTGTTTCTTCTTATCTAACTTTCAGACATGATGTTCTTTCAAAAATCCTACCAGCTTCACAGCTCCACTGGCTCCACGGCCAAGAAGAGCAATGAGGAAAATCTCACGTCCGGAATATACTTGTGATTAATATCTGCATTTTGCACTGTGAATTCCACCAGGTATGCAAAAATACAGAGAAGACTTTTTAGTCTTCTGTCTCTCACCTATGTCATGATTCAGAGCTGAGACAAAGAGCTGACTAAAACCCTGGGGAAACCAGTATGTATTGGGTGCGATCTTCGTGCACTGCTTGCCACACAGTAAGTACAGTATTCAGCGGACAGCAAAGCAGCCACAGAAGATATCATCTGAGAAACGGGAGTGATGTACCACTTTTGCAGAACAGACTACCAGCTAGGGAACTCCCTTGGGAGAGGAGATGGGAGGTTCTCAGGTAGGCAGGTAGGGTGTTTATTCCCAAGAGTATATATTTTTATATATATACGTATATATTTATATATATATATATATCTCGAGGTCTGTCCTTACTCATCAAGCTAAGTGTCCAGATCACCACATGATAATGTTACACTTTGTATTTGTTCTCAGCCTGTTTTCATAGCTCTGACATCACTGGCTTCCTAACAATTTTCAACAAACAGAGCTGGTGATGTACTTATTCTATCAACCACAGTCTAAGGCATTGACAAAGAAAGTGGAGAAAACAGTTTTGAATGTCCACGGAGGACAGAGAACAGTCTTTCGTTTAGGACATGTCTGTGCTTGTTAACAAGGACACTAGCACTTGATACTCTATCTGGTTATTTTTTCCTGGGTATGCCTACAGCTCAGGCTGTCTTGCAATTTTCCAGATAATCCTAGTTTCATATCAGACCTCTTTGTTCTGATCAGTTGATGCATCCCCAATTACTTCCTTCATTGTCCACATTCTCCATCAATTGTTATGTCCAAATTTCAGCAGCAAGTTCTCAAGGGTAAGGTACCAGGCTGTGCCCTATGTGAGTAAAGTGGGCTAAAGAAACACACCTTCTACAAGGAACCAGCACTTTGTTATTTTAATCTAAAGTTTATGTCTCAAGCTCATTTTCCGCTATCTGTTGCAGAAATGGAATCAAAAGTGCAAAATGTGAGTATCAGATGATCTAAAAGCTGTAGAGCAGCAAAGAATGGCTGTGACCTGAGTTTTTTATTTTTGGTACTTATCAGGAATTAGGCTTAATTTACACCTGTGTAGAGAGCAAGCACTATGACAGCAAGTAATAAAATATCACATCCTTGAAATGTTGTGTTATGAGTGGTAATTAAGTGCTAAACTTGCTCGAGATTTCATATACATTCTTTATAGAACTTCTTCATATAACTCAATTTCAGGACTAATCCCTGGAGGATTTTTCTAACAACAGTATAAATTAATTGAAAGATATCTCACTTTCTCAACAAAGTCATCCAATTTTCTAATAGACATTAAATAAAATTGATGGAATAACTTTGACAAGTTATCTGACAGGCGCCTTTCAAGCAGTGTAGCAATGCCTTGCTCTGCTATATGGACTTCAATGATTTTATCTTCCAAGGAGATGAATGTCTTGTAGAGGGTGGGCCAATGTCAATAGCGTCTGTTTCTTATTCAAAATCAAAACCTGAAAATCTTTCTTTTCTCACCTACAAACACCATTTTCTCTTTCCTGGCATGACACAGCAGGTGATGAAAGTCCAAGTCTTATCCCTGCAGTCAGAGATGGGCTCCCTCTTACCTGCCCTCCTTCTCTCTTAACTTTTCACATCTCCACTTTTAGCTCCATGGCTATAAAAAGAGTGGAAACAACCCCAAAAACCATTTCCCTGAAAGAGAGGAGTGAGCCCTTGAAAATGAAAAGAGTTTCATGCACAGCTGTCCTGTTCTGACCACTTTGCTATATCCCTTAAAGGAAGCCAGCTGTTTGGGTTGCCAGGGGATGTAGGTATTTTCAAGTAAGTCAACAAGAGAGGTAAACACCTTAGTGTATTTTTACTTTATAGCTCTCCAGAGGCCTTAAAAGCTATAGCTCTTTCTCTGCTGACTTCAGAAAGAATTTAAGCATGTCCCATCAGAAGAGTAGATTGTATTTTCCAACTGGTGCTGTTTGCCCAATATTCAGATCCTTTTGCACCTAAATTAGGTGCCAGTTTGTCACCCTGGCTCTGTGGTATGCTTTCTACCTTCTTACTGTGAGTATATTTCATTAGCATCTCTCCTATGTGAAAATGAAAATGTGACCTTTATGTCCCCAGAGCACGGGGAGTCTGGTAACTTGCTGATGCAAATTAAAGCTTCAGGGTTGCTCTCTTGAGTTGACAGGTCACAGCTTCCAAGATCTGTTCTTTTGTCCAGGACCACTGGAATGTATCGTATTGCAACTGCCCCCTGGGAACTTGCAAACAAAATCTTCTGGTAATGTTTTCACAGAACTACTGCCCACAAAAGAATATTAAGACCACACGGCTGACAGCAACAAGTCCAAAGTTCTGCTTAAATTTCCTACTGAGAAGTATGTGTGAGTGTGCTATGTATAGCACTTCAGAGGGCCCAACATGTCCAGGGAGCATCAGACACACTGTACAAGTCCTGTACTGCTCTTTTCTATCTGCAGCAACTCCAACACATCCAGACATAATAATGTGGCACTTGTTCAGTAGATTAGGATCAGATCTGTAAGACTGGACATTTTGGTGTTGTGATGACGGTCTGAGGTATCACAGTGGGCATATCTAATCTACAGATATTATGGCCAGAGTTCCTGCTATGCTGAGGGATGTCTGGAAATCCTGGGCAAATACTGAGCAAATATTTTGCCCTGAGAAGATTTTCAGGAATGACAAAAGACTCTCCTTGCAAAACTCAAATTCATGTTAACTCATCCCTTGGGCAGACCGGGTAATCCCCACTCTACACTTCCTGTCATCTGCAGTTCCTCTAAATAATATTTCTCCAAATCATACCTTCCTGTTTACATTGCCCTTTAATGAAATTAGGCACGGCCTCTACTTACTACATTTCTATCTATATTTTTACATTTCTCATGAAAAAAGTTGATGCGTGATGCTCTCACGAAGGAATTATAGGATTGTAACCTAATAAATATCACTTGACGTTTTTTGTATAGCTATTAGATCACCCCCGCTAAACTAAATTTTCATTGTGTTATTACAGATTTGACTTATGAAGGGTTTGATGTTTAGACTACTAAAAGTCGGCTGATGTAGCACTGCACAGTATTTGGATAAAAAGATTAACACTATAATTTCAAGTCTACACTAAAATGATTATCTTTTCCTTGAAAGATAAATGGTAAAGTAAATGGTTAATAATTATCCAGTAGGTACATTTCAAGTGGGATTCTTCAAGAAAACATTCATGGCTTCCTACTATCCTGAAGAAAACAATTAGTGATACAAAGCATTGCTGGCATAGCTGTATATAATACCAAACAAACAAGCAAGCAGACAAAACTGCCAGAGTTAAAACTAATAGTAAAGGAAATAAGTTTTCCAGAACAAAATTGGTTGTGCAGCCAGCTGAGCTCATTTGAATAATATGTATTTTAATGCAGTTAATTTGAGACTATATTCTAGAGAAAATGGATGTTACTTACAAGGTGGGAGATATGTTCTGGACAACACAGGTTCAGAAAGGGAATTAGCCTGATAGCGGTGGATAACAAACTGCACAGGAACTTACAAGGTACTGCAATGCTAAAACAGCTGATATCCATCTCTAATCTGAGTCTAGCAAGTAACCAAATCAAAGTCTGTAAGTATCTATATGGGAAAATGATTTCTGAGAATATATGGGTCATTAATCTTGCAAACTGAGGCATAAAATTTTCCTGTGACTGTCAGCTAAAGCTAAACAAATTCAGAATAAAATAAGGTACAAGCACTGTACTGAGAAAGCAATCTATTTACAAATCTTGTGAAGTAAAGTGAGCCCTCCTCTGTCTGACCTCAAGTTCAGAAGTCATCCCAAGCTCAGCAGTCTTTCCAATGTTGTTGCTCAGCAGAAGTTATGATCCATGCAGGAAATACTGAGGTGTTTTTGCAAAAATGCAAACTAATGAGAGAAAATAATATGGCAGAAATATTGTGATATATCTTCAAGTACACCAAAGTGATTCTTCATTATAAAGATGAGTCACTGTGAGTTAGGATGAGACAACTATTAATCAAAGCTGTCTTGAAAGACAGTGATGATTTACTCTTCATTCAATTCAATTATATAGGTATATACAGCTATACCTGAAATGACTGGAAAGGCATACTTTAATATCACCATGGACCTATCTGATTTACAGCTCGTGCCACCACCTGGCTATAACGCTCCATGGAACAGAGATTGGAGGAGAAATTGTAGCGGTTTTCAAATGCGTTGTGGAAGCAGAGAACTGGAGGCAGAACTGCTGTGTTGGAGACGAGCTGTTGGCCAGAGCCCAGCATTGAACCAGCTGGGGTGAGTGCCACATTTCCCCAGCACAGGTCATGCCAAATCACTGGTGTTGCCTAGTGTTGCCTTTCCTCCTATGATAATAACAGGTGAGAAACCTCAGGTTTTAATACAAAAAGTCATTTACAGGGAAATGTGTGCAATGCATCAGATTGTACCTAACAGCAGTAACATCACAACCTGGGGCCCCACATCAGCTGGAGCACAAAGCACTTCACACTTCTACATGCTCCTTCTTTTGCTTGGCACTGCTTGCTAAGTCACTGGTCGTGGGATGTAGCAGCAGCATCCGGCAGGTCATGCTGCAGAGCAGGGGCAGGTCATGGGCTCCCAACCCTGCTAGCCTGTTGCATGTTGTCAGGGCATGGGAGAAGCCCACGGCACCACCGTGAAAATGAGGGAATACACTTTTAGCTTCAGGGCGATGTAAGACTGGACTGGCTGTAAAAGCCAGGCCTGAGTATAACATTCACAGCAGTCCTTGAAAAGTGAACCACTGCCACTGTGTTGCTGTTTCAGTCATTCTGCCTGTGCTAATGAAAGCACAGTGACAGCAGTCATCCCCAGCTTCCTGGCTTGTCACAACATGCAACAAAACTTAGCAGGCTGACTTTCACTTGCTCTTCTATCTTAGCAAGTCTGTGCCCCAAGAGGCAGGACAAATGAGGCTTGTGTCCGGAGATGTGTCTGCGCTCTTCCCGCAGTGCTCACAGATCCCTTCCATTTTCCCCTAGCTCAGTCTCTTCCTGGCAGTACCCCCTGCTGGTTTTTCTTTGAAACCTCTTCACTCCATCAAATTATCTATCTGTTTTGCCAATAGTGGAGAACAGGAAAGCTTTAGGACAGGTGAATAGAGAATCAACATCAACAGAGAGAGAGAGAGAGAGAGAGAGAGAGAGAGAGAAGAAACAAAGCAGATATGGCTTCTGCCCCGAAATAAGGATTGATAGATTTATTCACTGCTGGTTTCAAGTTCTCACAATTGACTATTTAGCATCTGAAATAAGAATGCTGAAAAACTTGAAAGGAGTGTTTTGTATAGTTTTAGTCTCTAAGTGCATGGCAGTGACTATAACTTAAGCAATGCCTTTGTATAACCCCTGAAGATACACACATACGTACAACACCCTTACCCAACCCCAACACTCTTTGCTTATGGTAGACTGAAACTTTTCATGCAAAGACATTTTCACATTTTTATTTTGGCATGTTGGTCAGTTAAACTTCTGATGACAAAAATAATTATTCGTCTACAGAAAATGCTTATTTGAACTAAAGTATGAAACAATTAGGAGAAAAAAAAAGATGAATGAGAAGCAGGCTGGGTGTTTCCAAGGTTTCTTGCCCCAAATCATCTTCTTGTTTTGAACTGTGAACATAACTCACTATGCTGTATTCTTCATCACCGAGGCCACTGGCAGCATTCAGAGAAGCTGATACTCTCCTTAGGAAATCTGGCTTTTTTTTTTTGTTTTTTTCTTGTTGACAATTTTGATTTAAATCTTAGAGAATTTTATTTTTATGTATTTCTTAATGTTTACGTCATTTCCAAAGGCCTACTGAACCATGACTTGGCTATCTGTGTCCAAAACTGTCATGTTGGTCTATCTATATATGGCTGCTAGTGAATCCATTCTGCTGGGAAAGGCTGGGAGGGGGTTATGAAGTCAATAACTCCCTCAGCTAAGTATAATACTTCACAGCTGTGAGAAGCCTTATGAAGGAAGCTATAACAGATAAAGGCAGGAGGATTTTGAAACTGCTAAATGTGTGCATGTACTCTGTGCATATACTGAACCAAAACAAGGATACAGCTTGGTCATGCGTTGAGAGGTTGTATTCTAAGTCTGGAAATAATTGCCATCAGAATTACAAGAAGATGTTAAAGGGCTGCTGATATTTATGGCTGGTAATGTTTAGTCATAACAGCAATAAATAGTGGTGAAAAAGAGTTTCAAGCACTTGCATGATATGGGAAATTTAAGTTATTTTGCTGCAGATTACAAGACATGATTGAAAACCCTAGGAAGTCAATGCACTGATGTGGACTCATAAGTCATCAAAAGGAACTGGACTGATTTTGTAGTATGAGTATGTAGAATATGTATCATGGGGATCACAAGCCAATAGAGCTGATACAAAAATTGGCACAGAGGTAGATTCTCAGTGTCATGAAATTGGCTGGGCCAGGGCCAGGATCCGGAGGGTACTGAGACAGAGCCTTACACTGTGACTTCCAGCAACTGAGCTCCTCCGAGCTCCACATTCAGTAACAGCCACAAGCATCATGCCTCTCTGGAATTACTATAAGCCAGACTTCTTACAGCTGGTGGAGCAGAGAGAAAGATGTATTATGATTAAATTCTATGTGATTACATTTTTATTAAAAATTGTCATGATTTTACTTTAAGTTACTGAGCGTGGTGTTTTCTTCATAATCTCTTGTTAGTTAAACCTAAGACTATACCAATTCCTCCTCAGCTAGACAACTTCTGACACAAACTGTCTTTATTTTATAATTTCTAACATGACTTTCCCATGTGCTTCCTTCAGTCTCTATTGATTTTGTGGGAAATTGAAGTATTTCCAGGAGAACTTAATTTAAGTGTTGGACTGGGGAAAGGGAGAAAACCTCCGGTACTTGTACTGCTTCCAGGACCTTCTCATATCCAGTGAAAATATTTATAAAACACACACATTTCAGCTGAAAAGATATTTTGCTACTTCCCAAATAAATGTCCTGTCCACTAGGCCAAAGTCAGGCTTTCTGTCTTGTCCTGCTGTCTTTGCGTTTCTGCTTGAACAGTGGCCTCCACATCAAGACGGTGAACAGTGTTCCTGATACTTGACAGTTTGATGGATAGTTCAGGTCAGTTGTGGCCTGAGCTGTTGATGATTTTAGCTCCTAACCTAATGAGGATGATACAGCTTTAGCATTGATACTGCTTCACAAAATGGTGTGAAGTATTAGCCAAGATATGCAAAACCAATATGCAGTCTGTTCCTAATGAAGAAAGGATCCTCTTCTGGAAATAGGCATCTCAGAAATGTCTTGAGTAATTCAATAGAAGCTTTCAAGATACTACTGTTTCAAAAATAGCTGATGTGATATTGGGTTAAAATTTAATATGAGAGAGCAGTGAGCAGCAGATGTGAAATTACATTCTATTTATACTCAGCAATGCTGGTATTTAAAAAATATTGAAAAAGTTGAAGAGGTGCAAATAGAGTTTCAAAAATCAATTGAGGACTACAGAAAATGCTTTGTATTAAAAATTCCAGCTTCTTTAATGAAAAAAAGTCTGACTTTTTTTACAAAATCTTAATACCCCCATGAGACTAAAACATGCAGGAGGAAAGGCAACAAAATGCAACAACTGAAACCTGAAACCAGAGAACTACATTCAAAACAAGGCACAGTACCATTGACAGCTGGAGATGACTAGCCATGAAATGATGGATACCTCCTCTCCCACTGTCTCCAAATCGTGACTAATTCCCAGCCAGGGAGGCATAATCATGCTACAAGTGAGGTATTAAATGTAATTAAAGCTAAAATGCCATCTCATCCCCATTTAGAGACAGGGGAAGAACCGGATGCAGCAGATATAAGAATATGACAGCAACCCTAGAGCGTAGAAAATAGAAAGGGCACCACCACCATGAGATTAGGATGGACAAGTGGCTTAATCCAGTCATGCATAGAGTCCTCACTGTTTTCTTATTTGATTTTCAGCTATGAAAAGATCAGAAAACCTTGCTCAAACTTTGATCAAACATAAATTATGGGATTTATCATAAATCATAGGATTTAATGCAAGGGTAACTGTACAAAAATAAATGGTGTGTCAGACCAGGCAGTCTAAAATTTTTTTAATTGCCTCAAACCTTATGTGTCATTAAGTGAATAGGCTGCACATAATAAATACCTCTCACTCTTAGTGTACAAAAAACATCATTTCTTTATAACTGGAAGAGATATAAAGACAAAGGAACACTCTTGGGAAGACTTTGTGATTGAGAAAACTATTGAAACTGACTCAGCATTTAAAAATAAAACACACACACTCACATAAAGAAAAAAAAATGAAATAAATGTCACATTCAGTCACTTGAAATTATAAATTACAGACAATTTGGAAATTTTCAGACATCTCTGTTGCCCTGCCCAATTTACAGGAAGCGTTAGCTGGCTTCTCAACTCATGAGCCTTCTGCTAATGTTATTGCAAAAAAAAGAGAAAACTGTGCAGCAGCTGCTTTATCGTTTCAGATACACGTTACATTACACATACCTTTAGGAATTATTCCACTTAAGAGTCAGCATCAGGCCACCAGTACAGCTCTTACAGCTCCTCCTCAGCTCTGCCAACACTTTCTGACACTCATAAGGTAAAATTATTAACTGTGAAGGCTGCTTGCAAGGAGCCATTATCCCAACTTACAACAGAGTCTTTCCATACATTGACCTCCTGTCTTAAATTAAACAGGATTGTAATTCTAATTCCACCTGTTTCTTAGGTCAAACTCGTGAGCTGTCACAGGAGAAAGTAAGAAATGAATCATCTAAGACTACACTATATTGTCAGAAGGAAAATAATTTGCTGAAACAGTTCAGAAGTATTTGGTTAAGAAGTTTTGCTGTAGAACACAGGAAAGATGTTTATAAATTCCTACCCTGGGATTTCCCATACCTCTAGGCCCCCCTTGCCTTACCCTTTTCTTCACCTACAATGTTTTTTTCTTTGCAGAGTAGAATTAAAGGGCTAATAATAGTACAGAAATAAATAAGTACTCGGGCATTCCAGTTTCTGGTCTGATTTGTGCATGTGCTATCTTTTCTACTTCTGAGACAGCAAGTAATAAAGAATTGTGGGTTAGAATAGGTTTCTTTTGATCAACAAATATGATTTTAAAATTTGGAACATTTGGGAGGGTAACGTAGATTCCCTGTATCCCACAGTGCAAACAGGTATAAATTAGTAACAAATATTTATAGGGAAATTATTTGTTACACATTAAGTAAGTTTTAAAGAAAAGGAAAAGTTCATAAACAGTAAGCAATTAAAAATGCTGTATAAAATCACAGACGGTTCCATCAGAAATTACACACTTAACAGGAACACTAAATTTAAATGTAGACAATGAGGTATGTAGTGACATTGTATAATTACAAGGATTTGAGGGGATGGTGGGATAGAATGGCAGACAAGAATGAAAGAAGTTTTGTGTGATAGTGCCCTCTAGAGATAAAACATTTGCAGAAACTCAGGTGGTATGGAAGAAAAATATGTTTTTATCTGTTCTTCTTCTCTTTGGAACAAGAAACAACCAAAAGCACCTGGGAATAAGACTCATATGAGGCTAATCAGTTTCTTCAAGAGAACTTGGGCATGAACTAACACGTATGTTTGCAGATGGCCAGTGGACCAGAATCTGGGCACCATGGGGCAGCTAATTCATCTGGCAGCAAGCACCTACCTGTTGTGATAAAAAAGGGGGAAGTGGAGAGACCTGGTCATGAAACATAACACGAGACAAAACTCAAGAGTTAAGTTGTAGATCTCTGCTCCATTCATAACATCTGATGTGACCTAAAAACTTCCTAGGCCTTATACAATTAGAAAGAGTTACAACAGACCACAATATTATCAAATTAAAAAGTAGAAAAGTTGGCATATAAAATATAAACAAATGAAGTAGACTTGGAACAAGAATAGATAAGAAGGCAAAGGTTATCATCAATTAATCAGAAAATAAGTAGTTTCGATATTGCAAATGAAAGCTATTGGGATTAACCATAATAAAACCACAGACAAATGTAAATTCAAGCTTATGTTGAGATTTGGCATCTGATAAAAAAGTCAAACTTTACCACCAGATAGCTCAGTCCTTACTGTAGATGGTGCTGTAGCATAAAATATGCATTGCATCCTGACTACTGATTTAAAACTATCCAGCTATGATTAACATGAAATTACTTTGCGTACAGGATTAACACACACATCATTGTGAACAGCCATGTAAACATGTTGCAATTTATGTGTGATTTATGTTTGAGCATAGGATTGTTAAAAAGAAAAAGGAATAATGAAAAATAAGGTGAATTCTTGCCATAATACTAATATGCTGATGTATTGTAGCATATGCTATTTACTGAGGCTTAGAAAGACGTCTGGGATATCCTTGCTGAGAAGGATAAATCTCTCTCTCTCTTTTTTGTTTTTTTTCTTTTGTTTGCTCTGCCTTGGATGTAGCAAGGTGAGGAGATTTCAGCCTTGTATTTTTCCCCAGAGAAAATCCCAGATATTTCCAACCTTCATTGTTTTACACTGACTTCTTCCTGCATTGGGAATCAATGTGAATTAATTTTCTCTGCTCAGGGAAAATACACTGCTAAAAACCAACTTCAATGCATATGGCACAAGCCATTCTTTTTCCAAAGAAGTCTCAAAGGACATCAAGTTATGATGCCCTGCTTCACACTGACAGTTAACCCGTGTTTGGAGAGGAGAAATGAGTGTCTGACTACTACAACTGCACACTGCAAGCTGGAGCTGGCCTCGTTGACACGAGCGGCTCCAGCAGTAGGGCAGGAGTGGAGGAGGGAAGAGCATTGCTCTGGTACTGCCCATGCCCCTACAGCCCTATCCCCCATCTCACAGTAGCCTGGGGACTTTATGTTTTGGAATCTTCCAGTTTTGTTGCATGTCGTCTGTACTACCTGTTTTGGAGTTAAAACACTTTGCTTGTCTCTTTCAACTGCTTATGATGATGCTTTTGATATACTGTAGGAAGAAAAAAATACCTCCATCTTCTCCTCTTCCTCCTCTCCTTTGTCTCAGTAGTGACTCAAATGGACACCTGATGGTAGCAGAAGCCACACTATTTAGGTATAAAATGTGAGGCAGGCTCCATATGGACAGTAACAGCAGTCTGACTGATTCCTGCAAGCAACCTGGGCCACAAGCCATTGCACAAAGCTCAAAGCCAGTTCTCCAGCTGCTGCAGGTCACCAGATCTGCCTGTGAAATGTGCTTGGACTGGGCAGCGAGCTCCTGTTCCTGGAGGTAATGCATTGCCTTGCACTTATGCAGAATGAGCAGGTATCTGTGATGATTCACTGCTTAACATTCCTGCTGAGAGTGCTGAGAAAGCCCCACATTTTTGCCTTGTTACAGGAATATTTATCTCATGGACACGAAAAACTGCTTTTCTTGAAAATTGGTGGAACCACGTCAACATCCAACAAAGTAGGATCAAGCCCAATGAACACAATAATTGTAAGGTAAAAGTAGCAATGAAAATTAAGCAAATACGTTCATTTGCCTTGGCAAAAGAAGGTGGTGCTACTCAATGTTGCAGAAGTGAAATCAGAACACCTAACATGGAATAACCTTTTGATTTTTATTCTGGATTTTGTTCAGCATCAGAACACACTGATATGCACAGATGAGAACATGGGATTTATGTGAATATTGCATGCCCCTTTGCTGCAAAATATAGTGTGTTTACTGAGAAAAATTCAGGAAGTTCTTTTCTCATCCAGACACGTGTGTATATCCAGACTTCGTTTCCCATGTCACTGTGTAAAAGTCTGTTTTTTCTTTCCTAGAAAACTGTTTTTATAACAGAGAAGGAAGCTTCAGTTCACTGTTGCTCACTGAAGCTTTGGGTGCCCTGCTGCCAAATGAAGGCTACAGCTCCACTTTCAGGACCTGTGCTTGGCAGGAGAGGCAAGTTCTTAAGACGGTATCTACAGAGTGCACGGACCAAGGAACTCGCCAATCTGTCCAGGACCAAGTGCACAGAGCGTGGATTTTCAACCACACCACAAAACCTTTCCTGGATTTTCATTTCACGCAAAGTTTCAAATGGAAGTATCTCCAATGTAGCAAGATATCTGAAGTAATCACATCAAGAACTTCTCTTACTTTCTTGTACACCTTTGAGACTTTTGTTTTCAGAAAGGAGGCCCAATCTTGCTTACCTTCTCCACTCAGTGTCAGGATTGCTTGTAGGGGAAAAAAAAAAAAAAAAGCTTTTGTTGCACTGTAGTGCTCATAGTTCAATATCTGCCTATCATTTTGTTGGAAGCAGCAGCTGTCTCTTGGGCCTCCTAGGCTCACACAAAGCCCATTTCAGTAAGCCCTTTCACATCATTATATACTCCAGTTCACCCCATCTAGCCATGGAAGTCCTGCCGTGTGACACAGACTGCTTCTTGAGCCAAGGAAGAGAAGAACAAAAAAAGAAGTACGCAAAAAAGAGAAGTGAGGGGAGCAATGCAGGGAAAGAGAAAACACTGACTGTATAAGCAACTTTACATTACAATGAATACTCAGGCAAAACACTATTTGTGTTGTATGCCATCAGCTTGTGAGAGTCTTCTCCAGTATTGTTGTTCCCTACTTTTCTATCAGTTGCCAGTCACAACTCTTATTTGTTATTTTTTTTTCTGGGAGAAATCTTGCCCTTAATCTTCTGTGTGATGCTGGAAGTAGCAGAGCAGGGGCAGTTGCAGGAGAGTGTGTGTTTCTGATCCTGACCCTTTTTGTCTCCATGGATGTGGAACAACAAGAAAAGTCTACCTGTTTTTCTATGAGCTGCTTTGAGAAACTTGCTCGTGCATGGGCCTCCCCTGGCCCTAGTCTTTTGCATGTGGATAGAAGAGGCTAAAAGTGGTGATATAATATCCTAAAGCAGACAGTCTAACTGGGACTTTGATAGTATGACTATTAAGCAGTCAAAGGCTAACACTACTACAATAATGCACTGAGTAAAGGCATCAAATGACAACACTACTGTCAAGCTGTGTCACATGGCTGGGCTCCACAAGGGAGTCTGGTCTGCAAATGATGCTAGGAAGAGGTTGGAGCAATGAGCTGTGGTCAGCCTGTGGGCACCTTCACTGAAGAGGGCAGGATTTGGTGTCCTCTTTGGTGGCCAGCTGTCCCTAGAGCACCCTGCCTGCCAAGAGGCAGGACAAACCCTGGAGACATCTGTCAGGCACTTTCATCCAGCCTCTAATTTAAAACCTGAGAGTTCAGCTGTGTTTTCTGCCCTCAGCTTTTTGTTTTCTGAGCCTAGCTGCTGCCTCCCACATCCCTCTCCTTCTCTTCAGTGTTTTACAGGAGTGAATCAGCGAACATAAAATATGCCACTTCCAGTAAGAAACTGGAGTAGCAGCAGGCTGCATGATCAGAAAGTTCATTAAGATGCAAATGTGGTAGTAGAAATTGTCAGTCCTGACCTGTTTGTCATCGATGAAATGCTTGTGTCAATAAAAAACTGACATGGTAAACATGAGTTATTCATAAGCTGTTTGTAAGAAATAATTGATTTGTCTTTCCTGTTCCTGAATTTACGGTCAGATTTTTGTTAATTGGCTTAGAGCTATTTACAATAGCTAGCACATGCCAAGAATGACTTCTTTTTTTTTTTTTTTTTTCCAAAACAACAACAACAAAAAGCCATTACTTTGAGTGACCACTGAACAGGAAAGAAAACTCCCACCAGTTTCAAAGGGAATTCTTTTTCCCAGCTGCATTGCTGATGTTGTACCATTCTCTTACCACTGTGTACATCTGTTTTAGCTTTGCTATAATTTCTTTCCCTGACACATATTTACAGAAACTTGACTGCTCCTATACCCTTCTAAAGGTTCAATATGTTGATGTAAGCGACAGGTTCAATTCTATACGGTTTATCTTAATGAATGAATTTAAATAAAGAAGTAGCTCAAGTTATAGATAGGAGCTTAGAGGATTGTTTTGAACACTGAACTCTTATTTCTTGATGCTTTTAAAATCCCATTAGGTTGAATATGCTTGTACAAATCTGGTTCATTGTTTAAATTTCTTATTCCCCTCCCACTCCCCAAATCCCTGTCTCTATTCCTTTTGTTCTGTCCCCAGATCTGTCCTTTCTACTCAGCCATTCCTCTTCTAAATGCTTTTGTCTTCTAAAAGTGAATTTGAATTTCACTGGTAATCTTGAATAAATCCAGGTCCCTGGAGTACAGCATTTGGTGATCTGACCTTTTAATGGTCACCTATTTAATGTAACTAATAAATCAAGAAGAATGTAATTCCAGCTCTCCAAATATAGTCCTGAGAAATACAGCTATGTCATTTCTCCAATATGTTTTGATAAAGTCACACTGTTTTCATTTGTATGCTTTCTTACAGCTTCTGGAAAAAGCAATGAATATCTTCTACTACAGAAGGACACTGGAATACAAATGAGCATCAGTACCATAAAAAAAAACTATGCAGTATTTTTAGCAGATCGTTAATTAAGAAAAAAATTAATAGCACAGCTAAAGGCTAGTTAATTTACATAGTTCCCACCTCTGATAAGATACCTTGTCTACTTTGTAGTATAGCACCGATCTGTTCTCTATATTTTTAGCCATAACAGAAGTTTCAGTGCTGCAGTTAAACGGGATGATGCACAATTATCCTGAATATATGTGTTCTAAACAGAGATACACCAGAATTTTGATGTAAAAATGAAATTCCATTGAATTTTCTTAGTTTGAAATTCTAGTCATTAATTTCACTGTTACTAATGCTGCTATTAATGTCCCACTGTGGAGTTGATACTCTTAATGTGTATTGTTGTGACATATATTTTTATCCGAATTATAATTAAAAATGTAGTACTTGGTTTAGCAGGGCTCCTAAACTCATAACTTACAATATGAACCAAAATAGAAGTCTTTCCAAAAGCGTAACTAATACAGTTGGATACAACTGAAATTCAACACTCAATATGAAAATCCTTTTTTCTCAAGTACCAAGATTCACCAACTCATGCATCATTTTTGTTTTAATGTATCAGGAGGAGTGGGTACGTGTCCTCAACAATTATTTCTGCAGGTTTGAAGAGCTGAGAGAGACTGAATGAATCAACCAGTGCTGATGAGGTATTCAAGTTAAGTGCAAATACAGAGCATTGAAGAGGCTTATATTTTCAGAACAAAAATTATCTGAAGAAATTGATAGTTATGTGCCTTAATTCACTAACACAGTTATATTTCTAATATTATTATTATTATTCAAAAAATAATAAAGTTTTATTTTTAGAACATTTTTTTCCACAGATAGAGTTTACATTTTCACAAGTTTTTCACCAAAATGTACCTTGCATTTCCCGCATGCCAAAGTCCCTAGGATGCAGCCATGTCAGAATCATTGTTCTTTCAAACAAATGCTTAGAGTTTGTATAAAACACCACATAACTAAGCTGTGATCTTAAAAATTCTTCATGAAAACACCAAATATACTAACTCAAAATGATATAAATTTCTACAACTTCACAATTTTCTAAGTTGCTCTACATGTTTTCTGAAGTACAGAAAACTGTACTGTTTCAGTCACTTGTATAATGGGTGACTCAGTTCTGGTGAATGTTAACTTCATATGCAAGAGAAAGGGGAAAAACAAGCAAGTTTTCCTTATTTTGTATTTTCAGAGATTGAAGTTGAGGGAAAAAGAATGGAAATGCTTTGCTATATTTCATGCTCTTCCACTTAGAGAAACATATCTAAATCGTAAAAAAGGAGGAATACAAAATATTGCTGCTACCAAACTCTAACCAAACTTGTAGCCAACCAGTTGTGGCTGCTGTACCTATAATAGTATCAGCAGAGGTAAAGCTGAGATAGATTTAAACCATTTCTGTCTTTAGGATGTTTCTGCTTCCATAAATTCATTGCAGATAAGCAGTGTAATGCGGGCTTTGATTCAGAGACTTTAAGCCTTGTTCTAATATCAAGTGAAGTCAATTATAAAGTAGGTGTGTAAGATTGGGCATAGGATATCAGAAATATTTATTTTTTCTCTCTCATTTAGAGTGACTTGGTGAATTTTCAGCTGTAATAGGAAAGGTATGAAGAAGAAAATGCCCATGCTGGCTTCAGGGACTTTCTCTCAGCTCAGCTTGACAGATGCAGTTGTATTTTTGGGCTGAGCTTAACAAGAGAGCGTTTCTGTTGCATTCAGTAACATTTCCCATAACAGCCTGTTCAGTTAGAGTGGCTCCCATGACGTGCAACTCCATCCATGGTATATTCATTTAGTTTTCAAATGTAACAGAACTTGCATTAACATTTGCATTCATTTGAATTTCAATGTTGACATGAAAAATACTGAAACTAGTTATAAAAGAGCAGACATATTTGCCCATTTACCATTTTATGACTAAGAAGCCCCACGGAGGAACTGTAGTGATTGGCAGCTTCTGATAGTTACTTAAAAAGATTAAGGTGCTTTGGTTTGTGCCAATTTATGGCCTCCTGCAGGCAATCAAAATTCCCATGAAATCATTAGGACCAGTAAAGAGACTTTCTTCACTCACATTTACCTCAAAACCTACAACTCCCAGTTGTGTCTTTACACTTCGCACAGACTGTTCTCAGCAAAATGTGCACTGCTCCTTGTTGTCAGATGCTCTCTGGCAGGTGAACTAAACACTGATTCTCACATCTGCAGCCACACACTAAAAAATGGATCACTGCCTGGAGTGGGAGACTACTGATGAGAAACTGGCTGAGTTGTCGAGCTCACACAGGAGTAGTTAATGTGTTGTGTTCTATGCAAAGGTCTGAAACAAGTGAAGGCACCTCAAGGTCTCTAAAGCTGTCAAGGTTTCTTATAGACTCTTTCACAACACCAATCATTATTATTAGCTTTGTTTCTATCTTATGTACATGAACCTCCTTCTCACATTCAGTATTTCTCTTCTGGTGAACGAGGAGGTTTTCCTCTGCCATGCTAAAGAGAAGGATATAATATGATGGTGATGATTTCTTTTCCTGTTGACTACTGTTCATTAAGCATATATAATCATTTACATAAATATTTACAAATGTCTTACATGCAACCACCCCAGGATTTTGTCAAAATTAATACCAATTGCAGACAATAAGATATTAATAATGTAAATCAGACGAAGAGAGTTTTTACACTTTTCAAAACTTCACACTGGCGGTGAAGATTTAGCACACAATGAAAATAAGTCACATAACTGAGGCAAGTGGTTGAAGTACTTGTGTGTACTGCTGCCTGGAAATTTTAGTAGAGCTGGCTGATCTCAGATGCATAGTCTCTAGTGCCTCTCTTTTCATGCTTGCTTCCCAATATTGTTGCCTGAAACTATGCAGAGCAGCCATCACTGTACAATCTCTGCAGCAGATAGCCAGTACATCTACACAGCTAAATAGGGCACAGTGCAGGGATTCCCAAGGTATTAGCTTAGAAATGCACACAGGATAGACATGATCAATACAAACAAATTATTATGGAGCCCCATCCACACCAATTAGTCTGCTAGGAGTCACAGTCTAATGATTTCTCACTCAAGCTGACTTTGGTCAGAAAATTTGGTTTCCAACACCTGGTGCTCCTCCTGTGTTATGTCGGTATAAGCCAGGCCAGACTGAATCTGACTGTTTCAGCTGATTAAATATGTACAGAGAGGACTAAGAACGGTTCATGACAGAAACATGTTTTAAGTGTCTCATGGCAATCTAGACTTAATTTCTGCCAAGGAAATGCTTTGTAGATATGAACAATTAACTATGCTGGCTTAATAAACATTTATTAAAAAACACCTTTGCACAATCAATGAATGACTTTCTGTTTGCAATGCCCACGTTGTGAAGCAAACTGGAAATTCTGTGACTGCTTATACATTCTCTTAGAAAACTATAATGGATTAATTACAAAAAAGATTATTATAATCCACCGTCTCACTAAGATCAAGAGCAGAATTTCTGGTGACTGTGAAGGTTTTTGAGCATTAAATTTACACTTTTGGTTTTCAGTATCCCAGGGATCTATGTACTGCTGTGTTGACATTACCAAAGCTAGAGAGGCTGGTAAGGAGGTAGGGACAGAACTTAGTTGCCAAGTTGAGATGGATTTCAGCATTAACAATATATGACACTGGATTAGGTTTACATGGCAAGGTTTTGGTAGCAGGGGAGCTGCAGGGGTGGCCTGTGTGAGAAGAGTCTCGAAGAATCTATATCTGCCTCACGTTAGATCAGAGCCAGCTCAAGCCGGCTCCAAAACGGACCCGCTGCTGGCCAGAGCTGAGCCAGTGAGCGACGCTGGTTGTGCCTCTGGGAGAGCAGATTTAAGAAAGGGAAAAAACTGCTGTGCAACAGCAGCTGGGAGAGAGGAGTGAGAAAATGTGAGAGAAACAGCCCTGCAGACACCAAGGTCAGTGAAGAAGGAGGGCAGCAGGTGCTCCAGGCACTGGAGCAGAAGTTCCCCTGCAGCCCGTGGTGAGGCCCATGGTGGAGCAGGCTGTCTCCCTGCAGCCCATGGGGTACCACATGGAGCAGATCTCCGTGCTGCAGCCCATGGAGGAGACCACAGTGGAGCTGGTGGATCTGGCCTGAAGGAGGTTGCAGCCCATGGAGAGCCCCCGCAGGAGCAGGCTCCGGGCCAGAGCTGCAGCCCGTGGAGAGGAGCCCACACAGGAGCAGGTGATCTGGTGGGAGCTGCCACCCGTGGGGGACCCATGCTGGAGCAGTTTGCTGCTGAAGGAAGGACCCCGTGGTATAGACCTGTATTGGAGCAACTCTTGAAGAGCTGCAGCCTGTGGGAAGCCCACG